>LPNX010722504.1:870-148722 GCA_001517045.1 Pseudotsuga menziesii | reverse complement strand
GGGAGATTTCAAATGACCTAAGTCTCTTATGCTTATGATAAACCTAATCTTTATTAGGAAAACAAAAGCAGCAGACAGAGAAGAGCAAGGAGAGCTGTTTTTTAAACCTGAAGGATTTGAGAAGGAGACAGTCACCTGACTGATCATTAATTGAATCCTAAAACCTATATAGTTTCATCCTCTGAAGGAAAATGGGCAAGAGTGGTAAAATGAACAAAGCTGAACCAAATGATGTAGGGTGGATTGAAAAGCTCCCTGGATGTGTTGAATTATTTCAACAGGCTGGTTGGCTTGAGTTCTTTAAAAGAATAAATGGGTATAATGCTGAAGTTTCTTGCAAGTTCGCACAGTGTTTAAAAGATGACATGGTGACCTTTGATACTCTTAAGTTCAGGTTGACAGGAGAGCTGATTGCAGAAGCCACAGGGGTTAGCAATGAAGGTGAATTATGGTTTAAGAAATTGCCTTTTACATTTGATCCTCAGAGATACCTATTACCAAATGTCACTCCTGACTGGAATAAAGGCATTCTTATTCAAAATTTCAGAAAGGAATGGGTTGAACCAATTAGAATTTTGCAGAGTTACATTACTTGCGAGGGCAGGTATGCTTATGTGTTTAAGTATCACTTCAGGTTTTTGCAACATATGGTGGGATAGTCCAGGATGAACCTTCCATTTTTCCTATTGAAAAGCTTGCAAAAAATGGCTAGCAGGGTCAAAGGGCATATGAACCATTCCTCTCAGTCCATCTTTCATCATGGGCTGATTAAGTTGATTATTAGCACTGTTTTGCAGCATGAAGGTAAAAGTTGGGACTTTTTTCTTTTTTGGTCAGGTTTCCATGTAAAACAGGAAGATCAACAGCCTAAGAGGCAAGCAGATAAAGCGAAGGTAATGATGAAGAAATTAGGTCAGAAAGCTAAACTTGAAGACAAGGAGGATGTTGAAGTTGAGAAGGCAGCAGAGCATGTGGAGGTTGACAGTAAACCCAAGGTGTTTTCAGTTGGTACTGCAAGTAGATATTCACTATTTTCAGAAGAAGAATTACAGCCTAGGCAACAGTTGAGACCAGCAGCAGTTTCCAAGGAACCTAGAGCTACTGTTATAGAAAAGGTTAATATGCCTGAAGATGATTTTCAAACCCAACAGAGAAGTCCACTCACCATTCTCTCAGATGATGAGGGATATTTACTGGAAGAAGATTAGCCCATTGATAAAGCAGAAGGCAAGCATGAAACCTGTGGAGAATTCTTCATTTCAGAGATCAAAGCAGCTAAACCTAATAAGAAGAAGAAAAGGACTGTAACCCCATATTGGAGGCCTAAAATCAGGCCAACAAATAAACTAAGATGGAATATGAAGAGGTTACTTAATCCAAAATTGAATTCCAAACAAGGGACTGTCTTGATTGATACTTCCTCAAATGAAGAGACAAAAATTGGTAAAATGGACAGTAAAAGCAAAGGAAAATCAGTTGCTAAACCTTCTTCTTCTCAGCGTGCAAAGGTGAAAGGATCACATTCTGTAAAAGAGTTAGGGCAGCCCGAGTCTGAATTGTCTGCAATAATTCTTGAGATAAAAAATAAACTCTTAAAACAACAACAGGAAGAGAAAGCTAAAATATCTCCTGTTGAAAATCAAGAGTGGGAAGAAGAAGATGAGCTTATACTTAGGGAAGGAGAAATTCTAAAAGAGCCTAGTATTCCTACTGATTTCATAGACTTGTTAATAAAGGATGCAAACATACCTGAGATCCCTAGTTTTGATAAAGAAAACTTGCAAGAAAGTATTCAACAGTATAAGCAACAGATGAAATACTTGCAAGATGATAATGATGGGTTGATGAAGGTTAACATAGGGCTTATAGAAGAACTGCAGGATGTCCATAATCATTTCCAGGAGCTGTCAGAAGTATCCAAAGAGGTTCTCAAGAGGAAAAGAATTACTGACATACACTCTACAGAGTTGGAAAACACAGTAAAGAACCTGCAGCAGGAAAACAAGAAGCTCACCAAAAGGGTAACTAACCTGGAGCAGGAGAAGAAGAAAGCTAAGAGGAAAACTCAAGTATTAGATGGTATTACTCTGCTAGCTGAGGCAGCAAAAGAGCTATGAGTCACTTGTTCATTTCAGTTACTTGTTATCTTTTTCAGAAACATGTTAGTTAGGGATTACTATTTTTAGAAAAATCATGTTTTGTAATATTTTACTTTTTACCTTGCCTCATCGAGTGGATGGAGGACAGTTAGGGTTTTTGATACCTAACTAATTTTTGTAAAAAAAAAACAATATTTAGAGAGGTTAGAGAGTCATTAGCAGGGTTCTGATTTTTGGGAGCTACAGGAGGTCTTTAGACTGCTTTTGTCTTCAGACTTGTTCAAGAGTTAAGTACCAAAACTCTTATATGCATTTGGTGATGAAACTATGAGATATATGACATTTTTCCCCTTCAGTTTACTGTGTTGGCTTCATTATTGAACTTGTTTAGTTTCTTAATTGATATATTCATGACTGGTTTATGTGTATTTGTTGGTGATGCTTGTCTTTTATGAATGAACCTCAGCATAGTGTTTCTGTTGGATCTTGTGTGATATATTATCCATCTTTATCATCTTCTGTTTATGATTTAGTTACTACTTTGCTCATGAATGCATTCCCTGTCTTTCTCCAAAAGTTTACAACCATTAAAACATTGCAGAAACCCTAAACCTAATCTGTTTTATTGAATTTTATCTTGAGTGTGTGTTGGCTTGTTTCTCTGGCCTTAGAAACAATTTCTAGCACAAACACAACCCAAAAATGTTGATTCAGTTAAATAAATATAATATTCCCTTGGGTCTAACAAAGCTTTCGCATAAACCAGGATTATCTGAATTGACATGAACATAGTATAGAAAAACTCATGTGGTACAAAGTAGGGTTTCAAAAATCAATACGGATAAACCCACATAAAGAACATTCATGAATTATGCTACAATGATAGACTTTTGATTTTTACACCACCTAGAAAAAATATAGTGACCAAGATTGCATGTAGATACTCATTTACATATCATTTACAGTTGATTTACCTCCATCTACACCGTTGAACAATATCTGATGAAATTACAATCTTGATAGAACGCCTCAAAAAAATGGAACACAAATGAGGCATTTTACTCCCAAGACGCTACCAGTATCATGGTATTCTTGTACAGAAACAATTGGTAGAGACAAATTAGTACAATGTACTTCATATTGTTCTTATGATCCAATTGAACTACCTTGAGGATGGTTCTGATCCTTGGTTACTTAATGTTGGATGTGATTTGACAGTTCCATTGTCTAGGGGAGGTCCAACACCCCATTTCCCTTCTGACTCTGAAGGCCCAATAACATGAACTCCTCCATCTGTCATTCCAAGCACAAATTGATTTGGTTTAGATGGATGTGATGCAATGACTAGAGGATAGGCGTGCTGCTGCTTAAATAACTAAAAAAAACTTGATATGACCTCTCAAAATCCAAATCTAAAGAATAGATATATCAACCTTGAATGAAAGAGCCCATTTACCTATTCATTCCCGATGGTAAATATGCAAAAGATGCAATGCAATAGTGTGGCCTCAAGATTTATGCATCAAATACTCCAACTGCACCATCACTGAATCTTGCATAAACTAGGAGGTTGTCACATGAGTATATAGCACTTGAAATATGAGCAGATAGAGAATCATCGAAATACCACTGCAATGCAAACATGTAACAAGATCATCCAATAAGATACAAAAAAGTAAGTGACATATATAACTGTATATGTTTGGATTCAAGACTGCTTAAAAATGCTTACGGAGTGCAAGCGATCCAACTTGGAAGCTTCATACATAGCAGTATGGCTCTCATGCATAATCAACAACTGAACTCGATCATTATGAAACTGAACTTTTGTATCCCCAACCATTGGTGATGATCTTCTTGGATGTACTGTTATAGCTTTTGACTTTCGCTTTACCCGTCCATCGATGCCCTTGAGACATAACTGCCAAAAGACATTTGGTTGTGAGAACAGAACA
Organism: Pseudotsuga menziesii; assembly: GCA_001517045.1. NCBI lineage: Eukaryota > Viridiplantae > Streptophyta > Pinopsida > Pinales > Pinaceae > Pseudotsuga > Pseudotsuga menziesii. The sequence goes on along the minus strand of LPNX010722504.1, from coordinate 144,668 downwards.
TTTCTACTCCAGTAAATTTTTGCAAACTTTAAAATGAGAATCACAAAATCAGACTAGATACAACAATAAAAGAAACCATGTACCTGGGCATCAACTCCAGAAGATACCAACACATTCAAAGAATGTGAAAAAGGTAGGCTTATGGTTTTCTTTTGGTGACCCTTGAGCTTTGTTTTCACCTATAAAAATTGAGGCAAGTTCAGAGCATGCTAATTAGAGGTCATTTTGGTAAAAGGGCACAATGAAGGAAAATGACGAAGAAATTTAAATTCAAAGATATATTCAAAGGCATCACCTCATCAACTTGAACATTGTATATCTGAATTGATGAATCCTCCATGCCAATTGCAATGATGTTATTGTCCTGGTGGTGGAAATCCAAAAAAATGGCTGCAGGAGGAGGTGGCATGAAAGTTTCCATGACCTGCAATAAATCGCTAATCAGTATGCCATAAAACTAGTGGTTTAAACTTTATATAAATTGGTATCCTTTAACTTATTGGTCTGTAGTGACGAACACTACACACGAACCTTCTAGAGTGATCTTGAACCGAACCCCATTCCAACTTAATTTGAAAGTTGAAAAGCACAAAAGTTATATTCACAAGTAATAGTTTAGACTAAAAATCACTGAGCAGACCAATGTACCAAAACTGAAATCATGTGTCTCATCAGAAAATTGAAAAGAAACTAATCTTTAGGTAAAAGGGAGTCTCACCTTAAATGTCATCATATTGAATAAGGAGACTTGCCACCAGAAGCAGACATCACATAGGAATCATTCTTAGACAATGCTATGCAAACAACAATTTCTTCTGGATTTGTCTCACCGATGTCATTAGTCATAACAATCCCACTAGTGGGCTGCCACATTTGTGGTGGAATACTCATTGTAGACTGGAATAAAATACCAACTGTTAGTGACTCCTCAATGATTACTACTTAAAACACAATTGCAAATTATATATTTATAATTTATTTAAAACAACTATTGTTAAAGAACCCCACCTTTCTAGAGGGATTCTGGTCATTTCGCTGCCATTTCCATAGCTTATGAAGAACATTGGATGCCAGTGCTAAAACAACAACACCTGAATTGGTGTAAATCAGTCTTACTAATTGCAAGAGATAGCACATTACTTGTTTGGATCAATATCAACATAAATTATAGTACACCTAACAAATAAAATTGCAATGTATGTCAACCTTTAGTGTTTAATGTAATATGAGGATGATACCATAGCTTGCTTCCACTAAGAATTCCACTCTTTTGAAAATTAAATGAGTTATATAACAACAAATAAGCAAACATATAGTTTCAAAGAATTCTTTCCTTGAGAAACTTCAACATGCTTTTCCTATTTTAATTCAAAAATAAATTTGTTCTCATACTGACACCAAAAGCATTGTGAATCGAAAAGCAACCTTTTGATGCAAGTCCCATGGTTCATGTGATAATATTATTCCTCACTCTAGTACTAACATTACCGATTGTTTAGGCATTATGTGTTATCGTATATCTTTGCCTTTGGCTTGTGGTTGTTATCTACTTGATGTTGTAAGCTATCTTATCATAGTGACATATCCCTATGTTGAAATTTTGTTCATATTCCACCTTCTACATGTTTTAAAAATGAAAATGAAGAACATAACAAAAATTGGCCCATCTTGACCAGTTTCAAATAAAGTTATATTCATATTAAAATGCAAGCAGTAGACCACACTACCTTTTACAAACACAAATTTTAAAGAGTACAGAAATATATTATTTTAAGCTAAATAGTATCAACAACAATCTGAACATTGTGAAAGCTATTAAACATAAGCATGTTGAATCCACATCTAAGCTCTTGGTTTCGAGAAGCATAATTGATATAAGCATCACAAACCTAAGTAAAGTTCTGAAGCACAGCGAGGTATGTTGAGGACACTAACAACTTAAAATGTTATATGGGATGTGACATTGCTGGTAGAAAAGTGTGCATCTTATGTCTATGTTTTATCTTTCTAATGCACTTTGAGACCTAATTTAGTATATAGAACCTATTCTCCTAGAATTAAACATCAATGTTAATCAAAATTTAAGAAAAAATGACGGGGTTTTAGGAGTTCATTTCGGTGATATAAAGCCTCAGAAAATAATTGCACAGAAATTGGCAGGCTGTCTTGACATGGTGAGAAAAAAACAGATGAAAAGGCCCTTTGAAATGGACAAGAAAAACATAACATTGAACCAAATTAGGCAAAGAAAAATAGAATTACAAAATTGAATAAAGTATTGCACGTGTTTGTCTGTGGTATAAAAGAAACAAAAAATTTGGACAAAGTGCACATGGATGACAACCAACCCTTTAAACAGAAAAGAGGAACTCTAATATTCCAGAAAAATTAAGACATCTATAATAGGAGTTGAAGAAAGAAGCAGATCAGCATAACAATAATGGAAAGGAATTAGCAGGAGTCAGACTCTAAGATTGCACTACAAACTGTATGGTGGAATCATTAGAACACAGTTGAAGGATTGAACATCAAGAATTTTCTTTAGTAACCAAAAGCACCCAGGATTTGCACTTGCCCTCACCGTTGTTGTGCACACTAGTGCAAATCTAAAAATGCGAACACATAGTATTGGCATGTCCCTTGGTAGAACTTGAATCCTGGTGGGGCTAATTTAGTTGTCGGATTTCACCAACCTGGCAAACCACCATTAACAACATTGCAAGAGTGACTTTGGAACCACTAGAAAAAAGGTTAAGAGAAATACCTTGCTAATTTTTACTCTGAAATGAAGGTAATTGACTTCCATAACGTCCAACAAGTGACAGATACGAGAGCAAATGCAAGGACTATAGAGCAAATGCATGGACTGTGGACTGTAGAATTGGCCTCGGGAGTCTCAAAGTATAATTTTGATGGTAAGGATGGTAAATTAGAGCTAAAATGGATTGGCTGTAAGTGAATTTGTATTTAACTTCCCTTGAACTTTACGATATATTAATTGGTATGGATGGGTTAGAAAGGTGTGATGTTTTAATTAATTGTAAGAATGAGAGGTTTATAAGCATCTTGCATCATGGAAAAAAAATTAAAGACACGAGAATCGATCTGACCAGTGGCATTTCAAAAAATTATGCCATGCAACTGAGGGGATGACTGAGAAATGTGATTAGGGTAAGGGACGATGAATCCAAAAGGAAAATAAAACAGTGTGCTAGTGTTACGATTAGTTTTAAAGTGTATCAACCTTTTGGTTAGTTTTCTAGATTTATCTATAAACATTTGTTTATCTGATGGTTTTGGTTGTGAATGTATTGCATCAGGAAACCTGAGAGACCTACACTGACCTATATCAGTGATGTCAGTCAATTTCCAATTCTTGTTCTTGTCTGTAACCCCATCTAGAAGCCTTGGTTTAAAATTTGGTGTTCAATTGTTGTATATAACATTTTGCACACATGTTGTATTGAGTGTAAGATAATTGAAAGAGTCCATGGTTCATATCATCCCATTTCTATAAAAGATATGCCAAAATAACCAAGAATGTCTAATACAACGTTTGAAAGACACTATGTTATATGGAAAGTATCAATATATGGAGTCTAGAGTGAAAATTTATCTATATGTGACAACCTAAACTGTAAATGGTTGGACAAATATACTAAAAGCTATAAATAAATTATTATAGTAGAAAAGTCTTACAAAGTTGGTCATCGACACTGCAGGTGGAAGTCTCTCTGAACGTTCTATAGCACCAGGAATGGAACCAGGTGCAGTGACTGTAGGAGGCATGACATTCACAATTGAACTCTACACAGTAAAAATGACCTAGTTAGAGTTTAAACTTTATCATTTATTAGCAGTGCATGTATATAGTAAATGTGCATGGAAGCAACAATTTACCTTTGTTGTCATTGTCTTTGGTGGCACCCTCATTCCCTCGAAGGATCTACTCTCCAACATAAGGTATAACAAATGATAAAAAATACAAATGAGACAGAATATACAAAATTGAAGAAAAGTAAAACCCATATCTACATAAAAAAACTCAACAAACTAAATGCCATTCCAAGTTAATATTACCGCGTTCCATCAGCATTGTAAGCCCTTGTAGTGCACCAGAGGCCAAGAGCATAATAGCGAACCCTATATCCTGCAAGGTCATACAACCAGGCTTTAATCTTTCCATCAATAGCTGTAGAAAAAATAAACTGCATACAAACAAACAGTCATAACCTATCTATATTTAGTGCAATACAATATTTTTGGCATGGACAAAAACTCATAGAAATCCAAACATCAAACAAAAGTAGAATCTTCACCATAACTTCAAACAATTAAAATTTCATACTACTCAACTGCAATGCACATAATCGTTCAGGTCTCGAGGAATAAAGTACCTGAATATTTTATTTTCCGACGAGGACAAACAAAATAAACGGGCGCTTCATGACCTTCAAATATGTATTGTTTCCTATCACTTATTGCATCCCACACCTACAAGCACAGGAAAAAACAATTTTTCTTATTTTCATATACAGAAAATTAAATGACAACAATTAGAATGTGTCTTGGCATATTTGATAAACCATATTACCTTGATGGTCTTATCATCCCCACATGTAATTATGCAGCGCTGCGAGGTAGGGTGCAAAAAAGCAATATCATATCTTCTTTTCATTTGTATCTCTTCTCTTTTTGTTTTTCTAAATTTGACTTTCCAAATTTGACATTCGGATTCTTTTATGCAATTTGGCAAATCTGTAGAAGTTGGAAGTTAAGAATTAGATATATATCCAAAGGATATCATCACAAAGTTTATATTCGATTTGTACAAAATTATCAGAACACAACCTAACTACATAAAAAAACTCAACAAACTAAATGCCATTCCAAGTTAATATTACCGCGTTCCATCAGCATTGTAAGCCCTTGTAGTGCACCAGAGGCCAAGAGCATAATAGTGAACCCTATATCCTGCAAGGTCATACAACCAGGCTTTAATATTTCCATCAATAGCTGTAGAAAAAATAAACTGCATACAAACAAACAGTCATAACCTATCTATATTTAGTGCAATACAATATTTTTGGCATGGACAAAAACTCATAGAAATCCAAACATCAAACAAAAGTAGAATCTTCACCATAACTTCAAACAATTAAAATTTCATACTACTCAACTGCAATGCACATAATCGTTCAGGTCTCGAGGAATAAAGTACCTGAATATTTTATTTTCCGACGAGGACAAACAAAATAAACGAGCGCTTCATGACCTTCAAAGATGTATTGTTTCCTATCACTTATTGCATCCCACACCTACAAGCACAGGAAAAAACAATTTTTCTTATTTTCATATACAGAAAATTAAATGACAACAATTAGAATGTGTCTTGGCATATTTGATAAACCATATTACCTTGATGGTCTTATCATCCCCACATGTAATTATGCAGCGCTGCGAGGTAGGGTGCAAAAAAGCAATATCATATCTTCTTTTCATTTGTATCTCTTCTCTTTTTGTTTTTCTAAATTTGACTTTCCAAATTTGACATCCGGATTCTTTTATGCAATTTGGCAAATATGCAGAAGTTGGAAGTTAAGAATTAGATATATATCCAAAGGATATCATCACAAAGTTTATATTCGATTTGTACAAAATTATCAGAACACAACCTATCAAAAATTCTTTGCTTTAAAAGAGTAAAGATTTTCTATAAATGGAACTAGCTCACAAAATGTCAATTGTATAGTTAGACTTGCAAAATATCAAACAACAATCTATTGCATGATGAAGGAGATGCATTAAAACAACTAATAACAACATAAAATGTTGCTCAATGAGATGATCTTATAGCAGAGATTCTAGATAAAAAGAACACTAATGTTAATGGCAAAAACAATGATACAAAGCTATCTTACATTCCAGCGCACATCAAGTAGTTAAAGTTACCTTTGGTAGTGCCATTCTCAAGTGATACCAGCACTCAAATTCTTTCACTTTATGTTAGCATGTGGCATTGCATTTGTAAAATTGATTTGCTTTCTCTCTGCAAAGTGAGCTTTGTAAATCAATCAGGCATGTTTAATAGGAGGATGGCCTTGCATATCCCCATAGCCTTGGATTGGTCCAAAAAACAAGGAGTGTTGCACATCTAAGCACATCAACACACTACACGTTAAAGAACAATAATGCATAAAGGGTATTTGACAAAGAGTTCAAAACATTTTTTTCCCAAAACTTGCAGATATCCAATTGGAGAATTGTGAGCCAATCGGGCATGTTTGGAAGGTGGACAACCCCTCGATAAACTACTTGTATTTATAATTAAAAAAATGAAAAAGTCACTATAGACATTATTGGCATGTAAAGAAAGATGGGTATGCAAACTTTGATTACACCAATATGAGAGTTTCATCAAACCTACCTGGAATAGAAAGAAACATTGGATGCCCTTGCATTTCCTCATGGCCTTGGATTGGCACCACGAAAAAGGAGTGTTGCACCTCTGCACACATCGACACATCACATGTTAAAGAATGGTGATGTCTAAATAAAGGTAATTGACATAGAGTTCAAAAGATGGCAAAAAAACAGTAACCCAGTCTTACAAAAAAATCAATGTGTTGGCAATGGTGTTGAAAGCATAGCATTTTGCAAACCTTACATATCACTAATTGGAGACTTGTGAAGCAATTAGGCATGTTGCATCTCCCTATGGCTTTCAGTTGACGCCAGGGGAGTGGATTGTTGAACCTCTGCATACATGAACACAACAAACATATATGAAACATATGTTATTTTAAAGAAATTGCTTTCAAAACATGTGAAAAGTCCTTTAAAATGTACTTGGCATGGCAGAAAAGTTTGGATTCCCTTGCATTTCCCCATGGCATTGGATTGGTGCCACGAAAAAAAGTGTTGCACCTCTACACACATCAACACATCACATGTTAAAGAATGGTGATTCCTAAATAAAGGGTAATTGACATAGAGTTCAAAAGATGGCAAAAAAAACAGTAACCCAGTCTTGCAAAAAATCAATGTGTTGGCAATGGTGTTGAAAGCATAGCATTTTGCAAACCTTGCATATCACTAATTGGAGACTTTTCAAGCAGTTGGGCATGTTGCATCTCCCTATGGCTTTGAGTTGACACCAGGGGAGTGGATTGTTGAACCTCTACAAACATGAACACAACAAACCAATATGAAACATATGTCATTTCAAAGAAATTGCTTTCAAAACATGTGAAAAGTCCATTGAAATGTACCTAACATGGTAGGAAAGTTTGGATGCCCTTGAATTTCCCCATGGCCTTGGATTATTGCCATCGTTGTGGAGTGTTACACCTCTACAAATATAAAGATATCACATGGTAAAGAACGGTGATTCCTAAATATACTAATCTAAACCCATTACTCTCATGAATATTTGAAACTAACATGGAACCATAGATAGTGCTTTGTTTGCTGGAGGACGTCCTCGTTTGTTGAGGTAGTGAAACTGAAATGGTTCTTCTTCCAATGCAAGGACATTTGAATCAATTTCCATTCCACTGTGTTGTTTTTTTCTTCTTTGTTTATTTTTAGGGCTTAGGAAACTCTTCTTCCTCTTCAAAGACATATCAAGAGCATTCACTCCAACTGTGAATTCAAAATCCATAAGGTGTTGCTTGTTGGCCTCTTCCAACATTTTTTTCACCCCATCGGTCAATTATTTCATCTTGGTTAATGTGGTAGGGGTGCTATTTTGAATCAACTGCAAGTATCTAAACAACTCCTCTCTAGCAAAATGAAGTGCCTCCGCATCTGCGCCAACACTATTGGTGGCCACAAGATCAGTGTTGACATCTACACTATGGTTGTGGGGATCTATACTTATGTCAGGAAGCTCATTGAATGTGTTAGCCATAGCATCCTGATGACATAATGGTTCTGAATTGCTTGAGTTAAAATATAACCAATTGACCTTTATGACATGCTTGCAAATATTCCCACGAATAGACCATGGGCATTCACACATTATAAAATCTGCACAATAACAATTGACAATGTATTTCTTATTGTGAATACTTTGACTCCTCACCCAATAAGCTTGAGGTGCGCTCTCATGAGGGAAACAATCATCGTTTGGTATTCTTCTAGCCTTTTCCATGGATGATTCAAATTGATTCTCTTTCTTATAATTGTTCAAGTATCCTTCATTTTTCAAAATTGCCTTGAACCGATAACAAGGTTCAACACTTGTTAAGAGCATTTACAACAACCAGTCCATCCTTCAAGCACACTTCTTCCTTTGATCACATAGAAAGATGGTCTTCATGTAACAATGGTATGACTCAATGACATTGTTAGTCTCTTGATTGACATGGGGAAAATATTGACATCCTTTCACCCACATCCCTAAATGTAAAGAACCAAGTTAGTGTAGGTGTATCATCTTTATGAAAGACAAAACAAAAACAAAAATAAGGAGAGTTTATGCACTTACAAAACTTGTCCTTGGCAACCCAATTCTTGTGGAAGTGTTCTAAGAACTTCTTTTCGTCTGCAAATTTGCTAAAAAATACATGGATTGCATCATCCACATCATCATTGGAACTATGTTTCATGATGAATCCTAAGTCCCTGAACATATCATTTGTTTTTTATTTATTACAGACTAGATTGTTCACATTTTTTTCCACGCCCTCCGTACATGCCAGGCACACAAGATCACTTCACACCCCGTGATCCTCCTGCCATATTAAATGCATTTAAATGTGAGATTCTTAGAATAAATGCAAGATAGATTGCGACATAATAATATTAAAGCTACCTCAAAGAAGAAATTTTAGCCAATACATCATCAACCATGAAAGCATTGACTTTCCAATCATGACAGGTTTGGTAGCACTGTTGCATGAGCTGCTCCAACCATAATTCAATATCAGCTGATGTATTTCGTTCCGCTACAACCCATGCTACAGGAACTCCGCTCTATTGTTCATTAAATGCCATGAGTGTGTAAAGTTGATACTGCCATATTCAAAGAACATGTAATGTCAAATTCAAGTCATCGATCATATTGAATGACTACAATTCAAATATGCATATTAAATCATTGACATTCAACTTACTCCGTATTTATTTGTACTAAACGTTGAATCCATGGCTATTATGCTTTTGTGGGATAACTTGACCATGGTATCCAACATCCATTTTGTCTGAATTCCCATTATGAAAAGGACACTTGGACCATTGGGTTTTTGGTAAAAAAAAAATCTTATGGTCGCTTTTGATACCATAAGTTGACGCTCATTTCATCCTTTTGGTGGAGTTGGTATTTACCCTTCGTCAATCGACTATATATGTTGACAATATCTTTCTTAGATAGGAAGAAATATCTATCTCAAACTGTTGAATCCATGTCAGCATGCCCATCAATGTGCATTTTATATGCTGAATAAATGGACACTCCCAAAAAGTAACAACTCTACACATAGGAAACGATGTCCTTCATTAGCTTTGGCTTATGCAATGTCCTCACCTCACCTGAAATGTCAAGTTTTCCATGACATGACCATCCTTGTTCATCTTCATGCTCATACATATTGTAAGTCAATATTGCTATATGAGGACTTTGAAACTTAACTTTTACATTGAAGTGGCATTGGCAGCCCCTCTTATGTGAAGTCTTTCATCTAGCTATATGCTCTCCTCGTCTGTCGTTTGGGCCATATGAACATTGATAACTACATAGGGAGTTTTGAAACATTAGTAAAAACTATAAATGATAAATGCAACATGAAGGCTATTATGTAGAGAATGCACTCTCAAAATACTTACAATTCATATAGTAAGGAAGCACTATTCCTTTCTCTAGGTTGGTTGTTTTGGTGGCGTAGGAAAGTACATGGAGCATCGGAGTTTGCTTCCTCCCCTCTAATAAAATCAGGAACTCTATGTGAAGGGACTAAAGCAACACGATCGATACTTTGGGTTTTCTCGATATATTTCAGTCCAAACTAACTCTTTACTAGAAAACGTGACCTTCTCTTTGAGGTCTTGTACCTCAAGATCCATGATGACCTCCCATTTGCCTCACTCTCCCATTTTGTGCTAATTCCTACATACAATATGCAAACACAAGAGAAATCTAGATAATGCATAAACATGCAAGCAATAAAGATCAATTACAGTTTGCAGGTTAAGTTTTCTCAATTCCAAGAAGATACGTTGTCAACAGGATATATTACATTAAATTACACGTGCATGAATAATTGATCTAACAATAATTATGCCATCACTGTCAAGGTTGACATATATTCCAGGCTGTTATAAGTAGAAAGATACACAACATCTCTGCTTTCCTATATTACCGTGATTCCAAACCTGTCCATTTTATGATTGCCAGCTGACTGAGAGAAGGCCAATACCAAATGTTTTAGAAAACCCATTGAATGTCAAAGGCTACCAATTTATCTAAAGTTCTGAAATGGTCTGCAATGGTTTCAAAAAAATTATGCCATCATTTCCATGTATCTCTGTTTTACTCATCTCCATACTCATTGGATGGCAACATGTGTGGTAAATTATTAATTGTACTATGTTATACTCTGGATCTACATCTTCATTTTTTCTCATAAACTCCATTATATGGTGGGGTTGCAGTGGTTATTCCTGGCATTACTATCATCATTCATGTTCCATTGGATGGTTTCCTTAGAATTTAATATAATCAACTAACATTGCACTTTTGGGCAGGGTCATATCTGTGAACATGGGTTTCGTTGGTGAAAGAAGTATTTTTATCATTCATTAGTATGGCAAGCTTTGGTTTGTGAATTGTGGTTGCTTTCTCAAACTTGTAGGGTCTACCCACCTCATCTTCAACTAGCCTGGGAAAGGATGTGTGGGGATTAGTTCTCGGATGAAATCATTCTGTAGTGTTCTTTGATTTCGAGTGTTGATCATGACAAACTTTATGTCTCCACTTCTCGAGTTCTGCTACCCTTTTCCCCCAAAACTGTAGCCATGTTTCAAGGATTTGTCAACCAATTTAAAAATGCAACACTGGGGATTAACACCTTGAAGTCAATGATGATTGGAATGGCCTAGATATGTTCATTATTCCAAATGTTTATGCATGGAAAAATATTCCCAACATTACTATTTTCCAACAAATCTTTATTCCCAACATTACTATTTTTCAACAAATGCCAACTATCTTATTATGTATCTCCATTTACCCTTGAACAAATGGAGGATAATATGGAGTGAATATGTGTTTATTTATGTAAAAAATGAAGTGATCTTTCTCCAATATCATCAATAGGACAATTCAGATGGATGGAATATTCAACGGGACAAACATAAACTAAGCTACATTCAGCTGTTTTTTTAAATTTCCAAACAAATGTCAAAACAAAATAGTGATATAGATGTTTTTGCCTATCGCTTAAAGAGGTAAAAATAATATCTAGTTTCTCAAGAGTTTTTTTTCCTATCGATTAAAGTTTATTTATATGATTTCACCAGTTACAAAATGATCTTTACTATTTTCCCTAAAATTTCTATGAACCATTTATAGAATTTTATCCTTAAACCAATCATTTGTTTATTTTTTCGTTTTACATGTGTTGGAATATGGATAACACTGAGAGGTGGGTGGGGGGGGGGGGGGGATTAAATGTTTGTTAACTTTTAACAATTTAAATCACTTTTTAATTTATGCATTAAAACACATGATAGGCAATAACACACATAACACAAATTTATCGTGGAATCCCAATTGGGTAAACCACCAATACTTTCTATTACTGCAAAATTCTGTTTACTAATACTTTCAACCTACTTCTATAGACAAGGATGGTATTACAACCTTATTTACCAGCAACTACTGGAAGGAGGCTTCAACCCCCTAGTTTTATCAGCTGCTACTGAAAGGATGCTATGACACCCCATTTATCAGCTACCACTGGTGTCAAAACCCCAAATTTTCACAAAAATTTAAAATTTCGAGATAACATAAAATGCTGAAACTGTAGGTTACTAACAGCTACGGTTAGCAGTAAAAGAAGCAGTCGAATGATTAGTATTACATAATCTCAATTACGTTAACTAAGCATTTTCCTTTTTGTAAAATGAATAAGGTTTACTTGCGTATTGTTTTAATTCAGTTTACTGATGAGTTTTCTTTATGACAAGTAGGTGGAATCTAATTATGAATCCTGGGCTTATTTAGCATTTATGCTAACGCAGAAAGATTACTGGTTCTTACAGGTTTCCAGGTATGTTTGAACGAGTAACATTTTAATTTCAAAAAGTACCCATAAGTGTTCCTATCTGTAAATAATAAGCTTAGTAAATAAGCTGCTAAATTCCAAGCAACTTCCATGAGGTAAAAATAGTTTGCTTTCTTCAGCTTTCCTTGTAAATGAAGTTCAAAATAAATGAGTTTCTTTCTTTATCATACTTAGTGACAGTAAGGATACTTACTGTGGCTTTAAACTTGAAATCTTAGTTGCATAGTACCTCTACTTTAATATGCATATCTTGCAACGTTATACTGATTGTACTATTGGTTAACATACATTATCATACTACTTGCTTGAGTATCAAGCTGATCGATATTTAACTTCTGTAGAGAAACTTACAGCCCAAAAACTTCTTGACATTATAAGTTTGCTTAGTGTAAAAACTATAGTGTTTTTTCACATGAAATATTGTTTGTCTATATTCTTAAATCTATGTCAATCCATGTGATTCTAATAATTATAGGCTCAAGTAGGATTATTTCATTGCAATTTTATTAATTCTATAATACTTATCTTGTATTAAGTTACTGTCTACAACAGTTTCTAAGGTTGATGTTTTCTACAAATATCAACCTTCTATCCTATGCTATGCACTAGATATTTTGTATAATTATAAAACCATTCTACCAAATATAGACATGGTAAATTACTGTCAAAAGTCAAGTTGAGAAATAACCCAAGTTTAATAAAGTCTCATCATTCTAAACTATGTAAAAGAATTTATAAAAGTGTTCTTTTACTACACTTAGCCCACTTTGTAGTTTTACTACTAATTGATTTGTTAGTTTATATAAGACTTATAAACATACATAATCCATTTTGTTTAATATACATACAAGTCCATAGCTAGTTCAGGGGATTCTAAACAAGTCTAAAACAAAGTGGAATTTGTTAAAGAGTTCATGACTCTACTCCATACCATGAAACCATCGAACTTATTCTCTTCCTAACGAATGATCATTACACTTACTAAGGTCAACAATCATGAAATATGGTTTACCAAATATTCATATCGTGTTATCAAAATTACATTATAATGGGCATATGTTATACAATGAGATAATTTCTTTGCATGATTGTTTTTCGGGATAAACCAAGGTTTAAGAGGTGACTTCAATTGCTAGGTCAACGTTGATTTAACGTTATTATCCCACTACCGAACTTAACATATCATATGATAAGCGATATATTTGATTTACAATGAGATAACATGGTTAATAATATAGTTTAAACATCGTATGATCATTGTTTAAATAATTGGGTATTATTGGATTGCAGGCACACTATGGAAATGACCCACTGCATGGTTTAAATTATTGAAACCACGTGGTCAGCTCCTGGCCAAGTGTTGGAGATATAAAACTCATCGTAACCCTGACCCTTTTACATTCCTCCTCCATAGTTCGTGCTGGCCCTTGAGGCTGCTCTGCATGGCTTTCATGGCAGCTGTAAGTTCTCCTCAGTTCCAGTTTCCCTGAGTCTTGGTTTAGTGTTGCTTAAGCCTTCGGTATTCAGTCTTGAAGCCATACTTTATGACTGTGGGTTTTCACTCTGCAAGTGTTTATTGAGTTTCGATGCGTTGGGCTTGTTGTTTGCTCAAGCTCCCTCTCATCGTCCTCGTGGCCTACTACTATGGGATAGGTTGAGCCTTACTGGCTGTTGGGTTTAAGTTCTGTAAAAAGGCTGTTAGCTTCCTTTGCACTTGTTTTGCGACCGGCTTGTATCCCAACGTGTCTTTCTTCGTGACCTGCTACTACTTGTATGAAGCCGAGAGTTTCAATGCTGTTGGAGAGTGCTTTTCCCTCGTCGTAGGGTTTGGAAAACTATAAACACACAATGCCATTGGCGATAGTATTTCCACATGAGGACTGTTCGACAGTCATATCGTAGGTAATTTATTATAAATTGTTTTTATATTACAATATGTGTTTTTCTTTTACAGAAGGTAAACAAATATTGAAGTACTTCGTGTACTAACACCTTGTGATGGAACTTCTTGCAGGGGCTGAAACTACATTCATCACCCGTGAAGAAAAGTACACCAGCTGTCATTGAAGGTCAAGGATATAAACATGTAAGCCCTATGGTTAGAAGTTGGGTTCTCGCCCTTCTTGTATCAGGGTTTTTCAATTGGAAAAAAAACCCGAACTTGGAAACTCTTTTAGCTTTGTTCTTAGTTGTGTAGTCTCTTTTAAAGGTTATTATTGTTTTTATCTTGTATAAAAACCCTCGCCAGTCGATGGTTAAGCTCGGTTGTGAGTTGGGTAAAGTGTTGGGCTTAAATGTTTAGTCTTATGGATTATTAATGTAAACAGTAATTTTGTTAAGATGATTCTGTCTTTGAGCTCGACTTGATTTACGGTACTACTTTTGATACTCTGTATAATATTTAGGGTTTTAACACTATTTGACTGTGAATGAAGCTATTTACTGTTTAACCTACTTTGTAATTAGTTTACTATTAATATTTAATGACTGTCACTCAGTCTTGGTTTATTTATAAATTTTACTTATTTTGCTCAAATATATGAGTTAGGGTTTTCCTGTAGGTAACCCTTGTGTAAAATAAATCTTTCAAATTGTTATTCAAAGCTTCTGTTACTTAGTTTAATTTGTTTAATAGATTATAGGTATTTAGAGTAAATTTGCAGTTTATAATATTACCAATGTCTTCTTTTGTTTGTCCTTAAAGGACTGTAAATAATTTATAATAGCCTAGTTGTTTATTAATTAAATAATCCAAATAATTTGGATTAGAACTTCAATGCTTTGTCATTTGTAATTGTATTATATATTTAGGGTTTCGACCCTGTTATTTGCTTTTACAAGTATATCCTGTTTATAAAAGTTAAAATAAACAGTTCTTTTTATAAATATACATTTATGTATATGTTGGTCATTATCGTATTCTTGTTGTTTTATCTATTGAAATAATAAAAGGGAAATGATAAAAGAACTTAGATATTTTGAATAAGTTTCTTCTTAATACCATGATTATTTTTCATATTACTTTATTTAGTTAATAGTAAATGTTAACCTTAAATTATTATAATTAGTAATTAAACTATATACTTATTAGTTTATACCTTTATTGAATTGAATACAAACAAATAGTTTAGTTGTAATTCTTCTACTGCATAAGCACAAGGTTAATAAATAAAATACAAAGAAAATATATATATGTAACCTAACACAGTTTACCATCCTGCATGTTTTAAATTCAATAAGAAAACAATGTACTGTGTGTAAGCATAACCTATTTTCTATTAGGGTATTTTATTAATATAATGATCCTTCTACCTGTGCTGAGTTTTTGCTCTTTCTTTTCCAGTATACTTACATAACTAAGCTGGTTAAACGATAAACATGGATAAACAGGTCATTGTTCTTTTCTGATAATAATCTACATACAGAAACAAAACAATCTGATATTATGAATGGTATAATACATCTATTCATTTCAGATTCCTATCATATCCTTCATCTATTTTATATACACTGCCTGTGTTGGAGTACGGTCTGGTCCTTCTAGATGTGGAAAAACACAGGTTAGGATTATTTTTCATCTATTTTAGATTCATTCTTTCAATAAACTAAAAGATTACTAACTCTAACAGTTCACAACTAAACATTTAACATTCATTAATCAGTCAGACTCACATTTAACCATCTAACACAGTAAAACAAAAAGACTGTAGAACCTGATTAAGCTGTACAACAATAGCGTTAGGAGGTCGTTCCTCCCTACCAACTCTTGGAGAGCGCTCAAACAACGTCTCCTCAGGACCCCTGAACCTGTTCCTGGTCTCCTTGGCTGAAAACTGGTGGAGCAAGCAAACAATAGACTAGTCTAATGACTCAGTGATCACTCTGCACTCAGTAGTAAGATCCTTCAGTTGAAAAGCTGCACTAGATCACTTAGCAGTTAACCCCTCAAACTCTTTCCACAAATTCCCTCACCATTGAATTTATCTGAAGTACATTCACCTGAATGAATACTTCTATAGAATGAGTAGCCTTAGCTCTCTTCAATGGGAATTTTTATAAAGATTGCCCAGGTCTTTTGGGTCAGTTGTCAATAATTGAGCCACCTGCTATGATCCCACTTTCTTGGGGGATCATGACCCCAAATGTAGGGAGGTTGCCACCTGCAACAGTTGGAAGTGTTTGAGGATGCTGCCACATGTCTGTTTGCTCTCCACCCAATCTCCTCCACCAACTTGACCAATAACACTCTTTTAACAGCTCTAAGTTGTTGTCTCCACTTTTATTTATTTATTATTAAAATATTTAGAATTACATTCAATATCCTTGACTTTGCTGAGTCATCAATTACAACTTAGCATAAAATTTAACATAATGTCTTAAATAAAATCAAATAAGATAATATATATTTTTTTTAAATTGGGGCATGTGACATACACACCCCCTTAGAACATAACATCGTCCTCGATGTTATTTTATTCTTCATCCTCAGAATTCCCCTAGAACAGAATTGGATATGCATCTCGCATATTACTTTACAATTCCCAGGTGGCTTCCTTTGGACTAAGGTGTTTCCATTGCACCTTCACCTGTCCAATGGTGCAGTTCCGAAGTGTGATCTCCCTCTGCCCGAGGATACAGTCCGGTTCTACCTATACATCATTCTAGTTAACAACATGAGTAGCATCATGAACATTTCTTTAATACAGAAATGTGAAAAACATTATGTACTCTTAAATTTGGTGGTAATGCTAATTGATAAGCTACTTGTCCAATCTTGGACAGATTTTCAAATGGTCCACAGTAACGAGGTGTTAATTTTGCACAACTCCCCAATCTCAGAGAGCTCTTTTTGGGCCTTACCTTGATGAACACATGTTCACCTACCTGAAACTTCTTTGGAGTTCTTTTTAAGTCTGCTTGACTTTTCTGCCGATCTTGCGCAACTTTGAAATTACCTTGCACCTGTTTTACAATTTCTTCCATTTCCTTTAACAGTTCAGGACCTAATACCAATCTATCCACCGGATTACTCCAAGAGATAGGAGTATTACATTTCCTTCCATACAAAATTTTGAAAGGACTAAATCTAGATGATGTCTGATAATTATTATTATAAGCAAATTCTACCAGATGCAAATAATCCTCCCATTTACCTTGCTGGTCTTTCCCATACATTCTTAATAAATCTTTCAGTACTTGGTTTACCCTTTCAATTTGTCCATCTGTTTGAGGATGGAATGAAGTACTAAAATTTAATGTAGTGTTTAACCCTTTAAACAAAGACTTCCAAAAGTTTCCTATAAATTTAGGATCTTTATCAGAGATTATTACTTTCGGTATTCCATGCAATCGAAAAATCTGTTTTAGAAAGATATTAGCTATGTTTG
This sequence comes from Pseudotsuga menziesii, assembly GCA_001517045.1. Taxonomy (NCBI): domain Eukaryota; kingdom Viridiplantae; phylum Streptophyta; class Pinopsida; order Pinales; family Pinaceae; genus Pseudotsuga; species Pseudotsuga menziesii. Next base: position 126,994 of record LPNX010722504.1, on the reverse strand, counting down.
CAGCTTTATAAGTAGTTTTAATAGGTATAAAGTGAGCTGCTTTACTTAACTTATCAACTACTACCATGATAAAATCATTCAGATTCTAATTTCTAGGCAGTCCAATAACAAAATCAAGACTAATTATCTCCCATTTCTAGCTAGGAATTGGTCATGGCTGAAGTAATCCAGCTGGGTGTTGATGTTCAGTTTTCACCTACTGACATTCAAAACACCTAGCAATATATTCTGCTACTTTAGTCTTCATATTTGGCCAAAAATATTCTTTTCTTAACATAGTTATAGTCTTTTGATAACCTGGATGACTTGAGTATGGAGTTTTATGAATTTCATCCAAAATTAACAGCTTCACTTTAGGTACGTTAGGTACATACATTCTGTCTTTATATAGTAAAAATTCTTTGGCATTCAAACTGTACCCTTTACTTAAGCTTTATGTTGGATTTTCTTTAGTTTTAGTTTGTAAATTTTGGTAAATTTCATCTTGTTCTATTCATACTTTAAGCTATTTGTCCAAATTTGTAGCATAAGTGCTGATAGCTACTGCAAAATTCAGCCTTGCATTCCTACTTAATGCATCAACAACTTTATTTTTTTTACCTTTTATGTGTTGAATTTCAAAATCATACTCACTTAAGAAAGCTAGCCACCTAGCTTGTCTGGCATTTAGATTAGGCTGATCTAACAGATACTTCAATCCTTTATTATCAGTCATTAAAATAATTTTTCTGCCAATTAGGTGATGTCTCCACATTTTTAGAGCATGTATAACAACTGCTAATTCCATATCATAAGTGGCATAATTCTTTTCATGAATTTTTAACTTTCTAGACTCATAAGCAATAGCATGCCCTTCTTGAGTCAGAACACCGCCTAAGTCATCATTGCAGGCATCAGTGCACACTACAAATTCTTTGTTAGGATCAACTATTCTTAAAATAGGTGCGTTGGTTAATAAAGTTTTTAACTTTTTAAAGTTTTCCTCACATTTTTGGTTCCAATCAAACTTCTTTCCTTTCTTCTGTAAAGAATTTATCGGATTCGCGATTCTCAAAAAACCTTCAATGAACCTCCGGTAGTAACCGGTAATGCCCATGAAAGATTGAACATCCGTTACATCCTTAGGAACCGACCGATATTCGATTGTTTTTATCTTTTCAGGATCTACTGAAATCCCTTCCTTGGTCACCACATGACCTAAATACTGAATCTTATCCTTGAATAAATCACATTTACTAAACTTTGTAAAGAGTTGACGATCTCGTAACTTTTGCAAAACAATTTTTAAATGTTGTTTGTGTTCTTCAGTTTTTGAATAGATTAATATATCGTCGATGAACATGACCACAAACTTATCTAAATTCTTATGCATAACGTTGTTCATTAAACACATAAAAACAGCTGGGGCATTAGTAAGCCCGAATGGCATGACGACAAACTTGTAATGACCATATCGAATTCTAAAAGTTGTCTTAAATATATCTTCATCTTTAATTCTAACTTGATGATATCCAGACCTTAAATCTATTTTCAAAAATACCGTGGCGCCACGTAGTTGATCAAACAGATCATCTATGCGGGGCAACGGATATCGATTTTTAATGGTCATCTTATTTAACTGACGGTAATCTATGCAAAGTCGCATGGTTCCGTCCTTTTTCTTAACAAAGATGACAGGTGCCCCCCAGGGAGACACACTAGGTCGAATATACTCTTTATCAATTAGTTCTTTTAAATGAGACTTTAATTCATTAAGTTCAAGTATGTTCATTCAATAAGGGGCCTTTGAGCTAGGTACTGCACTAGGTACCAGCTCAATGGTGAAATCTAATTCCCTCTTGGGAGGTAGTCCCGAAATTTCTTCAGGGAATACATCAACATATTCTCTTAAGACTGGTATGTCTTCCAATTTTATCTTATCTGTCTTAATTAGACTCTCCTCATTAGTTATTGTTACTGCATAAGCTTTACTTCCCTTCCTAACAGCTCTCTTAAGCTGTAGGGCAGAGATCTGCCTTATGGTGGTTTTTCTAGGGATTCCTTTTACACTTACTGGTTTTCCATCACTGTTTAAACATGTAAAGGTTTTATCATAACAATTTAAAATTACCCTATGTTGTTCTAACCAGTCAATACCAATAAGTAAATCATAAGAACCAAGAGGCAATACATTAAGCTTTACAACAGTTTCAAAATGATCCATAACTACTGCACATTCTTTTACAAAACAAATTACCTTTCTTTTAGCACCAGTGGCTAACTGAACCAACCAAGAATTCTCAAATTTTTCAACAAGTAACTTACATTTTTCTACCATTTTAGGTGCAATATAACTGAGACTAGCTCCTGGATCAATCAAAATAGTTATAGGGGTTTGATTTATCATACCTTCTACTTCCACCATGGAAGTTTGATATTCTGCTTGTCGATTCTCCAAGGCTGTGTTGATTCTGGGCACGGTCCTCGCTAATTCCCCAACGGTCATCTCCTCCTATATGGTATGAATATTGCTAACAATCTTTTTTCGATTAAGACAAACTGAAGCATAATGTGGGCCATTACACTCTCAGCACTTTATAGGTTCCTTATGCTCAAAGTTCTTGGTATAATTACCATGATTATTAACCAATTCTTTACTCTTGGAATTATTCTGATTGTTTGGAGGATTATTCTTATTTCCTTGGAAATTCTTATTATTAGGATAATTTCTGGCCTTATTGTTCTTAGAATTTTTGTTGGGCACAAAATCCTTCTTCTTTTGTTCATACTGATTATTATTTTTCTTGGCTTTCTAGTTGGCCAAACTTTCGTTCTTTTGATTCTGTTCAAAACACAAGTTAGCTTTCCTAATATCTTCTTCCAAGGTCTTTGGATTGTCATATTCAATCCTGTCCTTAATATGATAAGGTAGACAGCTGAGGAATCACTGTACCTTTGGTTTCTCATCTACAAGGTATGGCACATACCTAAGTAGGCTCAAAAACTTGCTGTTCAGATTTTTCATTGTCATTGATCCTAATTTCAGTTCATAAAATTCTTTTGCTCTCTCTTCATAATATTGCTTAGACAGAAATTTATTTTAAAAGTACATTCTTTTCTTTTATTCCCTTAACTCTCTTCAAGTCCTGCCACCAAATGTCGGCCTTTCCTAAGAGGTTGTAGATAGCCATTCTAGCCTTTAACTGGTTAGAATAGTTATATATTTGGAAGTACTTTTTCATCCCATATAACCAGGATTCCGCTTCCTCCCCCTTCTCAGTCTCTCCATTAAATGTTGGTGGTTTTATCTTTTTGAATTCCCCAAAAATTTTCTCATAAGGTTTGTATTTCCTCTTTTTAGTGTAATGATTATTATCACTACTATCACTAGTAGAATGGAAATTTCGTTATTCACCAAACACCTCAGAAGATGAACTGTTTTCATCTTTAGTATGTTTCATCTTTTTAGATTTACGTTGATGACTTGTATCTTCTGATTCAGTTCTTCTACCCCTACCCTCAGTTTGAAACTTTTCAGTTAGGATCTGATTCAGCTCCTCCTGAGCCCTCGGAATCCTTTCATTCTCTCGTTTTACAAACTCCATTTCAGATTTTAGGTCTTTTACAGTTTGTAACAGTTCTGAGGAATTTGTAGTTAAGTCCTCTGGTATAGGATCTCTTGGTAAGTTTCCTGGTTCAGTAACTGAAGATTCCTCCTCTGCATATTCTTCCAACCTTTCCATACCTGTTTGTTAAATTTCAGGAAAACAATTTCTCTGTTGAATAACATTTAAAAGAAAATACACCAGCATAATAATTCTATTTACTATTTCATAAAAGCTAGTTGGGCTTCATCAAGGCCTAGTGTTTGAACCTTGTGCTCTGATACCACATGTCAAAACCCCAAATTTTCACAAAAATTTAAAATTTTGAGATAACATAAAATGCTGAAACTGCAGGTTACTAACAGCTACGGTTAGTAGTAAAAGAAACAATCGAATGATTAGTATTACATAATCTCAATTACGTTAACTAAGCATTTTCCTTTTCGTAAAATGAATAAGGTTTACTTGCGTATTGTTTTAATTTAGTTTACTGATGAGTTTTTTTTAAGACAAGTAGGTGGAATCTAACTTTGAATCCTGGGCTTACTTAGCATTTATGCTAATGCAGAAAGATTACTGGTTCTTACAGGTTTCCAGGTATGTTTGAACGAGTAATGTTTTAATTTCAAAAAGTACCCATAAGTGTTCCTATCTATAAATAATAAGCTTAGTAAATAAGCTGCTAAATTCCATGCAACTTCCATGAGGTAAAAATAGTTTGCTTTCTTTAGCTTTTCTTGTAAATGAAGTTCAACATAAATGAGTTTCTTTCTTTATCATACTTAGTGAGAGTAAGGATACTTACTGTGGCTTTAAACTTGAAATCTTAGTTGCATAGTACCTCTACTTTAATATGCATATCTTGCAACGTTATACTGATTGTACTATTGGTTAACATACATTATCATACTACTTGCTTGAGTATCAAGCTGATCGATATTTAACTTCTGTAGAGAAACTTACAGCCCAAAAACTTCTTGACATTATAAGTTTGATTAGTGTAAAAAGTATAGTGTCTTTTCACATGAAACATTGTTTGTCTATATTCTTAAATCTATGTCAATCCCTGTGATTCTAATAATTATAGGCTCAAGTAGGATTATTTCATTGCAATTTTATTAATTCTATAATACTTATCTTGTATTAAGTTACTGTCTAGAACAGTTTCTAAGGTTGATGTTTTCTACAAATATCAACCTTCTATCATATGCTATGCACTAGATATTTTGTATAATTATAAAACCATTCTACCAAATATAGACATGGTAAATTACTGTCAAAAGTCAAGTTGAGAAATAACCCAAGTCTAATAAAGTCTCATCATTCTGAACAATGTAAAATAATTTATAAAAGTGTTCTTTTACTACACTTAGCCCACTTTGTACTTTTACTACTAAATGATTTGTTAGTTTATATAAGACTTATAAACATACATAATCCATTTTGTTTAATATACATACAAGTCCATAGTTAGTTCTGGGGATTCTAAACAAGTCTAAAACAAAGTGGAATTTGTTAAAGAGTTCATGACTCTACTCCCTACCATGAAACCATTGAACTTAATCTCTTCCTAACGAATGATCATTACACTTACTAAGGTCACCAATCATGAAATATGGTTTACCAAATATTCATATCGTGTTATCAAAATTACATTATAATGGGCATATGTTATACAATGAGATAATTTCTATGCATGATTGTTTTTTGGGATAAACCAAGGTTTAAGAGGTGACTTCAATTGCTAGGTCAACGTTGATTTAACGTTATTATCCCACTACTGAACTTAACATATCATATGATAAGTGATATATTTGATTTACAATGAGATAACATGGTTAATAATATAGTTTAAACATCGTATGATCATTGTTTAAATAATTGGGTATTAGTGGATTGCAGGCACACTATGGAAACGACCCACTACATGGTTTAAATTATTGAAACCACGTGGTCAGCTCTTGGCCAAGTGTTGGAGATATAAAACTCATCGTAACCCTAACCCTTTTACATTCCTCCTCCGCAGTTCGCGCTGGCCCTTGAGGCTGCTCTGCATGGCTTTCATGGTGGCCGTAAGTTCTCCTCAGTTCCAGTTGCCATGAGTCTTGGTTTAGTGTTGCTTAAGCCTCCGATATTTGGTCTTGAAGCCATACTTTGTGACTATGGGTTTTCACTCTGCAAGTGTTTGTTGAGTTTCGATGCATTGGGCTTGCTATCTGCTCAAGTTCCCTCTCATTGTCCTCGTGGCCTACTACTGTGGGATAGGTTGAGCCTTACTGACTGTTGGGTTTAAGTTTTGTAAAAAGGTTGTTAGCTTCCTTTGCACTTGTTTTGCGGCCGGCCTGTATCCCAACGTGTCTTTCTTCGTGACCTGCTACTACTTGTATGAAGCCGAGAGTTTCAATGATGTTGGAGAGTGCTTTGCCCTTGTCGTAGGGTTTGGAAAACTATAAACACAAAATGTCGTTGGTGATAGTCTTTCCACAAGACTGTTTGACAGTCATATCGCATGTAATTTATTATAAATTGTTTGTATATTACAGTATTTGTTTTTCTTTTACAGAAGGTAAGCAAATATTGAAGTACTTCGTGTACTAACACCTTGTGATGGAACTTCTTGTAGGGGCTGAAACTATGTTCATCACCCATGAAGAAAAGTACACTGGCTGCTGTTGAAGGTCAAGGCTATAAATGAGTAAGCCCTGTGGTTAGAAGTTGGGTTCTTGCCCTTCTTGTATCAGGGTTTTTCGATTGGAAAAAAAACCTGAACTTGGAAACTCTTTTAGTTTCGTTCTTAGTTGTGCAATCTCTTTTAAAGGTTATTATTGTTTTTATCTTGTATAAAAACCCTCGCTAGTCGATGGTTAAGCCCAGTTGTGATCTGGGTAAAGTTTTGGGCTTAAATGTTCAGTCTTATGGATTATTAATGTATACAGTAATTTTGTTAAGACGATTCTATCTTTGAGCTTGACTTGATTTACAGTACTACTTTTGATACTCTATATAATTTTTAGGGTTTTAACCCTATTTGACTGTGAATGAAGCTATTTACTGTTTAAGCTACTTCACAATTGGTTTACTGTTAATATTTAATGACTGTCACTCAGTTTTGGTTTATTTATAAATTTTACTTATTTCGCTCAAATATATGAGTTAGGGTTTTCCAGTAGGTAACCCTTGTGCAAAATAAATCTTTCAAATTGTTCTTCAAAGCTTCTGTTACGTAGTTTAATTTGTTTCATAGATTATAGGTATGTGGAGTAAATTTCTAGTTTATAATATTACCAATGTCTTCTTTTGTTTGTCCTTTAAGGACTGTAAATAATTTATAATAACCTAGTTGTTTATTAATTAAATAATCCAAATAATTTGGATTAGAACTTCAATGCTTTGTCATTTGTAATTGTATTATATATTTAGGGTTTCGACCCTGTTATTTGCTTTTACAGGTACATCCTGTTTATAAAAGTTAAAAGAAACAGTTCTTTTTATAAATATACATTTATGTATATGTTGGTCATTATCGTATTCTTGTTGTTTTATCTATTGAAATAATAAAAGGGAAATGATAAAAGAACTTAGATATTTTGAATACGTTTCTTCTTAATACCATGATTATTTTTCATATTACTTTCCTTAGTTAATAGTAACTGTTAACCTTAAATTATTATAATTAGTAATTAAACTATATACTTATTAGTTTATACCTTTATTGAATTGAATATAAACAAATAGTTTAGCTGTAATTATTCAGCTGCATAAGCAACAGGTTAATAAATAAAATACAAAGAAAATATATATATGTAACCTAACACAGTTTACCATCCTGCATGTTTTAAATTCAATAAGAAAACAATGTACTGTGTGTAAGCATAACCTATTTTCTATTAGGGTATTTTATTAATATAATGATCCTTCTACCTGTGTTGAGTTTTTGCTCTTTCTTTTCCAGTATACTTACATAACTAAGCTGGTTAAATGATAAACATGGATAAACAGGTCATTGTTCTTTTCTGATAATAATCTACATACAGAAACAAAACAATCTGATATTATGAATGGTATAATACATATATTCATTTCAGATTCCTATCATATCCTTCATCTATTTTATATACACTGCCTGTGCTGGAGTACGGTCTGGTCCTTCCAGATGTGGAAAAACACAGGTTAGGATTATTTTTCATCTATTTTAGATTCATTCTTTCAATAAACTAAAATATTACTAACTCTAACAGTTCACAACTAAACATTTAACATTCATTAATCAATCAGACTCACATTTAACCATCTAACACAGTAAAACAAAAAGACTGTAGAACTTGATTAAGCTGGACGACAACAACGTTAGGAGGCCGTTCCTCCCTACCAACTCCTGGAGAGCGCTCAAACAACATCTCCTTAGGACCCCCGAGCCTGTTCCTAGTCTCCTTGGCTGAAAACTGGTGGAGCAAGCAAACAATAGACTAGTCCAATGACTCAGTAATCACTCTGCGCTCAGCAATAATATCCTTCAGCTAAAAAGCTACACTAGATCACTTAGCAGTTAACCCCTCAAACTCTTTCCACAAATTCCATCACCATTGAATTTCTCTGAAGTACATTCACCTGAATGAATACTTCTATAGAATGAGCAGCCTTAGCTCTCTTCAATGGCCATTTTTATAAAGATTGCCTAGGTATTTTTGGTCAGTTGTCATTAATTGAGCCACCTACTCTGATCCCACTCTCTTGGGGGATCATGACCCCAAATGTAAGGAGGATGCCACCTGCAACAGTTGGAAGTGTTTGAGGATGCTGCCACATGTCTGTTTGCTCTCCACCCAGTCTCCTCCACCAACTTGACCAGTAACACTCTTTTAACAGCTCTCCTAAGCTGTTGTCTCCACTTTTATTTATTTATAATTAAAATATTCAGAATTACATTCATTATCCTTGACTCTGCCGAGTCATCAATTACAACTTAGCATAAAATTTAACATAATGTCTTAAATAAAATCAAATAAGATAATATTATTTTTGTAAAATTGGGGCATGTGACAACTGGAAGGAGGCTACGACCCCCTAGTAAGCATGTTGCTTACCCTACCACCTCCCAACCTCCCTCATATGATAATTTGATCTCTGATTGTACTTCAATCGATCTATCAATTGAAAGTGTAGAGACAATTTCTCTCACTCATCATTCTATCTATAAATACCCTCTAACACATTTTCTATGAATGCATCTCTTCATCGTTGTGCCTTTTCATTCTTAGATCGTGCCTCTTCATGGAAAATCAATTCTTTAACTCTATTTAGGTTGAGTCAATCATACCTTTCTGCAACAAAATATTACTAGAATTGCCTCTCCGCAATGATAATTCTTCACCATAAATTCTTTCGAATTTGCCTTTTTTTCGCAATGATATTTCCGCAATAGATCCTTTCCGCAACCATCCTGAGTCGTTGATCCATTGTAAACTCTTTCATGTCCATCGATCTAACAGACAGATTTCCCTCTGTAATCATATTTCTGCAATTTCCTTAGGCTTTCCGCAACAACCTTTATGCACCGTTGATTTCTTGCTTACTCTTCCCTGACCGTTGATCTGAGATCATATGCGGATTGCAGACTTTTTTTTTTACTTTTCTCAAAATGCCCTTCCACAATTTCCTTTCCTCAACTACCTTTCCACAAGATACTCTACGCATCGTTGATTTCTTGCAGACTCTTCCCTGGCCGTTGATCTTTAGATCGGATGCGGATTGTGGATTGCGGGTTTTCCAAATTTCTTAAAAGTGCTTCCGCAATTTGCTTTCTGCAAGATTTCTTCCGCATTGTCGATCTCATGCGGACTCTTTCTTGATCGTCGATCTTTAGATAAAATGCAGATTACGGGTTTTCCAATTTTCTTGAAAATACTTCTGTAATTTCCTTTCCACAAACTTTCTTCCACATCGTCGATCTCTTGCGGACTCTTTCTTGATCGTCGATCTTAGATCATATGCAGATTGTGGGTTTTCCAAATTTCTTCAAAATGCTTCCGCAATATTTCATCCACGCTGTCAATCTCTTGCAGATGCTTTCCTGACCGTTGATCTTCTAGATTGCGGGTTATGGATTGCGAGTTTATAAAATCTCAAATGTTTACTTCTGCAATTCCCTTTCTGTAATTTTTCTTTAGCGCCGTCGATCTCTTGTGGAATCTCTTCTTACTGTTGATTGTACGGATTGCGGAATACAGAATGCGAAACTACACTTTCCCAGTTTGGACCTCTGTAATTCTCTTTCACAACTTTGTTTCTGCATTTATTCTGAACCGTCGATTTCCTTGCAGGTTCACTCCTGACCGTCGATTTACGATCAAATGCAGATTTGTGGATCTTCACTTTTCTTTGTGTAGAAATCATTCATCGCTGTCGATCTTCTCAAAATCAACGTTCGCAATTTCTCTCAACTGATCTGGACTGTCCAATTTTTCACTTCACTCTAGCGTTCGAGAATGTTATTTTCCTCTCATATTTATTTTGCGGATCTTATTATAGACCATTGATCTCTGTCTCTCGAATGATCTGGGTCATCCAAAATTTCTTTGGCGCTTCGAACTGTTATCTGCCACTGCTTGCTTTGCAGATCTTTCCCCTGTTATCGATCTACAATCTGATCTTTGGAATTTCTTTGTCAACCATCTTGTATTTGGTTATTCCTTTGTTATTACTGAACTTCTTTGACATTGAGGACAACTATTTTGAACAATACTCGCCTTTGACATTGATGGGAACTCCTTAATTTCCTCCCCCTTTGACATTAATGACAAAGGTTTCTTCTTCTTGACAGCTCCCCCTGTCAACATATCTCCCCCTGACATGATGCCTTTTTCTCCTTTTTATTCATTGTAAGGAGATTACTCCCATCTTTTTCCTAAGATGCTCAAATGCTTCTTTATGTAGTGGCTTTGTGAAAATATTAGCTATATGTTCTTTGGTGTCAACATATTCTAGTTTGTCAACCTTTTGTGACACTTGATCTCTTAGAAAGTGATATTTTATTAGTATGTGCTTTGTCTTAGAGTGTTTGAAAGGGTTCCTTGATATATTTATGGCACTCGTATTGTCACAACTTATCACTATTGGATCTTATTATTTTACAAGTAAGTCTTCTAATTATGTTTCATCCAAATGACTTGAGTACAACATGATGCAACAACAATATATTCATCCTTTGCTGTAGATAGTGATATGGAGCTTTGTTTCTTGCTTAACCATGATACCAAAGAATTTCCCCAAAAAATGTTGCTCCACAGTACTCTTTCGGTCATCAACACTTCTTGCCCAATCTGCATCAATGAATGCCTTTAGAGTGAATTTATTTATTTTTGGATACCACAATCCATAATCCATAGTACCTTTTAGATATCTAAGAATTATTTTTACTGCACCCACGTGTGTTTATTTTGGGGCTCATTGGAATCTGGCAACCAAACCCACAACCTGCATTACATATGGCCTAGTAGCTATTACATATAATAAACTACCAAACATTGACCTATACATAGTATGATCCACTTCTAAGGATTCATCATTCTTGCTTAATTTACAACTAATGACCATAGGAGTACTAACATGTTTGGATTCTTCCATTTTGAACTTCTTCAATATTTCTTTGATATACTTAGTTTGAGAAATGAAAATCCGATTGAGATACTTGTAAGCCTAGAAAGAATGTTAGTTCTCCTAACATCGACATTTCAAATTCTTTCTTCATTTCTGATGCAAAGTTTACACTCAAATTTTTTAGATCACTTCCAAATATGATATCATCTACATAGACTACCACAACGATCATAATTTCATTTTCAAACTTTATGGACAAATTACTGTCAATGGCCCCTCTTTTGCATCCTTGTTGTTTTAAATAATTTCCAAGTCCGGGGAACCATGCCCTTGGAGCTTATTTAAGGCCATAGAGCACTTTATTAAGTTTGCACACATAATTCATGTTTTCTGGCAAGAGAAAACCTTCAGGCTGCTCAATATAGAATTCTTCTTCAAGTTCTCCATTAAGGAATGCATATTTTACATCCATTTGATATGCCTTAAAGTTTTTGTAACATGCAAATGCTAAGAAAACCTGATGGCTTCAAGTCTTGCCACAGGTGCAAAAGTTTCTTCAAAATCAATGCCTTCTACTTGAGCATATCCTTTACATACTAACCTAGCCTTGTTTCTTTTCACATGACCATGCTCATTGAACTTGTTTTTAAATATCCATTTGGTTCCAATAACGTTCATATCCTTAGTTCTTGGGACAAACTCCCAAGTTTGGTTCTTTTCTATTTGATCAAGTTCTTCATTCATAGCACTGACCCAATCCTCACTTTTGCAAGCTTCTTTAAATGTTTTGGGTTCTATTATCGAAAGTAGTGCTTGTTCTTCATCAATTAATTTTCTTCTTGCTTTAACTCTTGATTCTTTGTCACCAATTATTTGATTTTCAGGATGATTTTTCTGGACCCACCTAGATGGTGTCTTTGTGTCTGATCTCGAGGAATCTTCATTCTCATTTTCATGTGATTCTTCTTCCTCTACTCTTTCTTCTTCTTCTTCTTCTTCATAATTATCTTCCTTTTGTGAACTTACTTTCTTTCTTTTATCTACTTTTTCATCATCAATTTCTTCATCATCCACACTTCCTTGAATTTGTACTCTTCTTGGTTTAGTATCATCAACAGTTACATTTGCACTTTCTATGATCTTGTGCGACCTTAGATTATAACATTTGTATGCCTTTTTGGTGGAAGAATATCCAAGAAATATGCCTTCATCGGTTCTAGAGTCAAACTTCCCTAGATTATCATCATCTCTTTTTATGTAGCATTTACTTCCAAAGGCTCTAAAATATTTAACTGAATTCAGTCTTCCAAACCATAACTCATAAGGAGTTTTGTCACTATTCACTCTGAGTTGTCCTCTGTTTTGTACATAGATAGTTGTATATATTGCTTCTCTCCAATTGCCATCAGGAAGTTTTGCTTCATTAAGCATAGTTCTAGTTGCTTCTTGGACTGTCCTATTCCTTCTCTCAGCTACTCCATTTTACTGAGGAGTTTTTGTTGCTTGAGAACTGTCTCTTGATTCCATGTTTTTCACATAACTCATTGAACTCATTTGAGGTGAATTCCCCACCATTATCTGATCTTAGACATTTAATTTTTCGAATTCTTTTATTTTCAACACAGGCTTTGAAGGCTTCGAACTTCATAAAGGCTTCTGATTTTTCTTTAAAAAAAGTCACCCAAGTAATCCTTGTATAGTCATTGATTAATAACATAAAGTAATATTCTCCTTGAAGGCTTTTAGTCCTTATTGGTCCACAAAGATCATTGTGAATTAATTCTAATGGCTGGGAGGTTGTATGTTCTTTCACCTTGAAGTTTTTTCTTGTTTGCTTCCCATGAAGACAATGTCTACACACATGATTTTGTGGTTTTATGATTTTTGTTAGATTTCTTACAGCTCTCTTCTGACAAATTCTTACAAGATTGTCAAAGTTTAGGTGCCCCATCCTTCTATGCCATAGCAAACTCTCATCAACTTGGATCATATAACATTGTTCTTCATTTTCTAGAATATACACATTGCTTGGAGTTCTCATAGTAGTTCCAACAAGTTTTCTTGAATCTTTTCTTCTGATTTCACACTTCTTGGAATCAAATATACATATGTGTCCTTGATCACACATTTGACTCACACTCAAAAGATTAGGTTTTAATTTTTCTACAAGTAGAACATTTCCAACTTTCATCTTATCTCTAATAACCATTGTACCCTTCCCAATTATTTTAGAGGATAGATTATATCCAAAGGTGACCTTTCCTTTTTGCTTCCTTTTTAGGCTTAGGAATTTAGTTGGGTCACATGTCATGTGTTTTGAGCATCCACTATCCATATGCCATAGATTTTGTTTTTCTATAGCACATAGAGCTAATGAACATTCCACATCACCCTTCCTTTTCCAAGATATCCCTTTGTCTTGAAATTTTGAAGTGTCATCCATAGGAGTTACTAGTTTACATTTTCTAACAATGTGTCCCTGATTACCACATTTATAGAATTATGTACTATAACTCTGTAGAGGAGAAAAATAATTTAGTTTCTTCCTTTTTTATTGTTTCTGGTAATATTTTTCTTATAGACAAAAGTATGCGATGTAATCCCTTTCTCCTTAGGAGTCTTTAGTTTACAATTTATAGGCATATGTCCAAAATTGTTACAGGTGTAACACTTTCCTAAAAAGAGTTGTTGATGTTTACTTGTCATTGGTATTTTAAGAATCATATATGTTCTTTGTAATGGAGAAGCAGATTCCTTACTTTCTTCTCTTTTAATTTGGCTCATGAGTACAACAGCATAACTTCTTTTATTTCCATCTTGATTTGTACAAGAAGAATATCCAGGTTTTTCCTTGTCAAATCTTGATCCAGATTTATCGCTTGATGGTCTTTGGACACTTAGAATTTCATCTAAAGTCCTTGAGCTATTTTTGTACCTTGATTTGATAGATTCTTCATCCAATTTCTTTCTAAGGTGCATAATGTCTTGTTCAAGCCTTTCAGATTCTTGCATTTTCTCTTTGAGCTATTGTTCTAGATTGTTTTCAGTCCTTTCGATTTCTAGAACCTGAATTTTTAAGTCAACAATCATTCTCTCTGCATCTTTGTTTTTCTATTCAATTCTATCATGTGAGTTTTTGATTTCTTGTACATTTTTTATACTTATGTAATTCTTCATGAGAATTTATATGTTCTGCTTCAAGATCTGTCACATCTTCTATTTCTTCTCTAGAGACTTCGCTTTATAAACCCATGAATAGGACTTCAACATCTTCACTTATTTCATCATCTTCACTGTCTTCTTTGGAGTAAAGGTTTTTCTAATTTTTCCGAAATTGCTTCTTGTATATGATCTTATTCTTTTGATCTTTCTTATGACAACAAGGTTCTTCATCATCACTATCCTCTTGTTTTGGGTAAGGGTACTTTTTGGAAAAATGTCCAATCCTTCCACAGTTAAAACATTTCAAGGGTAGCTTCCCTTTGTACTTGCCACTGCCTCTCTCAATTTTCTTGATGAATAGAGCTTCCTCCTCATCTAGGTCCTCATATTGGATCTTGGATACGGCCTTAAAAGATGCTTCCTTCTTTGATGATCCATTTTGTCATGTTCCCATTTCATAGGTAGTGAATATCCCATGTAGTTCACCTATTGTCATAAGTTTAAGATCATCTAGTTCTTCTAAAGAAGACACCTTTGAGTCATACTTCATTGGCAAGGCTCTTAGTACCTTGTCGACTACTTCTTTTTCTTTAATTTCTACTACAATGCCTCTAATGGCATTAACAATTTCATCTACTCTTAGAAGATATTTTGCAATATTTTCTTCCTCTTTCATTTTTAGGTTTTCAAACTGACCTTTGTAGGTCTAGAGTTTGGATTCCTTGACTTTGGAAGTTCCTTCATAGATACATTTTAGTTTTTCCCATGCATGGTTGGATGTTTTGCATTGCATGACTTTTACAAGTATTGATTCTGTTAACCCACTCAAAATTGCATTTAGAGCTTTTGCATTGGCCTCATATAGGATTATCTCTCCTTCGTCTATAGGTACTTCATCTGGTACTTTATATTATGTTTCAACAGTACTCCAAACCTTGTATCCAAGGGCCATTAGATGGCACTTCATTCTTACACTGCAGTATGCATAATTATCGCCAATAAATAAAGGAGGTATGTTGGTGGGTAACCCTTGTTTATCCATAGTGATTTTCAATAGGATCTTCCTTCCAGTGATTAAGCCGTACTGAAGGATCCAACTTTGATACCAATTGTTGGAATATGGATAACACTGAGAGGGGGGTGGGGGTGAATCAGTGCTTGTTAAATTTTAACAATTTAAATCACTTTTTAATTTATGCATTAAAACACATGATCGACAATAACACACATAACACAAATTTATTGTGGAAGCCCAATTGGGTAAACCACCAATACTTCTATTATTGCAAAATTGTGTTTATAAATAGTTTTTGTCTACTTCTACAGACAAGGATGGTATTACACCCTTATTTACTAGCAACTACTGGAAGGACGCTTCGACCCCCTGGTTTTATCAACTGCTACTGAAAGGATTCTACGACACCCTATTTACCAACTACCACTGGAAGGAGGCTAGGACCTCCTAGTAAGTCTGTTGCTTACCCTAGCGACTCTCAACCTCCTTCATATGATAATTTGATCTCTGACTGTACTTTAATCGATTTTGTCAATTGAAAGTGCAACTACAATTTCTCTCACTCATCATTCTGTCTATAAATACCCCCTAACACATTTTCTATGAATGCATATCTTCATCATTGCGCCTTTTCATTCTTAGATCATGCCTCTTCATGAAAACTCAATTCTTTAACTCTATTTATGTTTATCAGTAATACCTTTCCGTAACAAAATCTTACCAGAATTGCCTCTTCGTAATGATAATTCTTCACCAGAAATTCTTCCGAATTTGCCTTTTTTTTGCAATAGATCCTTTCCGCAACCATCCTGAGTCATTGATCCATTGTAGACTCTTTCCCATCCATCGATATAACACACAGATTTCCCTCTGTAATTGTCTTTCCACAATTTCCTTAGCTCTCTGCAACAACCTTTATGCACCATTGATTTCTCGTGGACTCTTCCGTGACCGTTGATCTGAGATCAAATGCGGATTGCGGATTTATGTTTTGAGTTTTCTCAAAATTTCCTTCCGCAATTTCCTTTCTGCAACTACCTTTCTACAAGATACTCTTTGCACTGCTGATTTATTATGGACTCTTCCCTAGTTGTTGATATTTAGATCAGATGTGGATTGTGGATTGCGGGTTTTCCAAATTTCTTAAAAGTGCTTCCACAATATTTCTTCCGCGTGGTCGATCTTATGCGGACTCTTTCCTGATCATCTATCTTTAGATCAAATGCATATTGCAGATTACGGGTTTTCCAAATTTCTTGAAAATACTTCTACAATCTTTCTTTCGCATTGTCGGTCTCTTGCATACTCTTTCCTGATCGTCGATCTTAGATCAGATGCGGATTGTATATTGTGGGTTTTCCAAATTTCTTGAAAATGATTCTGCAATTTCCTTTCCGCAATCTTTCTCCGCATTGTAGATCTCTTACGGATGCTTTCCTAACCGTCGATCTTCTGGATTACAGGTTGCAGATTGTGAGTTTATAAAATCTTAAACGCTTACTTTTGCAATTCCCTTTCCACAATTTTTCTTCTGCGCCATGAATCTCTTGCAAAATATTTTTCGATCGTCGATCTTACGTATTGCATAATGCGGCAGCACGCTTTCCCATTTTGGACCTCCGCAATTCTCTTCCTTAACTTTGTTTCTGCATTTCTTCTGAATCGTCGATTTCCTTGCAGGTTCATTCCTGACCATTGATCTACGATCAAATGCAGATGTGTGGATCTTCACTTTTCTTTGTGCGAAAATCATTCACCACTGCTGATCTTCTCAAAATCGGCCTCCGCAATTTCTCTCAACTGATTTGGACCATCCAATTTTTCACTTCACTCTAGCATTCTGGAATGTTATTTTCCATGCATATTTATTTTGCGGATCTTATTATAGACCATTGATCTTTGTCTCTTGAATGATCTGGGCGATCCAAAATTTCTTTAGCGCTTCAAACTGTTTGCCACTTCTTGCTTTGTGGATCTTTCCCTTGTCATTGATCTACAATCTGATCTTTGGAATTTATTTTTCAGCCATCTTGTCTTTGGTTATTCCTTTGTTATTTTTAAACTTCTTTGACATCAATGGCAACCATTTTCAACAACATGCCTATCATTAAGGCAAACATTAATATAAATACCATTATTCAAATCAAATCAAGAGTATATTAAAAAAATAACATATATATACCCAAATTGAACTTTAAAAGAATATTCATTCTCTTTAGCATTCAAATGCTTCTCTATGAAAGCTTTTCATTTTAACGACTGGTTGAAAGGATGAGAACTCTTAATTTTAACGATGGGTTGAAAGCTCGTTTTTAACATATTCTCTA
Source organism: Pseudotsuga menziesii (assembly GCA_001517045.1). Taxonomy (NCBI): domain Eukaryota; kingdom Viridiplantae; phylum Streptophyta; class Pinopsida; order Pinales; family Pinaceae; genus Pseudotsuga; species Pseudotsuga menziesii. The sequence continues at coordinate 109,310 of LPNX010722504.1, read as the reverse complement.
AAAACTAGGGTCGTATGAATATCCTTAAGGATAACATAAAATAATGCAAATTTATCCTTACTTTATCCCTTGGAGACACGCTTCTACAGACAGAGGAGTATGGTAAGTATTTCGTAGTTTCACACCTTACCCTTACTTTATCCCATATAGACACACTTCTACAGATAGAGGATTATGGTAAGTATTTTGTAGTTTCCCACTTGACTTCATGTCAACATTCAATCCCAACTAAGGATATATTGGCTTCACTGAGAGAATAGGCCAAATATAACTCTAGTATCAACACAAATTATGATCAAACTCCTTATTTATCAAATTGACTTGCAGAATTAATAAAAAAACACTGTCATATTTGACAGAGAATGCCATATTTGAACCTGTGAAGACAGTGTACTCACGATCAAATTATGATAATCAATCACCAAGTGTGCTTTTAAAAATCATAGCCGCCAAACTGACTTCAATACCATATCTTTGTAGCATCTGGAGCAAAAATTCATCTTGATCTCTTTTCTTACTTTTCTACGCCATTATTTCAAATGAAGTCAATGAAAATGCAATGAGGCAGATATATTTCTTCAAATAATTAATGGATCTATAGCAGTCACATTCAATCGTTAAAACTTCAATTCCTTGGTGCTAATCCGCTTTGGAATTTAAAGACTGAGTGTCACCAATAGGGTTGTGGAATACTATTTATCGAGGAAGATTTTAAAAGATGGCAGTTTTGTTGGTTGAGCTATTTCAGTTTTAATTGCTGGAGAAAAATTTATTGGCAATTATGAACAACTTGCACAATTAAAGTTTCAAATTGAAACTAAACATGTAGCACTTTAAACCAACACTAAATCCATTGTCAAATGTCTGCAAGATAATTTATTTTTGTTTCAAGATCATTAAAGGGATTGTATAAATTACTTCCATGGGCATAAATTAATGACCAAAATTAAGAATTCCAAGTATTAAATTTCCCAGAAATCGTTTGAGTTTATAAGATTGCATTGAGGATTAAGGCTAGTTATTAATTGTTGTTATATGTATGTAAAAGATTGAAATTGTACTATTTAGGTTTTAAGAGTTTGGTGATTGAGAATAGCAAGGCCTAGGAGATATTTATATGTTATAATTGTGATTTTATTTACTGTAGAATGATTTCCTTAAAGTATTATATTGTTGTTGATATGAATATGTATTGAATCTTGGTTTTAAAGAAATTGTAATTTCATTGATATAAATTATGGTTGTTTATTAATTTGTTGAGAGTTTATCGGTCGATTCTATTATGAAGATTGTATAAGTGGCATGAAGATGGTAATAGATGTATTTGAAATAGCTAACTGTAATCCTTTATTGTAGGAAATAAGTGGTGTCTCGACATTCTGTGAAGAATATAAAATACCTTGACCCTTCTAAGCAACTCATAGCCAGTCATCCTTGGCATACACTAGTATGTGATTATCATATAACCTTAATATTCTGCATTTCAATAAAGGATTCTTATCATATTCAGATCCCAAAGCGCTATGAATTTATGCAGGAAGAATGTAAAGACCAAGCCTACAAAACCCTGGTGAACCAAAGTTCAAGTTCCATACATCAACGTTCAGATCGTGTTCATCGTCCTCAAGCCCAAGGAATTGCATATCTTTTCTTACGCTATCAACTGTAATCATAGAGAGATCAACAAAATCACACATACACACACACATATATTGGGGGGGGGGGGGGGGGGTGCAATGGCACTCTGCGGAGGAAAGAAGAGAGCAGCAGACGAAGGTGAAAGTACGAAGGTAGCATTACTGGGTGGCGCAAGGACGAGTGGAGGCACATTTTAATTTTTTCCTTTCTTTGCAATGATTGTTAACACAATACCGAGGCTAACTGAAGTAAGGGTTGACCAGACAGAGTGCACACACAGTCTCATTTCAAAGCAGGCACCATGTATATGGATGAGTTCGATTATGAGATGGAGGTACCGAGTGGACCCATTTTTTGCTTGGAATAGGATGTACACTGTATGATGCCTCTGTGGGAGATGAAGGAAAAAACATCGTCGAGAATGAAATGCCATCCTACGTAATTATGACTGAGAACGATTCGAAATCACATGCGATTGACGTTGCACAAGCAAAATCTGCAAGTAAAGTTACCAAGGAAAACAAAAGGCATCGGGCCGAAGAAATTTTACGCAGAGATGAAGGTAGGGAAGGATATACAGATATAACAGATTCTCGAATATCTATAATTGACATTAATAGGGAGGTTATGTGGGAATACGTCTGGAAAATAAGCTCTAAAATAGTGGATGGCATCCAATTGGAGTGATTTTCTAGGATATACACCTGACTTTCATGTCCTCCCACAAGGACGGTTTCTTCTAAAATGGAGGCAGGAAAGAGACGACCAAAAGCTCTTAGAACGCTAATGGAAATGGGGACCATTAGGATTAATTCTGAAGAATTGGAGAGTCGACTTCAATGCAAAAAAGGAGCCGCTAAATAAGCAGCAGGTCTAGGTCATATTACTAGGATTACCAATGGTCTTCTGGAAAAAGAGGATCTTGGAAGAAATAGGTAATAAGTTAGGGAAATTTGTCGCACTGGAAAAGGACTGGGAAACCAAAATCGACCGCTGATGCACAAGAATTTTGGTTGAATTGGATATGCGTGGAGGCCTTTACGAAGGTTTGGTTATTGTAATGCATGGTAGCATATGGGAGCAAAGGCACGACTATTGGAAACTCCCATTCAGGTGTTTCAATTGTCGCAAGGTAGGGAATTTAGAAAATGTTTTCTCTGTGCATAAGGAGATTCCTCACTATAAAAAATTCTAGGTGAAAAAGGCCTCCAACGCGAGCAACTCCAACACAATACAAGGTGGTAAAGAGCAGTCACAATCCGTGATAGTATATGACGGGATCACGAAAGACGAGAAGATATAGTCAGACAAGAAACCACCAAACATTGAGGAAGTCCAGATAGACGGACACCACATTAGCATGCACTCAAGCAGAAAACAACCAGACGATGTGTCATCCCTGACAATGAGAGGTAAAAACACTGTTACTTCATTTGACAAAACTTTGTCATTTAATAATAACAAAGTAGAAAGAAGATTAACAGTTAAGGAAGTAAACTCTCCTTCAAAATCCCCTCTGCCATGGAAATAGGAATCTGCTATAAAAACCCAGACTGGGCAAAGGATTGAGTATAACCTCATATTAAAAAAATCTCACAAAGAAGTGGAGGAATGCGTCTCAACAAGAGGACTAGCTTTCGACCCTCCCCTAAAAATTCAGGACGAAAGAAAATATCTGCTTTCTAAGGCTCTGAAGCAAGCAACTTTGGATGTAAAACAAGGAAAACAAGCAACAATAACTCGAGCTCTTAGAGTAGAAATGGCCCCAAGAAGGGGACTTAAATAATTATCCTCTCCCTTAACACAAGGGGGCTAGGGGGAGCCCCTCAAAAGGCTAATAACCACCATAAAGCTAACAATGTTGTTAGTTCAAGAAACCATGATGGAAGGAAAAAGGGTCAAGGAAGTAAAGAGTGATTGTGTAAAGAATTGGGGAGTGGAAAGCATAGATGCAGAGAGAAATTCAGGAGGTTTACTAACGACATGGAGTCCAGAAATCTAGTTGTTATTAGCAACCCGATATGGTTCAGTCCTTGGGACATGGTTGGAAGATGGGGATACAAGTTTAACTTACACAATTCTGAATGTCTACGGGCCTTTCTATGAGAAGAAAGCATTTCGGGAATCATTGGAAAACTCGGGTGCTCTGGAACAACCCAACATAATTCTGGGGGGAGACCTAAACTTAACCCTCTCAGGGGAAAAAAATTGCGAGAAGCGATGTCCTAAGCCCATTCTTTAGTTTCTTCTTCGAACAAAAAGGTTTAGTAGACATAGCTCCAGTGAAATTGGATCCTACTTGGAGAAACAAAAGAGGGGGCGAACATGCCATTTCTAAAAGATTAGATCGCTTCCTGGTAGCAGAAAATTTGGTCAGTGAGCAGCTTCTATACAGTCAGGGATAGAATCTGGAGGAAATTCGGATCATCGACCAATAGTTTTAAAAGTGAAGATACCGGAGAAAAAGCCGCCATCACCTTTCAAATTTAATCCCCAATGGATGGAGGAGGAAGAATACAAAACCCTAATTCTAGACACTTGGAAACCACTAAGAGAAGTACAGAATCATTCTCAAATGGAACCGTTTTCTTAAAATATGACAAGGATGAAAATAATATCTAAAGAGTGGGACAAAAAATTCAGAGCGAGTCAGTAAGAGGAACTCTTAAGGGTAGAAAAGAAAATTCAAGAACTATACAACAAGAATAAGGACATAGTTTTTACAATGGAAGAAATTGGAATTCCGAAACAATTAGAAGGAAGGAAGGATTCACTGCTTTTGAAGGAGGAACAGAAGTGGCGACTAAAAAGTCAGGCACTGTGGTTGGAAGGAGACCGCAACACCAAATTTTTCCACATATTTGCATCACATCGAATAAGTTTAAAAACTATTCTTGAAATAAAAAATGGACAAGGGAACATGGTTAGGACCTTTACAGAAAAAACCCAAGTAGCTGAAGGTCACTTCGAAAAGATTTTTACAGAACCTACAGGATGCCCAATAACAGAAATACTAGAGGTGATAGGGTTATTCCCCAGCCTATTGATCATAGAAGATATGAACAAAGAATTAACCAAGGAAATTACGGAGGAAGAGGTACAACAAGTGCTACATTCCTTCCAGAAAGGGAAAAGACCAGGCTCAGATGGGTTCATATTGGAATTCTTCCTAGGGTTCTACAATAAAATAAAAGAGGACATATTGGCAGTGGTGAAGGAATCACAAAAGTTAGGAAAGGTGATGGGAAGTACCAACTCAACTTTTATAACTTTGATTCCAAAAAAACAGAAAGCAAAATATTTTGATGACTTTAGGCCAATATCATGTTGCAATATGATATACAAGGTGATAGCAAAGTTCAATGCACTAAGAATCAAACCTATTCTAAGCGAGGTAGTAACATAAGAACAATTTGGGTTCCTGCACAATAGGCAAATCCACGATGCAGTTTCTATGGCTCAAGAGGCAATTCACGCCATTAAAAAGGAGAAGCAATGTGTCTTTGCTCTAAAGCTAGATCTCTCCAAGGCATACGACAGAGTGAACTGGACCTTTGTAAGATTGATTTTGATAGAAATAGGAATGTCAATGGAGTTGGTTGACTGGGTAATAGGGTGCATTCAATCAACTTCTTTCGTTGTTTTGATCAATGACTCTCCCTTAAGTTCTTTTCGACCAACAAGAGGCATTAGGAAAGGATGCCCTCTCTCACCCTTTGTGTTCCTCTTAGTTGCTGAAGGCCTGATCCATATAATCCATAATGCCAAAAGTGTAGCTAGGATAGTCGGTGTAAAAGTATCCAACACAAAAGAAATCACACAAACACACTATTCATAGATGATGTTCTCCTTTTTGGCAAAGGCACAGAGGAAAATCTGAGGGTCTATGCCTCTTTACTTGACAAATACAAGAGGGAAACAAGGATGTTGATAAACTTAGGAAAATCAAGCCTAACCTATAGTGAATTCACTAAAGAATTCACACAACAAGCTAAAGAGATCATCCCCTATCCGGACATCAAACTGACAAAAGGTTTCAAGTACTTGGGATTTATTTTAAAACCAAACTGCTATGCCTTCCATGATTGGGTCTGGTTGTACAAAAAAGTTGAAGCTCAAATATCTTCTTGGACCAACCGTTTCCTATCAAGAGGAGGCAAACTAATATTATTAAAAGCAGTTCTATAAAGCATCTCTGTGTATTGGGCATCCATTGCCTATATTCCCAAAGGCATCCTACCAAAAATCCAAAAGAAGTTCTTTTCATTCCTTTGGATAGCAAGCAAACAAGCTGAGGGGATACCGTTGGAAAAATGGACCACAATCTCTCTTCCCAAAGAATTAAGAGGTTGGGGGATTAAGAACCATGCTTTATTCTGTAAAGATCTGGCATCAAAGATGTTGTGGCATCTAGCTCAAAATCCAGACTCATTATGGGGTAGAGTCCTAAGTTTGAAATAATGTCCAGACACCTCCTTAATAAAATGGTTCAAAAACCCTAACAAAACCCACAAAATGGGTCAGTAGGTTGGAAGGAAATGGTATTGGATTTTCCTTTAGTAGGGAACTGGATATCCTAGAGAACTGGAAATGGGAAAAGCATAAGGTTGGGAGAGGATCCCTGGGTAGGAGCAGGCGAGGACTATAAGTTATCAAATCCTGTACTAATCAAATTAAAATCCCAGAGGATATATATGCTAGTAGATGTACAAGCACAAAATACACAACAAAGAGGAAGAGTAGGATGGAAGGATGCCCAAGTGTTGGGGATGGGTGAGGAAGAAGTAGAGGAGTGGAGAAAGTATGTGAGTAATCTGGTAGCAAGTTTTGTTCAGTTAGATGAGGAGGAACAAGATAAGCTTATTTGGACAAAAAATGCAGAGAATGGAGATTTCAAATCCAAGAAAGGATACGAAGTCGCCATTTTTGAATAGTCAGGGGAGGAAAGAAAATGGCGGAGGGGAAAATTATGGGGTATAAATAGCCCATTGAAAACCATCATAACTTTCTGGCTAGCAATGAATTTTTTTTTATTAACATGGGAAAATATAAGGAAGAGAGGTTTGCAAGGACCAAGTATTTGTATTTTGTGCAAATCAAGTGAAGAAATGGCCTCTCATCTGTTTTGCTCGTGTCCTTATGTAGGATATGTTTGGAACTCTGCAGTACGAACTCTCACTCAAGCTATGACGATCAAAAATCACGAAGATACTCTGGAACAACGAGCTCAAGATTGGTAGCAAAATTCTGGGGTATGTTGCTTTGAAGCTTTTCCTCCCCTCTTCATTTTTAGCATTTGGGAAGCTCAGAACATAACAATCTTCAAAAATCAATGGACCCCGACTGATATTACCTTTGCTTTGCTGGTACAGAAAACATAGGAACATAAAACAGTTCTCAAACAAAGCAAAATACGAGTGGTAAAAACGTTCGACATCAACAAAATTCAACCTTGGGCATTTTTTGATGGGGCAAGTCAAGGAAATACACCATTACGTGGAGAAGGAAACGTTATATACCTCTCATATCAGAGCAAAATAGCCATAAGATTTGCATTGGGTCAAGCAACAAATAGTAAATCTGAACTGGTAGCCCTATGGTCAGTACTGAAAATTGCCAAAGATAAACAGATACCAAGATTACACATTTATGGAGACTCAAAAATGGTTATCGATTGGGTGAACGACAAAAATAACATTAGAGCTCCTCAACTTTACTATCTACTAAGATAAATACAAGCATTCAAGGTCACCTTCGAATCAGTAACCTTCTCCCATATCTACAAAGAGATAAACTTAGAAGCATATGCTTTATCCAAACTGGCTTTAACAATACAACCAAGGATCATCGAAGGGGAGGACAAAGACAATGATCATATCTCCAATTTCTACATCATGTTATAAAAACTACAAAATCATGAGATGAGGGTCTACGATCATGAACTTTTTTGGACGAAACACAAATACAAGTTTAAGGACACAATTAAAACGATCAGTAACACCTAATGTGTGGGCTTGTGGGCGGTTTTTCTCAAGCTAAAACTCAATGAAGGAGCGGGTCCACCCACTGTCTGGATTCTTTTATAGAGTGACTGAACACTGAGCATGGCTGATAGTCTGGTTAGGCAGATGAACTTTCAGGTTTAGTATAGGTTTTTTTTTGTAATAGTGTAATGTAAGGCCATAGGTCGATATGTAAGAAGTGGAAAAAATGCTTGAAGAACACTGATGTAAGTNGGGAATATATATATATATATATATATATATATATATATATATATATATATAACATAGAATATCAAATCTCAGTCCACAATGACAATGCCTGCAAATTATACCTCGATATTTTGTCCAAATTTTCAATAGTTTTCAATCAATTTTCTGTCCAAAATGTTGTCGTCCACAACCACGACATGAAACTTGGATGTGCTGGCCTAATCTCTAGACTCACTCCTGCCCATATTTTTAATGAATGCTTTGTATCCTAAAAATAGACCAAACCAAGGAACTAAATGACTAAAATCATTATTCCTTGATACTTTTCTCCACCCAATGGAAATTCTATCCAATTTGCACTGGCCAGAGCCAAATATGATTGAATTTTTACAACTCGATTGCAAATCAGTGCACAAATAGGCTCTACCAACACAAGAACTTGTTTGAACTTGAAGGATCGTAGCCCAAAACCCATAGCTAGAGGCGAAATCGATCGAACAATCCAGTTTTATTCCAAGTAGTTGTGTAAACCTGCAGGCATGGATAGGAGGGTAGTCAGGGCATAGAAACACCCAAAATTAAGTGTATATTTTTAATTAAAATCAAGAGAGACATTTCACTTGCATATACAACATTGATACCAATGAATAAATTTTATATACTTATGATTTCAAAAAGTGACTTGCAAAGAGCTTAACAATGTCATATTTTTATGTGTTAGAGAGGTAGAGCAGTCATGCATACCCGTTCAATCCATATGCCCCCTACGTTAAGCTATGAGCTCACATCTATACTTTTTACTTTTCCATTGTAATTTGTAATATGATTATATTTCTGTTAGGTTGCTGCCAATTCTCAACCATTACTGGGAGACAATGTGAATTGAGTACGTAGATAAATTAACTTTAGATAACTGGAATTGGATCTTATCCTTCCATACCACCTTAGGTTAGGACCTGTGCCTAGACACTATGAATATCATTCCATATATAGTGCCATATCAAGAAGTTTAGGATGCTAGGCTTGTTCGTGACTCATTAGCGATTATTTCTTTGATCTCCCTAGCTATGTGTAGTGCCTATAGTGGGTTTCAATCGCATGGACAAGTCGTGAGAACGATTCTATCTTCTCTAGTGTTGAGCGAAAAGTTCATCAGCTAGATCGTGCATTGTAGTGCAATTATAAATGTTATGAAAATATTATAGTAATATGTGATGGTATTTACCTAGATAGAATGATCCAATTATTTGGGCTTCTAGGACGACTGAATGCATGACAAATCTGGTGGGTTAGTAAGTGAAATATTAAATGGCTGTCTTGAATTACCACATATTTTCTTTATACCACCACAATGTTATTTTGTAGAAAAGGATTCATGTTTGGGAAAATAATTTGAACTTGAGTTTTGCATGATCCAAGTTTCATAATTTTGATTCAAATAGTTTTTCTCCATTTTTTTTCTTCAGAGTTGCAAATCCATCCCAAATGCTTGAAAAAGAGTTTCACATGTATGGAATTTGTGATTTTTAATAATTCAACAAAAAAATATTGCAAAATTAGCCCACTCCAACTATATATATATATATCATGGTTGTGTGCAGTTGATGTAATATCATGAATAAAGTTAAATATAAATATATATATGATTGTGTGCAGTCGATGTGCTATCATGATGATGAATAGACTTAAAACTATAAAATGTATCACGAAACTCCTGAAAAGTGTTTTGTATGAAGCAACCTCTTTAGGGGATCAATACGCTCCGAGTGTAATATCTTCATCTACCCCGGGTGTGGTTGATATATTGACCTTGATGGTTGGCGAAATTTTAGCCATGTTACCTTCTTCAAAGGCGTTTGGTGCTAGAATCACGTTTTTAAACCAGTCGACACTTCCATGGATGAAGTCTTTTGCTTCGATAGAGTATTGGCATGACGATGAAGAAGGCCCACAATGGTGAAATAGGAGCGATCGTGCATATCATCCTAAGGATACTTAGGAGTCAAAAGAGCTTCAAGGATCTCCTCATCATTGTGAAAGCATCACGCAGATAGATCGGATGGATCTTCCACAACTAAGGAGGGGGAAGGACTACTGGAGCTAGAGATCGTGTAAATGGTGTTGGATGTGTCTAAGGAAGAAACCAGAGGGTGGATCTCCTCAAGTATGATAATGTCAGACTCATGGGAATGCGTGCAAAGGTCACTTAGGAGCAACCAATACTCAGGCAAGTCTGGGCAATGGTGTGAATAATGACCATATTGCACGTGGTTGGTTGGTTCGCAACGACTTGTTCTTAACCACATGTAAGGCTGGAACATTGAAAACTGGGATGTCGTTAGTCTCGAATACGAAGCGCATGTGCATGCGAAGGATAGGAAAATCATGACAATTCTGTGTCACATGGCCTTGGACATCGCATAAAGCACATGTAGGATAAGTATGAGGTTTTGTCGTCGCTTTGGGAACCTTTCCCCCAGTCTTCTTTGGGGGAGAAGGTGCAAGAGTAGAGACATGAGTAGTCTTTGGTGTAGCGAGAGGTGAGTGCGACATGTCTCAATAGGTTGGATGGGAGTCAATAAGACTTGTGGAATCGGGGGCAGGGTAGGTGGATCGAGGTACCACATAGGAATACCCAAAGTGAAACTACGCAGCTTGAGAGTAGCCATGACAGGGTTACTCATGATGTTGGATGGTGGAAAAAGGAAGGGAATCGTGTGGACAAGGAGAAAACCCCAATAATTCCATGAAGGTTTGTGGTTGGGGTTGCGACTGAGGTTGCAGGGAGGTCATAATTCTACCAGATGTGATAGTGCACAAATTCGATATATCAGTCGATGAAGGAGGAGGTGGTAAGGACAAAAAGGTGTCTGTCATAGGAGCGGTGTAAAACAAGCTCGAGCCAATGATAGATAATGATGGTATTGACACGCTGTTGATGGTAGTGTTGATAGTAGGAAGGACATGCTCCAGTGTGGCTGACCCCTTTGGATCATAATACGTCAGGTGGTCAATGGTCATGATCTTCCCATCATGGGGGAACACCAAGAGTCGAAAGAATATAGAGGCAACGACTCACATTGCATATGTATAACTACATCCTAAGAGGAGGTTGTAGTTGAATTAGGCGTTCACAATCTCAAAGTCAATCAACACTGTTTTGCCATCTAACTCAACAAGGACATTCGTGAGGAAGCCTTGGGGTTGAGCTGAGCGACCATCATAGGCGTGAAGGGTGGTGCAAGAAGGTTGGAGGGTTGGGGATCCAAGTTTTTGCCAGACATAACATAGGTGGATGCCCTCTCATCAATGATGCATCAGTGAATGACCAAATTGTGAATCGTGACTGGAACTTGGAAAGCGACGGATGATGGCATCCAAGGTTCTCCTTGATCTAGGTCAAAGGTGATCAACCTAGAGTCAGAGGGATCGACGACACCTAATGTGGATAACAACGCTTTACGCTGTGAAGGAAAAGTTTTGAGAACTTCTAGAGAGGACATAGTCATGGGATACTGGGCCAAGTTGTCAACAATACTGTAGTTGAGCGTAGCTCTGGCAGTGGCGTTGTTCACAACGCGAAGCAAAGGGAACCGCAAGACTTTGATAGTCCCGTCCATAGGGGGTCTCGGCATATGCATATGCAAATACATATCATGAGTGGTGGAGGTAGATGCTGCATATGGGTCAATGGTTTCCGTGATGGAACCATACTGGTTTTGTCGAGTCTGGAGGTTGACATCAGACGATAATGTCATGAGGTGATGGACACCCGGATCAGTGGATTGAGCCGCAAAAGTGGTTGTGAGAGTTTATGGGGATAAGGGATGGGTTGCAACCATTCCTTGGTGTGGTAGTAGGTTTTGGAGCACCATAGGTGGAGGACCCAGTGGTGTTGGGTTTGGTTGAGCCAGAGTAGCCGCGTTGGGGTCACGTTGACTATCATTTTGGAATAAGTGGTGGATGCAAATCAAGTGAGGGCAGTAATGGATATAATGGCCGTAACTGTTACAGATAACGCACGGATGGTTAGTCCGCAACTATGGATTCTTCCCAAGTCTAGCGAGACACTCGAGGTTTTGTGCAGGGGGTTTGGCTCCGTTATTGTTCGGAGGGTTGGCTTGTTGGACACCTCCTTGAGGCTGGTTGTTGCCCCGATTCCTACCTCTCTTATTCCTTCCTTGCCCTTATTGTTTATTGGGGGTGGGTTGGTTAAGGAGGTTCTATTATGCGTAGACCTGTCCTAGAGGAATAAGAGGAGTTAGAGTAGGTTGCACTGGTGGTGGGTAGTACGCAAGAGTATATGGTGGGGATGCAAAGCCAACCGTTTGGCCATTACACGAGTGTGCCAAACAAGTCGGTCAGTGAACGTGAGGGGCTTGTACGGGAGGCACATAGGAAGGTGTGGCTCTAGACTGAGTCGTTACACGTGAAAAATTAGGGGCGTAACTTGGTTGGGCAACACTTGGGGTGTTATCCAAATGGGGTGGAATCATAGGAGAGGCCAAATAAAAGTGAGGATGTTGGGTAATAGAGTTGATGACTCCATCAACATCATGGGATTCCCTCGGTGTATCTCGACATGAGAAACCGGCATGGGGAGCATTGGGTATAATGGCGTAGAGGTAGCCTGATTGGGCGTAAATGAGATCAAACTGTTGTGCCTTTAGGATGGATTCCTCCTCGGTTTGTGGGCACTTAGATACAATGTCCTTAGTGATGGGGGGAGTAAGGTTTTGTAAAACCAATCTAGGAAGATTCTATCATCTAATTGGATCTTACACAAACAACGATGACATCACCATTCATGGATATGATCCGTAATATGGGTAGCTGTGTTTTGTCTACAGGATAATAGAATTTCCACACCCTCATAATACCGAATGGGTAACTGGAAGTATTGTAGAAACATCGAGGCTACCGAGGAAAATTCCTGGTAGGTGGCATGAGGCAATTCGATGTACCACTTGGCTACAACGCTTGTGAGTGTGCGTTGGAATAACCACAATCAGACAGAATCATCCACTATGCTGTTAGATGAAGACCATAAGTGGAAATACATGATATGGTTTTTGGGGTCTTCTTCTGCCTTTAAATCAAACTTAGGGATGTCTAATGGGATTTTGGTAGGCATAGGAGGCCAAAGTGGGTTATGATGAATGGGATCATTGGTTAGCCGTGCCAAGTTAGGTAGGTTGAGACTGGCCATAATAGGTAGACTAAAACTGAAGTGGATCGGGAAGGGCCAACAATGTTGCCAACACCAGTAGGAATGTAGTTCCCATGGTTGAACGGGGGAGGGTAACATTGACTTTCGACCATAGGAATAGTCACTTGTATGGAAGGAATAGCCAGAACATATATGGAAGGGCCACTGCACCTAGGTATAAATGGTGGAATGGTAGGAACCACGGTGGCTAGAGTGGGACCACCACTAGTGGGTAGCAGACCAACAGTAGTGTGTGCGGTGGAAAAGGGCCCACTAGGACCAGGACCTGTCAGTGCAGTGGAGGGGATACCCATAATGATAGGTGGAACGGAATTAATCCCACTACCAATCATCCCCCCTTGAAAGGGATCAGGATGTGTGCCAACCATGGGGCTAAATGAGGCAGTGAATAAGGTAGGTTCGGATTGATAGGAATCTGGATCAGACTTAGAGGCCATGTGTGGCTCCAAAGGTGGTGAATGACGTCGAATATGGATCTGATGGTGACGGTTCAAGGAACTCAACTGAGGGGTGTGCCCCCTAAGCTTATGTGAGTAATGTGGTGGAGCTATGATGATGTGATGGAGTAGTACTGTGGAATGGATGGAAACTCAAGAGTATCAACCTCAGGCTCAAAAACCAAACTACAGCTGAGTGTGCAGAAGGAGAGCATATAAATGGTGGATCACAGGCCAACAACAATCTCTAAAACCAAACTGCAAGAGCAGGTTACAACAAGGCGAGTCTGTACAACAAAGTGGCTAGAAATCCAACAAGCAACACTACCTAGAAACAAAAATGAATCACTAACCTAAGGGATATGAGTACAAGAAAAATCCTAACTACATGATGGAATCCTCTCATAAATCGTATCCTTAGTAGGGTGATGACATCCCAGTCAAACAATACAAAATGGAAGAACAAATATGCTAAGAGACTCCCACTATCGAGAAGGACCTATGGGTAAAATAGCCCTATAAAGAATGGAAACTAGGCTACCTCATTCATGACACGTCTGGTTGGTTTCCTAGAGGTTCAACCCTTTGGCCCTCGACACCCAGTTGACATGCACAAGGAGGACTATGAAGGATTCGGTGCCAGATGGAGTGTGGTATTCCACCCTGACTTCTGGAACCCCTTCGTTGCGGCTTACTCCTGCAGAGCAGGTCCCCCCCGATAGACTGGCCTTGACCGTGTCAACAAGTACAAGAGGATTTTGGTTCCCTAATGGACAACAACTATGTATCAATATGTGAGTGACAAAGGGGTGTTGTTTGGATTCTTATCCCCAATGTCCTAACTTAGCTGCAAAATTGTTTTGTCCTCAAATGAGGTTACAATATTGGTTGGAATTAAGTTAAATTTTTAAGGCTAACTTGGGGTCATGAACCAAGTGTTTTTTCTTTAGGGTGTGAGATGTGTGCAAATGATGTGTATAAGCCCCAATAATCTGACGACGAAGATGCAATGATCTCACTACGAGGATGCAAATAAAATGCATATAAATATCAGTAAAATGACAGTAAATATCATGCAAAATCACAACTAATTCTTCCAAAGCATAAAATAAACACAAGTAAATGAACATATAAGGAACTTACCAAGGTGTAGGAAACACATAGGGGGTCTCGACTACGAAGCTCAACTCAAGAGGTTCACATAAAAGGAAAAGATGACATTAAAACAAACTTACGGGTTGTAATGGACCAGATTTGAAAAAAAATAGGTCGGGAAGGGGTAAAACACAGACATGGGGTCTGGAAGAAGGATCTCAAACACCAAAAAGGACTGAAAAACTGTAGTTCGCACCCTCTGGCTGAACAAGCGCGACCGGGGTCACACAGAAATGGGAAACAACCACGATTGGGACAAAAAAGCAGTCCAAAGACTCAGGTCACACAAAACATAGGATCAAGCACGTTAGGTCGCATAAAACTGAGTCATAGTAGCGACCGGGGTCGCTCCAAAAGATCGGACAGGTGCGATCTGGATTCTGAGCTAGGTCGCACTTATCGTGGCAAAAGGCATGACCTGGGTCATGCTTATCGAGCAAAAAGGTGCGACTGGGTCACAAATTTCAGCTGAACATGTGTGAATCAGCGAGAACTAGAATTTATTTGAAAAATGGCTGCCGACTAGGGCTGGGTGGCAGGAACTGAAGCAACACTGGTTCAGATCTGCCGTGAGGGGGTCAAATTTGTGATGGCTAAAGGCAACAAAGGAGAACAAACCAGTAGTAAAACCTGCAAAAACAAAGATCCATATGGATCAACCTAGTGAAGTTGCCAAAACTGTAGTGGGGATTTCTCCCTAGGTACGTGCAAAAGCACCAACCCTAGATAATGCAGATCATAGGGTAGAGTTCAACAACAATAACATGAAATAAAACAACAATAACAACATTTTTAGTTTTTTTTTGAACATATAATACTAACTAATGCAAGAAATAACAATCAACACACCTTTCTTTTGAAGTTGGGCCATTGTAGCCTTCCTAGGAAATGGTCCTTCAACTCCACAGTTTTGGTCTCTAGTCTCTTCCACGACTAGTTGTCGAATGGGGAGTGGATCCAAATGGGTATGGAGAAAGCTCAACAAACAGTGTGTGGAATAGCGTAGCAAAATAAGGGAACAATGGCATAAAAATGTATGATGTGACTAAGAGAAAATGGCAAAAACTGTTTTGGGGGAGACCTTTACAATGTATTTATAGGATGGTCCAAGGGTTTTTCACCCATGATAATGACCCATGGTATTTTATTGTCCATGGTATTTATCTATGGTATTTTGACCCATTCTCATTTTTATGGTTTTTTGGTCCTTTTTGGAGAGAGTGGGGATAAATCACAATAAATGCTCATCTTCCCTTCATTTATGGGGAAGGAATAATGATGTTTTGGATCATATTTAGTGGAAATACAATTTTGAAGGTCAAAATGAAGGAAATAATGGTGGGAATATGATGTATGATTATGGTTTAGACCATAGAGATCTAGGTGAACAATTTTTAGTGTTAACATACCTAAATATGAAAATACAATTCCATTCTAGAATCAAACTCATTAGAAACATGGACCATCCATATAATAAGAGGAGAAAGAACAATTTGTCGATTAGTCCAAAGTTGAAAGATTGAGCTCATAAATCTTCCCGTCTTTTGATTCAAGTCATATACCATCTTTGGAAAGTGCATTTGCTTCCATTTTGTGTTTTCTATAAACAATAGTAAATAAAATTGTTAACAATTGATTTGAATATCAAAATATTCTTATAGATGGGACTCAAAGAAATATTTTATATTTTGAAAATTCCCCTCATCTAGTTCATCACCACCATGGAATCACCGAACTTGTAGATTAAAGAACCTTTTTTAAGAGAGAGAAAAATAAGTAACTTTAAAGCATAAATCTTAACATAATTGTTGGTTCCCTTGCTCAAGAATGCCTTGAATTTATAGAAATGAGTGCCCCCCCCTCTCTCTCTGTATATATATATCAAACACAATAACTTAGATGAAGTAAATTCATATAAGTATCTTAGGGTTTACTTGCATCATAAGCTCAAATGGAATTATAGTGTGGAGAAAAGGATTAATGGGAGGTGGAAATCCTATTTCAGTATTCATAACAACTAAAAAGAAGTGAATTTTGAATTTAATGGATACAATTAATGCCTTTTTGATATCCAACTTTTTATTCCATTTATCCTATAAGGATATGAAGTTTGGGGTTGTGACGTTTCTACATGGAGGAGAATTAAGAAAATGTAAAACCATTTTATTATTTATAACCTCAAAATTAAGAGCAACAACTCCTATCCCATTGTCCTCTTAGAGTCTCATCTTTCTCCCATTGAATAAAGCAATGATCAATTACCTAGTGCACAAACATAAGTTAACTAACATGAAGGATGCTAATTCCAGTAAGCATCACTCAAGGATAAGAGAGGATTGCATATGGGTGCTCTTTCCCAACTAAAACAATGGAGGATTCAAGAGGAGGGCACTCTCTAAAATATTGATAATATCAAAATCACTATTACTATGAGAATTTAAGAGAATTTATGATGTTGTATGGGAATGAAAAATAGTATAAATATAATGTACTATAAATATACCATCAACCCAAGTTAGATAATAATAAATATATTTCTTCTATTGCTATATTAAAGAGGAAAATCATTATTACTAAAATATGAACCAACTTTCATTACTACATAGTGAAACTAGGCATTGGACAAGACCTAAAACACATTGGGAAGGAAGGATATGTATTTTTTTTCATAATAAAAAAGTGGAGGATGAAACCGCTTTCTCTTAGAATGCCCTTCCCATGCACAATTAGTTCTCAATTCTGTAATATTTGTCACACTAATGTGTAAGTTTTAAACTCATGAAGTGAAATAATTCATACATGTTCTTAAGCAAAACAAATATTAAACAATAGCACACACACATTACATAAAGATTTACCCTAGAAACCTTTAACTAGGAAAACCAACAAAAATTTGAGCCTACCTCTCACTTTATCGTTGTATTTTATTAACCATTCACAATACAATATTTAGGTATTTCACAACATCCAAAACTCTAATCCATTAACTTGGATTAGGTTACCCATCAATTCCTTAATCAATTACACATTTTCTGAAAAAATAACCCAAACATAATTTCAAGGCGTTGCTCCGAACTCATATGGCTCAAGGCTAACACCCATCATTAGAATCCACTTAGAAGAGCAGCCCTACCCTACAACCCCCCACCCCCTAAGCCGCGCTCGTCACATATGAAAATAAAACTATGTTGGAAGGGGTCGTAGGATGGCACAACCCACATGCAAATGATGTAACACCTACCCAACATAATGATCTTTATAATTTAATTTGTTAAACCATGAAAACCAAACACATATAGGAAAATTTATACGATCTTTTAAATCATAGAAACAAAGTGTTAAATCATATAAATTAATTATTAAAATTCTCAATATTTATAGGATTTACTTGAAACTGGATAGCCAATACAAGCAAATCATATTGCTTACAACACATGGATACACAATGAAAGAGATCAAATGAAAGAGAAGAAGAAAAGGGACTTAAAAATAAGTTTTTTCTATATTCAACAAACTATGCACGAGTCAAATTTCTTGAGAATGGTAGAAACACAAAAATCAAAAGAAGCATGTGATATATTTCTAGATGCATATTGAGGCACGAGAAAGAAAATTTTATCAAACTTTAAATGCTAAGGAGGGATTTTGAGAATTTATCAATGAAAGAGTTGGAATGTATACATGATTTTTTCACTAGTGTTATGGGGACTGTAGATCCATTAACTTATCATGGAGAGACTTTAACAAATCATAACATAAATAATATAATATTATGAGGCTTTATTTATAGATTTGCTTCAGTCATGGTTGTGATTGAGGAATCCAAGGATTTGGCATTATTTTCCATTGAAGAGTTAATGTGGCCACTTTGAATACAACGACTAAATAAGTATGTAGATCACAATTCTCAAAAATATCATACAAATCACAAACTATCATTAATGGTTGAAAAAACAAGAGAACAACACAATCCTCTCGAGGAGAGTCTTCATCAAATAGAGGTTGAGGTAGAGGAAGTAGTATTGGAAGGGGTCGAGGGGAAGGAGAAAGAAACAACTGATTTAATGGAGGTAGTCAAAATTTTGGTAAATCCCATATTGAATGTCATTATTGTAAAAAAAAGTGGATATCATGAGCTTGAACGTAATAAAATTATTTCATATGAGGAAGTAGAGGGATAAGTTCATAGAAGAAAATGAAGAGGTTAGTTCTAGGTTTTCCACTTGTAATATGGTTGAGGAATCTTTAAAAGACGTTTGGTTTTTAGATAGTGATTATAGAAACCATATGGTGGGAATTTGAAGCTATTTTTTAGCTTAAATGAATTAGTGCAATATGAAGTAAATCTTAAAAACAAGACAAATATGCCACTAATGGGTGAAGTTGTAATTTCAACCAAGACAAAGCGAGGTGAGCCAGAATATTTTTTCTAATGTTTATGATACACTTGGTTTGGAACATAATTTGTTTAGTGTTGGACAACTAGTTGAGAAAGGATAACGAGTTGTTCTTGAAAACATCAAGTGTGTTATTTATGATAAGTCTAGCATAAATAAAGTTCTTGTAGTGGTGTTGATGATGAATAATCATATGTTTTCCTTACCATTTGCAAGTAGATTTTCTCACGTTTTTAAAGTTGTTCTAGATGTTGGGCTTTGGTTGTGGCATATGAGGCTTGGAAATCTAATTTTTCTTGGATCACATTTACTTTACAAGAAAAATTAAGTGAATGGGTTACCAGCTATGGAGTATATGAGTGAAGTATGTGAAGATTGTATTCTTGGAAAACAACACAAAGATTATTTTCCAGTAGGAAGAACATTGAGGGTCAATGCACCTCTTGAGCTAGTGGATGCAAATACATGTTGTCCAATACAAATACATTCTATTGGTAAGTGCATGTTACCTTCACTGATGATTTCAGTAGAAGGACATGGATATTTGAGAAATTGTAAGGTTTCAGTTTTTTCAAGTAGTTTAAGGCAATTGCAGAAAATCACAGTGGTAATTTTTTACACATGTTGCATACAAATAGATGGGGAGAATTTACTTCTCTCAAGTTCCAAGAATTTTGAAAAGAGAATGGAATAAAGAGGCACTTGAACACAAACTACATTATTCAACATAATGGAGTAGTAGAACACAAAAATAGAACACTAGTTAAAATGGCACATAACATGATTAAGGCAAAGGGCCATCCAAACTTTTTTTTGGGGAAAAATATAGAGCTACTTCATTTTACTTGTTGAACATGTTCCAGAAAGAGTGTGAAGGGCATGACTCCCCAAAATATTTGGGGCATAATAAAGCCAAGTGCGGCTCATCTTAAAGTGTATGGATACATTACATATTCTCATGTTCCCAAGGAGAGATGCCATAAAATGGATGATAAGGGTGAAACATGTATATTTGTTGGATATAATGGGGAGATTAAGGGTAATAAGTTCTATAATTTAGTAACAAAAAAATGATTTTGTAGTTCTGATGTGATATTTAAAGAAGGGGTAGATTGACAATGGAAAGAAGATGTAACATAGTAAAAATAGAGAATTGTGACAATAGAGTCATCACAAGATGACATTTATTTCTTTCTCACAAACTCTAGCAACAACTCAAGTTTAAATGATGGTCATAATTTTACTTTAGGGATGAATTCATCAAGTTCAAGTGCAATTTCATCATCAATTCAAATCCCAAGTCCTCTAATAAAGGTAAAAGGCCTCAATTTTTTTATTATTATCAAAGGACTAACAATAAAGATGATATTGTACATTTTTCTTTGGTTTCTTAGGTTCAAATAGAAACAAGTTATTATGAAGATTCAATCAAGTATAAAATTTGGCATGAAGCAATGGATGTTGAAATTCATGCCATAGAGAGAAATGAAACATAATAATGTATTGATATCCATTAAGGATAGGATGTCATATGAGTCAAACATGTGTACAAAACAATGCATATGGAAAATGGACCAGTTGAAAGGTACACTGCTAGATTGGTAGTGAAGGTTTACTCACAAAATCTAGGTATAGATTACAATGAAACGTTTTTCTTATTTCTAGATTAGATACTACAAGGACTATTCTGAAAGTAACAACTCAATTTAAGTCAATATTTTTCAATTAGATATCAAATCAACTTTTTTATTGGTTTCTTGCACAAGGAGGTATTCATGGAGCAGTGACATGGTTACAAAATTATAGGTCAAGAACATAAGGTTTACAAGTTGAAGAAATATCTATATGGACTTAATCAAGATAGATGAGCACCTTCATAAAAATGGCTTCAACATAAGTGCAAGTGAGCCGACTCACTATGTCAAGTATAACAACAAGAATGAATTGTTGATTGCATACGCAGATGATTTGATTTATAATGGAAACAACAAGTTATTGATGTATGATTTTAGAGTGAGAATTATAAATGAATTTGAGATGACAAATCTGGGTTTATTTAATTATTTCCTTCGAATGTAGGTGAGTCAGTTGAGTGATGAAATTTTTATTTCACAAGGAGAGTATGCAATTGATTTCCTTGACAAGTTTAATATGAAAGAAATGTAAACTAGTTAGCACACCTACAAGCTAGCTTGTGTGAGAAAATAATTAAGGATGATGGTGGAAACAAAGTTGATCCTACATTTAATAAAATTTGGTGGGATGTATTCTGTATCTCACTTGCACTAGGCTTAATATAATCTATGTTGTGAATTTAATTTCAATATTTATGCAAGGCCCAATTGAAATACATTTTCATGTAGTTAAGATAATACTAAGGTATATCAGTGGTACACACATTTTTGGTATTTTCTACACTTCATCTAATGGTTTCAATTTGGTTGGATACAATATAATGATTGGGTATGCTATATAGACGATCATAAAAGCACTTTACGGTATGATTTCAATTTGGGATGAGGTGTTATCTCATGGCCTTCAAAGAAGCAATCAGTTGTTTCCTTATCAATAGTAAAGGAAAAATACATTGCAACAACTTCAACAAATGCCACTTGTAGTTCGGATGAGACAAGTATTGGCTAATTTGAAGTAGGAACAAAGTGTGAGCACTATCATTTTTTGCAAAAATAGTTCTACAATTTAAATTAAAAAAAATGGTCTTCCATGGATATACTAAGCACATATATATATGTCATCATTTTATCAAAGAACTAGCATATGGTTAGGTTGAACTGAAGTTTTACAAATTCAATGATCAACGTCTTGTAGATGTGTTCACTAAAGGATTGCCATAGGAGAACATTGAAAGATTAAGGTTTATGTTGCACATCAACATATTGAGCATCAAGGTGGACTCAAATTGAAGGATAAGTATGGCATTTAATTTATAAACCCGCCTCCATTAGTTTAAATTTAGAAATATTGATGCTATCTTCACTCAATTCCAAAAATAGTTAAATTTTATATTTACCAAACACTTTAAGTTGTAATAGAGCATGCAATGCATGCAAACTAGTTTAGGATTACATTCACTTAAAATTAGGTTTCAAATTTTAAGCAAATAAGAAACTGTGANCCACCCCGAAAAAATAATAAATTGCAAAAGGTTTATAAGTTGAAAGCGACTTTCCGTTCAATAGGTTCAATAACATAAATATATATTTTTGGCTTTAGTAATGAAAAAACTATGGAAACTAGGTTTAAGAGTTATGAAAAAGTAGCAGTAAATGACTAATTTCCCAAAATTGAGGCTATTTATTTTTAGCATAGTATCTATTTATTTTTAGCATTTAGATCAATGCAAAGTTAGGATGCAATGATCACAGTTTTCTAACTTCGATGATATTATTGTCTACTTTTAGTGTGAAAAGGCCTTTTTTGACATAGTTTACACAAATGGAAGACAATGGAATAACTGCTTTTTGAGTATTCTTCAAAAGATATTCTAGTAATTTTTGGACAACATTCTTGAAGTGCTCGACTGTGTAAGGCACATTCAATTATTCCCTCATATTTTCCAATAGGAAAATATCCGCCATTCTAAATAAAGGATGACTTTTTAAAGTGTTCCAGAGGAACTTTCATTAAAGAAGAAACATAGTCATTTCTTCATCAAAATCTTGCCTTAGTATACGTCTTTACAAAATTACATCATATTACAAAAAAACTCAATGATTTTTGTCATCCTGTAGCATGTGTTCTTGTCTTTCTTGTCTGCTACATTTGATTTCCTGCAAAAACCTTTATTTCTATCTTTCCTGGCTCCAAAAGAAGGGCCATTTTGGATAGTCTGTCTGCTTCAAAATTCAATTCTCTGTATACATGTGCAATACTGAAGCTTGTAAATTGTTCCAGAAGCCTACTGATCGCATTGAATTTATTCCCTCATATGTTCCTATAATACACTCAACATTATGCTCATTTATAATTTATGTTGCCTCTTTGCAAGATGAACAATTTGACATATTGCATCTTATTGGTTGGTTACATTTAGTGCATATTTGCTCAAATGTTGGAGCAAATGTGTTCTTTGCTTTGAGAAAACCCTCTATCTACATACAAGAAACTTATTTTTACTACTTGTCTATGTTTTTACCTAAGCAACAAGAGAGACAAGAACATAAACCCAAAATGCAAAAGGTTTATTGAAAAATGGACAAATAAAGTCTGTAATGTAAATAGTAAGCAATTAGTTACTTGGGTCTTAGAGTAGAAAATATCAAACAGAGGTTTTTTGCAAACTCATCATTAAGAACATCTATGAATGTTGCTGGAGATAGTTGTTATGGCTGGCTTCCTTTCAAACCATTTATTATAATGTTTTTGAAAAAATATAGTGGTGGAATGCCAAATACAAGTTACTCTCGTACTTTCTCGACCAGATCTTTGTAATGTTCATTGACTTGTAGTTGAAACATGTTGGAAAATACTATTATAGTAAGTCTAGGGAGCCATTAGCATTGGAGTTATTTTAATATTAAGTTACAATTAGGCCATAGCTAGACAAATTTTGCACAAGAGGAAAAAAATACTTACAACTGCATTGTCATAAGTTGTTTCTCCATCTTTGATGCTTAGTTCATACTGTGTGTTGTTCTATTCATGTCCAATAATGATACCTGCAATGGATCCAACTGAATAGACCTCATTTGATGTCACTATTTCATCTATAGTGGTGTCCAGTGCAAGTCTGCGATATATGCCAACCTGTTGAATATTTTCAAATTTTGTTTTGTCAAGAAGGACAATGCAATATTTTACATCTCCTCTATGATAGGATCCATTTTTCTTCAAGGAAAATTTGATGATTCTGACTCTAGTTCTAGGACAAAAATGATTTAAAAAAAGGGATCATGTGATTGTTAATGTCTACTATTACTAGCATTTGTCTATCTTTGTCTTTTAAATCAACATGAACCAATTGAGTATTCGTAGGTAAATTTGGGTTCTTGCTCTAGACAGGTCTATATAGTGCCGTGACATCACCTCCAAAAACCTTGTTATATGTTAGTGATCACATTTGAATTGTATTCAATGGTTCAAGTGAAGGTTGTTTAAGGCTATAGTTGTAGATTGTTAGCATATACTAATATAACATTAAATCTATATTAGAAACAATATTGAATGCAATGTCTATTTTGGAGCAAACTCTTGTTTCTATGTAGACTCTTGGACTAACCTTATTAGTAGAGAATGCTAAATGGCCTAGCATGATGCAAGATAAAATGCAAATGTGTTTTTTACCTTTTGTATACTTTGCTACCCAATGTTCTTTCCATTTTGGTTTCCATCTTGTTGTATTTTTGCAAGATGAAGATATTTTGGCAGTTTGTTAAAATTTGTGTTATTTCCACGAAAATAATATTTTGGCAATATCTTATTTTTTTCATAACTTGTGCAATGCCTTTTTTTTAATAGATTTTCTTATTGTAAAGAGAATCCAAGAAGTAGATTTTGATAATGTGTATGTAAGCACAATACTAAGAGTACATACTAGTAATGTTTTCACATAGTTTCAACTAGTGTTTTATTTGAATAAGACAATACAATCACATCTAAAACTATGTCTATAAGGAATGCAGATTCTAGACTTCAATTCTCAACTCCGTTGAGACTTCTACAATACATAAGGCCTTTTATAGCGAAGCAATACTAGAGTTTGATAGTCGATATGTGCACAAGTTACCTAGGGGAGAAAAATATATTCTTTTTCCTAATTCATTAGCTAGCATAAACAAACAACATATGTAGAAGAGCACATTATCTCCAACATCTGATTCATAATCCAAGTGTGGGAAACAAAAAATCATATAAGTAAAATAATTATGGATTACATTACTGGTATTAGCATTAGGAAAAGCACTCATATACTATATGTTAATTTTCCATGAACAATTTAACCACATTGTTTATTGACAAAATGAAAAGATTTGGGGAAGATTGAAATGAAGAAATGGACATAATATAAATTATGTCCATAACTACAATTGCATTTCAGGTGTTGCAAGAAAATGCTAATGGATTATCATCATGTAAAGGAAAATAAAATTGTTTTTCTTTACCTTCTGTCTACTTTTCCACCTAGTGTTTTTTCCATTTTGGTTTCCAACTTGTTGATATTTCTACCATATGAACATTGAAGACATTTTGGCCATTTGTTAAGTTCCATGTGATTGCCCTGAAAATAATATCCTGCTAATTTGATAATTTTTGCACAACTTGTGCAACTACCTTTATTTTTTTTAACACACTTTTTTTTTTAATATTGTAAACACAATTCAGAAACTAGATTTTGATAATGTATATGTAAGCAAAGTATCAAGAGAAAAGACTAATAATATTTTTCGTGACAGTTTAAACTGGTGTTTTCTTTCAAGAAGGCAATGCAAGCACATTTAAAACTAAGTTTAAAATGAATGAAGACTCTAGACTAGAATTCTCAAGTCCATTGAGACTTTTACAATATAGAAGGCCTTTTATGGCATAGGAATACTAAAGTTTCATAGTCGATATGTGGACAAGTTACTTGGGGGAGAAAAATATAATATTTTACCTAATTCATGGGTTGGAATAAACACAAAACATATGGAGAAAAGTACATAATACAATACCTAATGCTGCTAATATGCTATTTTTTGCACAACTTGTGCAACGACCTTTTTTTTAAATAGTCTTTCGTAAATTGTAAACATAGTTTAAAACTAGATTTTTCATAATGTATATGTAAGAAGAGTACTAAGAGTGAAGACTAATAATATTTTGACAGTAATTTTAGCTAGCATTTTCTTCTAAGAAGACAACACAATCACATTTAATAAATGCAAATTCTAGGCTACAATTCTCAATTCCATTGAAACTTTTATAGTACAAAAGGAATTTTATAGGGAAGGAATACAAGAGTTTCACAATGGATATGCGCACACGTTACCTATGAGAGGAAAATATATTCTTTTACCTAACTCATGGGATGGTATAAACAAACGAGATATGGAGAAGAAAGCACAATCTAATACTTGATTCATAATCTAAGTGCGTGAAACAAGAAGTGCATAGCTAAAAGCATTATGCATTATATTACTAGCAATATCATTAAAAAACCACTTGTACACTATATGTTATTTTTTCCATGAATAGTTTAACCACATTGATTTTTGACAAAATAGAAAATATATTTGGAAGATGGAAATGAAGAAATGGTGTCATGTCCCTAATTAAATAATTTCCAAATAAGACTATTTGCAAATAATGTTTCACCAACCTATTAGTTCCCTAGGTTGAGATGAAGACATAAATTTTGTAATAAGGGGCTATGGGGCCCAAAAGGACTTTAGTTTACCATATTAACATTTAAATGGGTCACATAAATGATAAATTCTAATACATGGGTATTGTAACATTATTGGATGGTTATGTGGTGTTAAATATCATATAATGAGCCAAGTAATTCTAATTGGTAAAGGAGGGTGACTCCCATTCAAGAGGAAGAGACTAGAAGACAAGGTTCGCCACTTGGAAGGAGACTCTATGCACTCCATAACAACAAATGATGGAAGATTCTATGACAAGTATGACAAATTCAGACTTGATTGCTGACATATGACAAATATAACATGTCAAGGCTAAAAATAGCCACCAAGAGGATGAATTTGGGAGTTAGAGGTATCCATTCAAATTGGGGAAATATTTGGAGCATGAAGAGGAATACAAGTGTCATGAGAGTTACTAAACCACTAAGATGAGTTGGAGGAAGCTCATGGAGGGAAATTCGACCTTAGGAAGCCTCATGAAGTTAATAAAAGGATGTCATGAGGAATGATAATAGGTTTTGTTCATTTGTTAATTGGCCTTTGGAATTTTGGAGAGATTTTGCTTGTCCATTGCACGACGAGTGTTCACTCTCCCTGCTTGTGAACCAATTTAGAGGGAGTTGGATTCCTTTCCAAGTTGGTTGATGGAGAGGCCATTCATAAATCTCATGGGAGATTAATTAAGGAGTTTTATTTGCAGGTTGAAGGCCCATATATTCTAATTCTCATCTATCTCCCCATTCTCTCATTCATTCTTCTCCATTCCCCCACACTCTCATTTGATACGCACATGTTGGAGGATTCTTGCGCCTTGCTGAGGATGGTTGATGCCAAAGCTTTGATTTATGATGTATGGATCTATAATATCATATCCATATTCTCTGTAAGTCGAAATAGCAGAAATACATGTATGAAAGGCTCACATTCCCCATGCTCTTGAATAACTAGTTTTCATGGATTTGGCTTCAATATTGAAGTAGCTTTATATCAGATTTGTATGAGGACATTTATATGATTTTTATGATGATGGGGAAGAAATATATGGTGTATGGCTATGTAATATTATTTCCACATGCTCTGTAAGTCGAAATATCACAAATACATGTATGAAGAGCTTGCATACTCATGCCCTTGTATCACTAGTCTTCATGGATTTTGGCTTCAATATTGAAGTAGTTTTATACCAGATTTGTATGAGAGATATTCTATGAGTTTGAGGATGTTGTGACAGAAATATATGATGTATTACTCTGTAATTTAATTCCCATATCCTCTGTGGGTCGAAATCCAAGAAACTCATGTGAAAAGCTTGCATTCCCATGCCATTGAATCACTAGTTTCCATGACTTTGGCTTCAATCTTGAAGGAGTATTGTATGAGATTTGTATGAGGGATTTTATATGAGTTTTATGATGTTTTTACAGCCATATATGATGTGTTACTCTGTAATTTCATGTCCCTATTCTCCATTTGGGTTGAAATCCAAGAAATACATATGTGAAACTCTTGCAATTCCATTCTACTAATTCACTAGTTTTCATGTATTTGACTCCCATATTGAATGAGTTGTATACCAGAATTGTATAAAGAGATTTATATGGTGTTTAATACTATTAGGGAATCCATTTGTATTATGTATATGGTCCCTATATGTCATATACTGATTTGAACCTTTAACTCTACTGTTCATATGTCAAAATCGAGCTAGTTATGCAATTTCCCCATAAGTAATTTCACTGAAAGTAATCAAACGAATATGGAACTCTATAACCAGTTTCCAGAAATAATAACCATGTGTAATGACAGTTCATGAGTTCTTATATCATTCCCCATACTCTTCTTACAAATTTGGGAGGTTAGTACATGAGTTGGGAAGTCCAGTTGGCCTACACCCTAGTGGGAATTTCATCACAATTTCCTAGTAATTTTTAGCCTTTTTGTTATCAGCCCCAAACAAGGTTTTAGAGGTTTAAAGTCTGATACAAAGTAACCATAAACCACCTTGGTATCTTTCAAGACTCACCATACCATCTCCTTTCAAATTCAGGACCATTTGGTGAAAGTTGGAACCCTCTAGAGTCATGACTAGTTAAGCTCAAATTTTGCCCAAATTGCACTTTTCTCCAAAATTCCGAAAAAAGGGACATTACAAATGGGCAAAAAATAACTTATGTGTAGAACTACAATTTCATTTTAGGTGATCTAAGTTCATAGTCTATCTTCAAGTTTATTTCTAGGCCTCTATCAAGGTACACATATTAAGAAATAGTTCCCAAGCTAAGCATGTGTTATCATTGTTTTGTTACACTTAATTTGATATAGGTTTTATTCCAATTGCAATTTCAACAACAATTTGGAGAAATACCTCTTTTTTTTCCCTTGTCAAAGGTTGAAACAATTTGACTAAAGTAATTGATTTGTAGCATTTATGTCTCATTTTTGTTTTATACTAGGTAGATGAAGATAAGCAAACTAGACTTTACACAAAATTTATTTTAACTGTAAGCCCAACAACAAATTAGAGAGTTGTGAGTTCTTTATCTATTTAGGTCAAAATAATTTGATTGGAGTGAAAGTTTCCCAACCTCTGCGCTAGATCCATAGACTTATTTTCCCATTAAGCCTATATTTCCATTGAATTGGGTTTATAGAATTAGTTTTTTTAAGAACTTCTAATTATATCCTAAGGAAAGAAAGGAAATTAGTCATAAGCAATTTCAAAGGGAAACATTAGGACCTTAATTCTTAAGGTACATATTCAACAATTGATAAGAATATTAGTTGTAGATTGGAAGTGGGTTTAGACCAATTAAAGAACTTAACTGTATAAATAATTTGACCAAAGTGACATATTTCCACTCTTTGCATATAATCCATAAGACCATTTTCCTGTTATGCAGGAGGGATTAATACACTAAAACATATCCAAATTTAACCCTGTTTTCTGTTGAGGTGGGTTGATCAAATTAAATTTTAAGAAGATTCATATTTATATTTAAGAGCAACGTATGAATATTGGTCATAAGAAATTACAAACAAAAAATTAGGAACCTTTATTAGGAGAAAACAAATTCAACAACTAGGAAGAACATTGGTTGCAAATTGGAAGTACTATATCTAGACTAATGAAAGCATTTAATTCCACAAGTAAAGGTGGCAATGCTAATTTGACCTGAACATCAAAGCAGTGGTATAACAATACTATGTAGCTATTGCAATTCAAGATGAAGACATACTATGTAGTAATATTGCCATAAATGTTGTGCCATAGCAATTTCTTTTTCTAAATGCTATAGTGAAGAGGGATAATAAATTTTTATTTAGTTATATCTATATCTATATTTTTTTTCAAAAGAACATATTCATATTCTACTATTGGGTTTAAAGGATGAAAATGATGATTATGCTATTGTGAAGGAATTGAAAGGCAAGTTGCATGATGATCGGTCCAATATAGGCATCAACGATGCTAAAGACAATATCTATATCCTCTAGGTTTAATAAAAAATGGCCAAGCATGGAACCATCGTCTATTATTGCTCTAGTTGTATGCAATTTAAAACCATTGGTTTTAATGAATGATTCTAGTTTGTTTTTAGCTGTATTATTTAGCAACATATCAATATTGAAATCTCCAGTAACTATAATCTAATTCTTTTAGCTAGTGTGAAAGAAAACCTATTTAAGAATGCAAGAAGGGTCCACCTTCAATGCAATCTGCCATCTTTGCATAGGGCTATTTCCCATTACCTCCGTCGACCCCTCCTTCCATGCGTTTTCCAAAGCATCTTTAGTTTGGTGAACTGTATTTTTTTATATTTCTTGTCATCGATGGAATGCCACTTGTTCCCTCTGCGTACTCAGAATGGTATGTTAGCTATATCTACCATCATGATGGATGAGTTTTTTTGTTTATATAGGCTGTCCATTGCTTATGTGTTAGACTCATTATCCATTCAAGGTGTATTTTATTTTGGAGGAGTCACGCATATCCTTTCATACAAGTTCTTTCCCCTTCAAATAGTGGATGAAGGATCATTTAAATATTATAATACTTTATTTCACCAATATCTAGAAATATTATAATAGTTTTCATTTTATAATTTTTTTTTGTGCCTTTATAGGAGCTTGCAAAGGGAATCTTTTTATATTGAGGAGAATCAAAATGGAGCGAGCCATGCCAAAGGAAAAAGGGAAAGGGGTGAAAAACAAGACGAAGTAAAAATTTAAAGGGTTTTAGTAAGGACGGTTTTTTAGGATAAGGATAATGTACAAGAGTTATAAAGGAAATAAAGGGAATTTTATGAAAAAGGAGTTTTTTTTTCTTTCTAAAAATCTGGATACAAGCATTTTTTTAATTAGGGATATTTATAGGAAATTTTTAACTTTTTGTGCTTGGTTGAGGTGATGATACTGACGCAAGGATGTCACCAATGAATTAATTGATGGCGTGAAAATGGTTAAATTAGACCATAAAGATACAAAAGAATTTTACATGCTGAAATTTCAACCGAGTGCCACAAAGGTCAAATGGAAGCAATTTTGGCTAGGCAAAATATTGGGAATTTGTCTTCAAGATTGATTATGGGACCTATGTTCCATGTGCATGCCATAATGCACTCAAGCTTCTTAATCATGTGTTCAGGTTTGGACCAAGGCTCTTGAAAATGTAATTCAAGATTTGTTTAAATGGCCAACTTCGATGCCAAATCAATGATATACGAATCTTTTATTTAAGTGTTCATTTGATATCCATGTTCCTATAAAAGTGTGGCATTAAAATTCACATGTTATGGAGAATAATTAACCTAATAACCCAATTAATTAATGCATCTAAGATACCATTAGAAGAAGAGACAATACAACTTAGTACACAATGGTATGACATGGAGATTTAACCATATGTGCATTTTGTGATCATAATAAAGAGTGTTAAATTGTGATAAGCAGAGGTGGTGGGTGAAAACAAAAGCAAGGTAAAAAATAGAGAGTTTACTCTTCAATACAATAGCAAATTCCAACAATTGTACTAATCAACTATTCACATTTATATGGGTGGGTTATAAGTAAAACTGTGGACTTTAACAATTTCAATGAATCATTGAGCAACAAAAGAGATTGAACTACACATAACACTTATTGATTAGCAAAAGGGGAAAATTAATAGGAAAAAAATGCTTATACCCATATGGTGAGCAATACATTCAACCATTAAACAATATACAATAGTCAAAGATGGAAACTCATGATCAACTTACATTGCAATGTGTAATACATATATATTGTTAATGTATTAGACATATATTGTTACTTGGACAATAAGATGCATGATGCATAATTCATGTTATCTATCATCCTCTTTTTATTAACTAAAATAATTCACACACACATAAGTACTTTCATCTTTATAATCCACAATAAATACATTAATTCAAAGTTCTTTATATTTGAAATTATTGACAAATTTAACATACAAGGTAAACAAAACCACATCCTAACTTACCTTTCACTGTATCAAAACATATATTGTTATTTTGATGATAAGGTACATAAATAGTATTTCTCATCATCTCTCATTTTATGAAAAATATGTGAACTACCCTATTATACTTATAGCTACCAAAAATGCATTGAATTAAGGGATCTCAAACTCCACATAGATAATTGAGTGATTTTGAAACTTAAGTATTAATGATTTCACATTTTAGAGTGGAATTAAAACACTATATACTTACCTTTCAATATATCCAAACATCTATTATTACTTTTATGATAAAACACATAAATGGTAGTATTTTATTAGGATTATTAATCCTCCCTTGTCCAATTTGGTCATATGTCTAAATC
Source organism: Pseudotsuga menziesii (assembly GCA_001517045.1). Classification (NCBI taxonomy): domain Eukaryota; kingdom Viridiplantae; phylum Streptophyta; class Pinopsida; order Pinales; family Pinaceae; genus Pseudotsuga; species Pseudotsuga menziesii. The sequence goes on along the minus strand of LPNX010722504.1, from coordinate 77,024 downwards.
AGGAGTCATGTCTAAATCGAGAGTCCATCCAATCTATTTTTAGTCACTAGCACCATTGGGCCCACTTGGCCTAATTGGGGTACATGTTTTAGTTACTAAAGTGTGGGGAACACCAATTGAGGCCTACTGCCACTGATTGCACTTGCATGCATCAATTTAGGAGCCTCCTATACCAATCCCTACAATTTAGGAGCCACTGGGAGTGCTGATACCAACCAAGATCAGTTGAGTTGAGTTGGTGACTAGTCAAGCTAAGTTAGGGCTCAGTTACATTCAGTTCTAGTTCTCTACATTCAGTTAGCGCTAGGTTTGCATGGCTGCATGCAGGAGGGGCGCATTTCTCACCTACCATAGTCAGTTAGCCTTAGTCACCTGTAACACCCCGGTTTTGACCGTGTTTGCATTAAAATGTATATGATGTATATATTGTAATTAATCGTGGTATGGAGCTAAAGGCAAAAGCCCCACCATCGATTTGGTTGTTTTATGTTTCGGTGATTAAAATCGTTGCCGATGGTATATCGTGCTATCCAACACATATTAATTCTGGCATCATGTAAACATGCATTTTAATTAAAAATACCTGCAACTAGCTATGTCAATGCAACCATAATGAAAAGGGCATGATTTTTCTAAGGATAGGGAGGGAAATTATTTAACCCTTGGGGCCAATGGGGAAAAGCCAAGTGTCAATTGATAAACCCATTTAGTTGTCACCCACCATTTTGACTTACTCGCCTTTCCTTGTCTCATTCAACTACCAAATTAAATACTACTTGAGTCGGTTAGGGACAGTTATTGCATGGGCAATGGTGTGTGGCAGGACTGTCAGTCCTTGCCCACACGCACACTCCTCTAGGAGATTCATTCACCCTCACGTGGTAAGGAAGAGACACTACCCATTTATTCTAGGATTTCTTCATTTTTGGTTGGCACGCAGAGAGCTGGGGGGAGCCGTTTTTGGCATTCACAATTTTCCTGTGTATGTGACATTCATGTTTTGGTCTTTTCTATTGTGGGTTGTCATTTACGATTAGGGGCTCCTGGACGTTTTCTCCTCATGCGCAGGTTTGGGATCTTCCCTCACGCGGTCACTCAGTCTTCATGCATGCATACCACGACTGGTCTAGTCTTCCTCTTCCGATTTTGCTGTGTGTGCAATTTCCTTCAATTTGTGGGTCGGTGTATATGAATCCATCTCCACGCTGAGAGTCTGTTGTGTCTGATTCCCTTCCCAATTGGGCTATGTATTTCCCATTGTTTTCAGTGGAGAAATCGTGGCTGTTGTTTTCCCCACGGGTGTGGGTTGTAGTCAGGAATATTTCACCTTCTGCGGACAAAAGCTGTTCCTCTGGTCTGAATGGTTCAGATCCATAACAAATGAGTGAACGACAAAGGATGAAGACCTTCCTTGAATGTTGTAAAAACCTGGAATACTACTTTGATGACGAACCTGTGTACTTGCAAACATGTCAAACAAACAAGAACATCAAAGCTACTAGAAAATTATTCACACATCCATACTAGTGACTAAGGAATCTAGTAACATATATATGTGAGATCAGTACAAGAGATGTGTGGGACGAAAATCAGCTCTGCATTAAGAAATGAATGAAGAAGCTTACAACCATTGCAATAGTGTTGACAAAATCCTCCACAAGACAAACACCTCATCCCCGATAGCTCCAACTTGCTCTCTTGTGCTCTCCAATGGATTGGACTAGATAGTCAATTCAACTGCATAACAATACCATTCAGTTCTCCCCCTCAACTATGGATATGAGCTTGTATTTATAAGGCTCAATGGATAGGGATAGTTGAGAGAATTGTGGGTGAGGTGGCTCTAAGATCCTACCAAGAGGGATCTCGACTCCAACTAACCCATATTGATAGGGATAAGGGAGGACACAAGGCTCAGGTTCTAGAAGCCTTGAGAATCTTCTCTTTTTCAATTTTTACCAAGGGTACCACTTTTGTTCCCTTATGATAGAGCGGTTTAGGTAAGAACCGCTTTAATAACAAAGAAGAAGCATAGTGGCACCGCTTTTCTATAACAGAACACAAGCGGTGCTGGACAAGGTACCACTCATCAGCCAAAGGGAAAGTGCGGTGCTAGGTTTTTTCAAATAGAATTGATATCCAAAGCAAGTTTCCACTCCAAGTTTGGGATTTAGGGAAAACATAGGTGTTAAGGATCTCATCACATGTTGGTGACAGGATTTGGGTATAACAGAATGCCCCCCAAAGCATGAGGCTTAGAGGGATACGATAAGTGAGAGCTTTGAGAGAAAAAGTTGTCACTTCGATGTGAGAGTCAGCTCGGTTAGAGAGTGTCATAGAGTAGGCATCTGCAATACATCAATACTTTTGACTCATAGACAAAATGCAACCAACTCATGGCTGCAGACCAATACAAAGCAGATCCATGAGAGGAATAAACAACCATGGCTACTAGAATACAGTGTAGATCCATGTGATAGAGGACTCAAACTTGGACATAGCTACCAGACATACAACGTAGATCTATGTCATACAGACGCAAATTTGAGCATAGCCATGACCATAAAAATGTGGATCCATGCTAGATATACAAAACTCCATCGCAACTTGGGGAGAGCAATGAGTGCTAAACAAGTACCCAGGGTCTTCGTCTTGTTTTCCACAAAGTACGATTCTATCCATGTGATTACAATGTTCTGAAGTCGAACATGGTAGAAACCACTTGATTACCGGCCAATGATGTGAACAGTTAACAAGTGCGAGGGAGATCACCATTGATGTCAATGATTCCCAAGGTACCCTAGTACAATCTATTGAACGTGAATAGATGTCTTGATGTCGAACACCTAGTCGATTCTGTCGATCAAAGGTCAATGATGTGAACCTATGTTGAGAGCAAGAGAATCTGTCATTGAGGCATACAGATCTCAAGGTACTAAATTTGTTTCTAAGACTATTTCCCGGATGATGAGCCGATGTCGACAGGAATAGTATCGTCGAAGGAGGGCCATGATGAGTCCTGCATCAACGACACGAAACTTAGAACAAAGTTCTGGAATGAGGTGAATGAGGTAACCATAAGATTGACTCAAAAGTACTGACACAAAGGCTGTTTTGACTGCAGAGGTAAACTTCTTCAACTTCCCTTTGAACATCGGGTGGCACAACAAAAGACTTGGCAGCATCAGTAGACCAAACAAACACACAGTGCGACGGTGGACAATGCATTCTTTTGAAAGACTCAAAGGAGTGACATGACTCATGAAAGTGGATTTCCATGGAAATCAGCTGAATACCCAATTGACTGAAATGATATGCAGATAAGTGCCATGTTCAAAGGTAATGAAAAACTGCCATTTATTTGCAAAATGATTCCCTTCCCATTTTTCCCATCATGGTTGATGAGTGCCTCTTTTCGTTTTTAGGAGTTCAAAGAGGGTAACAAACACTCGTTATAGCTCATCCAAAGACAAGTCCAAACTCATATGTTTTACAAACCTGAGAGAGGAGGGGTTCGTTCCCAAAAGAGGGTCTCCCAATGTTTAATTTAATGAGTCCAATGAAAGTTAACTTGGTATCGTTTATGTTTAGAGAGTCCGAACAACCACAGAAGAAGACTCCATAGGGTCCTTTTTCGTATAATAGTTCATATGAACTAAAAAAGTGATAACCTACCGTCAGATGAACGACTCTTCAAGTGCTTTAACGAGCGTGAAGAAGACAAGATCACTCGACAATCTTTTCGTATTTAAGGAGGCTGAAAAGAGTTTAAAGAAGACTCCACTAGGTCCCTTTTCATAATGAGGGATTTTATGAGTCTGAAAAGAATCAGAAAAGAACTCGGACTTTTGATGCTAAGTTTTGAGAGCATGACCAAAGTGTCGCAATAAATGCTCAAAGACTTTTTCCGTTTTATGGTAGTATGAAAAAGTAAAAAACAAACTCCCAAAATGTTTACTGCTACCGCTCTTTATCCCGCAACAAGCAAAAAAACACCGGTTAAACTCTCCAATAAACGACATTAAAGGATCATGACTAATAGATTTCAAAAACTATGACATGCCAAAACCTAGAATGCTTATAAAAGGTATGTAAATAGTAAAAAACAAAACATTTTACCATTTACCCATAGTGGAGAGCCTTTGGAGCATTTTCTTGGCCAGGCTTTCAACTGCTGATTCCGAGAGCATCTACTGTTGGATTTACGCACCTTCAGTTCCAGGTAATAGCTTAAACCCTGCTCTTTCATTTCATGCTTTCATTTTTTATTTTTGGTGGTGTTTTGGGCCTATTGGGCGAGCCCTAAAATCGTGGACGCGTGCACCGCTCTTATCCCTTGCGGGATAAACGGTACCCTACTAGAATTGCGCCTAAAACGCTTGACACAGGCGGTGCCATCACCTGTCCTCAATGGGACACAGGCGGTGTCGGCCGTGGGTGAATAAAAATACATGCACAAGGCAAACTAGCTCAAATTTGATGATTTGAATGATTGATGATGTTTCTAATGGGCCTTGTGATGGTTTTTGATAGGTTCTTATTGATAAAAAATGGTCATATGGAAAGAGAGGCAACATGACAATGATGATGCATTTGCCGAACGAAACGCGGGTTGTATAGCCGCGTTGAGAGACTGTGGTCTTCTAAAGTTTTTCTGCACACCCAGCATGGTGTCGCACGAGCACCTATTAGAGCATATCCTCTGGATGTGGAATCCGGAGCAACAGTATTTCGAGGTGGGTGCTCATGTATTGACAATTGAAGTAGAGGATATCTACTTCCTGACAGGCCTATTGAGATGGGGTGCTCCCATCTATTTGACTGGTTCCCGTGGAGGGGACATCACTTCCCAAGAGTTGATAAATCGACATTGTATTCCTGGGACCAGAACATCGGGGAAGAAAATCCCCATAAAAGCAGTGGTGGATGGCCCTCTACGGACAGTTTTATTTACCATGCAGAGATTGGCGGGGAGCTAAGGGGTACATCAGGCATCTAGAGCGCATATTCTCTACGCTATAGAGGCCATGGGGCCTACAGTCTTCAACTGGGTGGAAGCTCTACTTCCTATTTTCAAAGATCAGCTGACCAAGTGTCGGTAGGGGGAGTTGAAGGAGTTCGGTTTCGGTTCCATCTTAGCGTGTTTTTTTCTTCGAGCGGGTTCCCTAGATGAGATCGCAGGTGGTTTTTACAGATTTGAGGGTGAGAGACCCTCACATGCTGAGGTGCGTCTGGATCATGGCCCGCACAGGAGTGGGTAGAGGCAAGGTAAAGTTCGGTGACCCGTTCTTTCGATGGTTGAGAGATCAACTCCTTATGGTGGAGGACTATGCATACGCGGGCACTGACTTCTGTGGTGACCCAGATCTACCGCTTCCACTTGGTGGATAGTGTGGTGATATCAGTAAGAAAAAAAAACCCTAAAATGGCAATTGTGCTTTTATGTTTTGATGTTTTATATGTTTTATGTGTAGTAATGAGACTTGAATTTTTTCATGCAGATGTCAGAGAAGCATGACCTGGGGGATCCTCCCCACTAGAAAGGCGAGCCAGAGCTCGCTTTGTACCATAGGGAGATGATGTGACAGGGGATCTAGAGGAGAACCTTGAGAGGTTGACCCTAGACATCCCAGATGCCTCGATTGACGACCTCCCACTGAGGTACCAAAGGCCCACCGCGGGAGTACCGGGTCGTTTCAGCAGACTGCTACGTCGAGTAGCCCAGGCGGTCATGTGTTACCATGAGCATCAATAGATGATGGGATGCATGATGTATTCATTGAAAGATGATAGATAGCTTCAAGACTTTTGTATGATGATTTTTCACCTGAAAGGCTGAGCGCTTCAGATGAGGTCTCGTGACCTATTTTTTGTAAAACATGTTTATATATATATATATACAGACTTCTACTTTTGGTGTTTATATGTCTCAAATGGTGAATATATTTACATGAGTTTATGTGTCTTATATAGTTTATTTACAGTGAACCATGTTTGATTTTCACGTCATGAATGGGCAATATTCCAGTCTAGGATGTAATTTTCCAATGAGTAGGCAACTGCATTATATTCCATAGGGATATGCCTATGGGTAATAGCTTCAAATGACCTCTCCAATAAACATACCCTTCGGAAGAGATGGAGAAGCATGGGATTCCTAATGGTATAGACATGGTTTAAATGACAAACCACTAGTTGTGAGTCCATCAAAACTACCAAGTCACGAACATCTTCGGAGGCAGCTTCAGTCAGAAGACCTATGACTGCTCGATACTCGACAATATTGTTGGTAGCGGGACCAATACAAACCGCTTCTGAACTGACCAAATCGTAAGCTGGGGAATAGAGAACCCTAACATTTGAGGCAAGATTCAAGGTGTGGCGGCAAGCACCATCAATGAAGCCGTAGAAAGCCATCTGCTCTGCATGAACAAAACATGGTATAAATAGATACAGACACTAAACTCAAAACCATATTGAAAATACTTAAGCACACTAAAAGTCAAGTAATATACATATATACAAGGTACTACACAAGAAAGATCTAGTCATAGTACCTCTTCAGGTACAACCCATTGCGAGGTTGTCCTAAGGGGATTCCATCATAGTCCACGAGTTCGTAGGCCCCTTTCTCTAAAACTTTGGAAATAACAAAAGGACCGTACCACATGGATTCGAACTTTCCTTTCCCTAGTTTGTCATATCTCTGATCATAGGTCAAAACTAGGTCATCTTCGTTAAAGGCACGAGATTGGACAAACTTGTCATATTGCGCCTTGACGCGTTTCTTGTGTGCCTCATTAGCTAAGGTAGCATCTCTTCTAGTTTCGTCAAGGTTGTTTAAGTAAAGAAATCTTTCTTCCTTCGAGGAAGTGTCTGGGAGAAGTTTGACGACAAGTTTCAAGGATGGAATCTGACATTGAATCGGCAAGACATATTATAGTCCATAAACAAGCTGGAAAGGTGTAAAACCATTAGCTATTGTTACCGAAGTCCTGTAAGCCCAAGGAGAGAAGAAAAGAATATGGTGGCAGTTGGATTTATGGTCTCCAACCACCAACGCAGCATTGTTTTCAAAACTTTTTTAATGGCCTCAACTTGACCATTAGCTTGCGGGTAATAGGGCATTGAGTTTTCATGACGAAAACCTAGCTTGGCACTTAATTCCTCCATCATTTGATTATGGAAATGTGATCCGTGATCAGTGACTATGGACTGCTGGACTCCGAATCTTGCTATCACATGATTGAACAGGAAGAAAGCTGTAGTCTTACCATCCTCTGCATATGTAGGCATATCCTCAGCCCATTTTGTAAAATAGTAAATGGCTACGATGATGTAACCATGCCCCTTGGATGAGGTAGGATTACAATGGATGTAATCGATCCCCCATTTGGCGAAAGGGCCAACGGCAATGACGGGGTGTAGCAGAGCAGGGTGGGTGCGCTTTTTGAGATAGAAATGTTGACAGGGTGGGCATTTCTTAATAGCCTCACGACAATCTTTAAATACTGAAGGCCAGAAATAGCCAGCGCGGAGGATTTTCTGGGCTGTAGCCATCCCGGATAGATGATCGCCACATGCTCTAGAGTGGCAATCATTTAAAACTTGTTCAGCTTCTTCATGGGCAAGGCATCACCGGAGAATGGAATCGATATCACGTCTATACAAAGTGTCATTCAAGATGAGGTAGTATTTTGTGTGGTGACGAATACATCGGCGATCGTCATGTGATAGAGTGGGCTGAAATCTTTGTGTCTGGAGATAAATGAGAAAATATCCATAGCATGGGTCAGTAGTGCTTATCAGGAACATGAATTCATTCGGGAATGAATCACTGGGCTTAGATTCCGTCGAAGCACAGGGAAGATCACACATTAGCTTAGCAAAGACCAAGGATTTCTTTGACGTAGCTTTGGCAAATTCCAGATCAAACTCTTGTAGGATGACTATCCATCGAGAATACTTGCCCCCAAGCACCTGACGAGTCAGGATGTAATACATAGGGTTTTGGTCTGCCAATACGGTGGTTGTGCGGAGCAAGATGTAGTGAAAAAATTTCTGAACAACAATGACCGTGGCCAATTCTAATTTCTCCATGCGTGAGTATCAAGTTTCAAAATCCATGAGATTCTTACTAGCATAGTAGATCACATGGTCCTGACTGTTGGGATTGTCCTGCACCAAAACCATAGCGATGGTAGTAGTGGAGGCAACAATGTATAAGAGAAAATCCTTTGAATAATCTGGGGGGTGTATCACAGGTGAATGAGTCAGAGCATGTTTGTGATTATCAAAGGCTCGTTGGGCTTGGTCATCCCAAAATAACGGATTGTCCTTCTTAAGGAGACGCATATAACCGTGTGTTTGCTTTGCAAAATTGCACACGAAACGACGGAGGAAGTTTTCCTTCCCTTGCAAAATTTGGAGTTCTAGAACGTTGGTTGGGGCTGGTAGGGCTAAAATAGCGATAATTTTCAATGGATTTATTCGGATGCCATCCTTAGAAACCACAAAACCTAACAGGCATCCCGTCTCAACGCAAAACACACATTTATGAGGATTGAGTCGTATGTTAAAAAAGAAGGCATCTCAGGAAAATGTCTCTAAGATGACTAGGGTGGTCCTCCCGTCGCTGTGAATGAGCTGGGAGGTCGTCAAGGTACAGTTCTACAATATGTTTTATATCGTGAAACGCATAGGACATAGCACACTGGAAAGTGGCTCCATCGTTTTTCAGGCCGAATGGTAACTTCCTATATGCAAATGTTCCCCATGGGAAAATAATAGCTGTCTTGTGCTAATCGGTGGGTAAAATATCAATCTGATTATATCTCGAAAAGCCATCCATAAATGAGAATATGATCCGGCACAGCTGTCGATAATCTGGTCGATATGTAGAGTGGGAAAGTTGTCTTTGGGACAAGCTTCGTTCAAATCTTTGAAATCGATGCAGACTCTAATGGTGCCATGCTTTTTATTGACAGGGACGATGTTCGATACCCATTCCTTCAGGGGTATGGGATAAATAAACCCTGCTTTTAGAAGTTTTTCTCTTTCAGCTTTGATAGCTGCGGCTTTCCATGGATGGAGTTGTCTCAGTTTTTGCCTGACAGGTTTTGCAGTGGGATAGGTTTTTATTTCATGAACCACAATGGATGGGTCTATCCCCAACATTTCTTCATAGGACCAGGAAGAAACATCTCAGAATTCTTTGAAAAGTGCTCTGTATGCATCAAATTCTTCTGCTGAGCAGTTCTTCCCAACATGAATGTGCTCAAGGGTGCCAGGCTTGGCTGATATGTCAATTGGATTTGTTTGAGTAATGTTGCATAGGTTTCCTTCAGAATTCTTGTTCTGCAACAATATAGGAGTTTGAGGTGTTTTGACAATATTAGTAGTGAAAAGGGATGCAAAATCATGGTCTACTGAACTAGTGTTGGGGAGGAACGAGGATCTATGATGATGATCCTCCCATATAGGCACATTCGTACTCATGATCTCCATAATGGACTCATCGGAAGGAAAAGTCTGGGAGAGATAATCCAGAATAGGAAGAGAGGGTTCTAACCAGTAGAGCAGGTGGTAAGGGTTCAAAGCCACCAGATGAAGGTCATTAGTGTGGGAATCAAAAAGGGTTTGGATAACGTTGTACATTGCTTCATGCAGATTCAACGAGGTGGACTCAACAATTTGTTTTCCCTTTGGATCATAATCAGATGAAGAAATCATATTTACTGTCGTCGTGTCTGTGTTAGGAGGGTTTGACAGAAAAATCCCCATAAGGGAAGAATCCTTCAGCATGCCTACCCCAATCGACTGGTAAGGAGGAGGGGACTGGCGTCACATAGGGATGTTATTATCCGTAGGGGTAGCAACATTCGGCGTACAGAAATCGAGCTGGTCAATGGTTACAATCCTCCCTAGATGTGGAAATTGGATAGTTTGAAATATCGTCGAAGTGACAACAGTCATGGTGTAAAACCAATTTCTTCCTAATAGGAGGTTGTAGTCTAACGGGGCATCTACTACTTCCACTTGAATGGAAACGGATTTTCCCCCAAGCTCGACTGAAAGGGCTGGCATGAGACCATGGGGATGGAAACCTCGTCCATCAAAGGATTTTAGAGTCATTGGTGATGTTACAAGCTCGGGAGAGCCAATAGCTTTCCAACAAGACAGGGACAAAACCAAAGTTGAAGCTCCTTCGTCTAAGACAGTTCTAAAGACCTTCTTTTTGACTACTTTCGTTATGATTTGGAAAATGAGTTTGTGAGGTAGTCTAGACTTATAGTTATCGACATTAAAGTGAATCAAATTAGTGTTGTCTGGGTCTAAATATCCTAACGCGGTTGACAAGTTTTTGCACTGTGTAGGACAACTTTGGAGTACTTCCAAGGTAGACATTGCACATGGTGCCTGCGCAAGATCTTCAACTACATTATAAAATTGAGCAACTCGGGCATTAGGATTAAAAATAACATTCCTAAGGGTACTCTTCGGTGGACACAAAACCATGTCGAGATTAGGTTTCTCGATGGTTAGGGGACCAGTAGACGAGGACTCAAGAGAACCAGTAGAGGGAACTTTTCCTGAAGAAGAATTATCTTCTTTCTTGTTTGCGGGTTTGTCATAATTCTGACTTCGAGTTTGCAAACTAATAGTGTTTGAGGACATCATGTGAATTTCCTCTAAAGAACTAGAATTTCCCTGATTAGACATGTGGTCTATCAACTGCTGTTGAGAGGGAAAAGGATCCGTGAGAACTGTTGGCGGGGGATTAGTTTTTAGAAATTGATTGATTTCGTCACGATGAGGACACTCTTTTGTGAAGTGGTAACCTCTACAGAGTAGACATGGATATTTCGCTTTTCTTTTCCCTTTATCATTCTCATTGATGGTTGGTTTTGGATTCTCCTGCTGGTTTCCAGGTTTTTTGTTTTTAGCTTTACCTTTCTTTTTATTGTTGCCGAGCGTTTGAGTACTTTGAATGGAATTTACCTCGGTGGAAACCTTGGAAGTTGAAGGAGTAGGGGTGGGAGTTTGGGGTTGCTTGGTAGATTTTGCTGTTGACGGGGACTGGATTGAACCAACAATCCCATCAACAGGGGTTTTTGTTGGTGGCTTGGCAGGATCAGTGCTTGGGCGAGGAGCTTGAGGGATCAAGTCATACAACGTTCCAGACTGGTAATAGACCAAGTCCAGATATTGGGCTCGACTAATGGCTTGCTCTTCGGTAATGACACCGCCCATAGCCACATCTCGGGTGATTGGAGGCAACAAAGATTTAGTAAACCAATCAGCTAACAATTGATCCAGGATAGGAGCCTTAATAAGTCTTCTCCGCCTTCTCCACTCATGGATATGATCGGATATGTGGGTGGAGGTGTTCTGACGCATAGAAGTTAAGAGATATGTACCCATTTCATAATGGATAGGAAGCTGAAAGTTTGTAAGAAAGACAATTTCCAAAGAACCAAAATCGATAAATGAATGTTGTAGAAGTTCAATGTACCATTTCGTGGCAGTACCGGTCAAAGTTCGCTGGAAGAGTCTTAAATGAACTGAATCATCCATTAGGGAGTTCAAAGAACACCACAAATGGAATGTCATGACATGGTTTTTTGGATCATCTCCCTGCTTCCCATCGAATTTGGGATATCCGATGGTAACTTTACCGGAATGGGAGGCCACGACGGGTTATGTCGAATGGGATCATTAATCAACTTGGACAGACCAGGCAAGTCCAAAGTTGCTAGGAAAGGTAACTGGCGATTAGGCTGTACATACTGGTAGTGTTGATAGGGCATATAAGTACCAGTAGGACCGTAAGTTGCCTGATAGACAAGTTGTTGTGATGAAGAACCGCCAGAATATCCACCCGCAGGGGGTTGATTTCCGGGATCGGGACTGTTAGGACCATCGGAGCATCCAGGAGGAGGACCACTAGGACAGCCGGGATCACCAGGACTGCCGGGACCACCAGGACCACCTGGGCCACCAGGAGGAGGACCACATGACCCTCTAGGACCCCTACGAGGTAAACCTCCAGAGCCTTCGAAACCACTAGGGGGAGGGCCACCAGACCCTCCGGGACCATTAGGAGGGAAGCCACTAGGCCCCCCAGGACCATTAGGACCATTAGGAGGAAAGCCGCCAGGCCCTCTAGGACCATTAGGACCCCCAGGGGGAGGACCTCCATAAGGTGGTCCTTTGGCACCCCCCACAGTATGTATAGGTATCCCTCCCATAGCTGGCATGTAGGACCAGTTGGGTTGCCCCCATGGAGTGAAAGTATTACTAGGATATGGAATTCCAGCATAAGGCATTCCTGTAGGGGTTGGTTGGTAATTGATATTTCCTATAGGTACTTGATTTGCTGTGTAGCCATACCCCCAAGAGGTTTGATTGGTTACAGGTTGTGCCCCCAAGGGCTGACCTGAACTGGATGGGGGGTTAACCACATTTGTATGGGTAGGAGGGACATAGATTGTAGATTGCTCTATACTAGAGGTCTCTCCATGACTAGCTACAATTCCAGTGACAAGTAACATAGGTCGTGCCGGGGGTTGCCCCCCAGCACTAGAAGGTATTGATGAAACATGAATTGAATGTTGTTCCCTAGGTGCAGAAGACCCGAGAGGATTTGGAACATACATAATATGGGAGGTGGTAGGGTTGGCAGTTTGAACTAGATTATGTGGAGTCACAGTGCGATCTAGAATAGGTTCAATGGGTTTCATAGAATCAACAAGTGAGCGATATCCCACAGGAAAAACTGCTGAGCGAGGTGGTGGTGTACCCAATATGTTATCTATTTTCTTCTCAAGTTCTCTTGCAAGGAGAATAGCTGCCTGCTATTGTCTACGTTCTTCTTCATTTGGTGAAATATCTTTAGAAGAGGTTGGACGGGTGCCAAACGAAGCAAAGGCCTGTCCCATAAAGGTATCCCAAAACAGAGCATTGGGACCATAATTTGGATGGGTAGTATCATCAACATGACCTTCCATGGGAGAACGGAACGAAATATTACCCCTAGAAGGTTGTTGGACCAAGGGAGGATGGTGCGAAGGATATGGATCTCCGCTTTCTGCAACCACATTTTCTCCCACTTGGGAGTTGGTAGCAGCTCCTTGGTCAATAGCTTCCATAGTATTTTCTCCTGAAACAGGAATAAAATTAGGTGGCAAGCCCCATACTCTTATGGACTATCTTAATTCAGCCAGTTTGTACAGTTCCTATATAACCTAGGGTCTCCAAACTAGAAAAAACACACCAAAAATTTCCCTACTCAAGCTATAAGCCAAACAAGCAAACTTAAATGACAGGAGGAGTTCAGATAGTCCGGTCTCTCACCAATATTGTTAAGAAGGTGCCACTCGCGATATACCACAAGGGTATGCGCGTATTAATCTCCTCGAATGCTGTTTTTGGTGTATGGCTCCAAGCAAGACGACCAAAGGGATTTTCTCAGATAGATAAGGTATCCTAGTGGGGTATTCCGATATACGCAAGGTACGTGGGAGCTCAAATCGGTAGTAGTGCTGTCTAATGCACAACCGTTCATAAGGGGCCTTCCTATATACAATCGAGTACGTGAAGTACCTTTCTATATACCTCAAGGGCACATGAAAGACTGTTCTATATACCGATGGTACATGGAACAACCGTGCGAGTCTCGGGATGTAGTGCGGACGAGTAATGACAGCTCATACACTTAACGACGCCCGAACACATCTTTAGCCTATCACTCAAATTGCTATGTAAATTTTAATCCTATAACTACCGTTAATTTTAAAGTGGACGGTTAGGTGAATGCATGGAATTTTGACAGAAAAAGTAAAACCATGCAGATATGTAGATGCAAATATTTCACTTTACCGTTCGAGGTATGCTTAATTATGGGAGGGAGAGAGAGTATTTTCTTTTCGTTTTGAAAACCAAAAATTCCCAAACAACTACTTTGAACAAATCAAATCCAAAGACAAGCAACACATTCCAAACTCGTTTTTCTTTTGAAAGCAATCAGATGGGTAAGAGTCTCTTTTCCTAAAAGAAAAACAACAAGCACTCTACATGCATATGCAATCTATTTTTTCGAATTTTCTTTTAAACATAGATCTAACTTAAAACTACACTATTTTTTCTTTTGATGAGATAGTACTAATGCAAGAGAGACAAAAGATTAAAGGGAACTTGAAAGCTTGTGAGGCTAATCAGAGATCCAGTGCCTTATGCTCAGTAATGATAATGACCTAATCTCAACACAAAATTTTCTTTTTAAAAGCAAAAAGAAGTCCTCTATGGAAAAAATGAAATTAAGATGATAAGCAAATGGTTTTTCTTTCAGTCTTTATAAATGAAATGAAAAGAGATCCAACTAAAACTTAAGCTTTCAAAAATTCCTTCCAAAATCACAACCAACAAGCATGAAAGCAAACAAATAATCAACAAGTCTAACCTAGCTTTTGAATTCTTTCAATCAAACCAATTTTACCATACAAATTTCAACCATGAGCATTCAGATTCAAACAAGTAAGCCTGACAGTGCAGGGTTGAAAGCAAACAAACTCTACTTTTTGCAAAAGATGACAAAAAACAAGTTTTGGAACAAGGCCTACCTGGCACCGCGCTGGAGGGTTCTTGGACAGAGCGGTTCTAGACGAGCACCGCTTCTGGCTAACGAGGTTTAGGCGGTGGCACCACGTATGGCTAACAGAGTTTAGGCGGTGGCACCGCTTGTTGCTAAAAACACATGTGTGATTCCCTGAATGTATCCAAAAAACAAGGAGAATGAGAATTCAAGTTAAAAATTGATCAAATCAAGGTAAAGACTGATGAATTGACAATTAAACAGAGCATAAAAAGTCGAAATAGTTCATATCTGAACAGATCTGAAAGTTTCAAACCAAAATTCACTAAGTCAGATGGCATATCTGACTGAAGAGAGTTATAGACTAGAGCTTGGATTCAGACAAGTGTTCAAGGACTGAGGAAGATCAGATCAACTGAAATTTGCTTTGTTACTCAGCGAAGTTGCTAGATTTGTAGTCAGGAATATTGCGCCTTTTGTGGACATAAGCTGTTCCTCTGGTCTGAATGGTTCATATCCAGAACAAATGAGTGAACAACAAAGGATGAAGACCTTCCCTGAATGCTGTAAACACCTAGAATAATACTTTGATGATGAACCTGTGTACCTGCAAACATGTCAAACAAACAAGAACATCAAAGCTACTAGAAAATTATTCACACATCCATACTAGTGACTAAGGAATCCAATAACATATATATGCGAGATCAGTAAAACAAATATGTGGGACGGAAATCAGCTTTGCATTAAGAAATGAATGAAGAATCTTACAACCATTGCCTTAGTGTTGACAAACTCCTCCACAAGACAAACACCTCATCCTCGATAGCTCCAACTTGCTCTCTTGTGCTCTCCAATGGATTGGACTAGATAGTCAATTCAACAACATAACAATACCATTCAGTTCTCCCCCTCAACTATGGATATGAGATTGTATTTATAAGGCTCAATGGATAGGGATAGTTGAGAGAATTGTGGGTGTGGTGGCTCTAAGATCCTACCAAGAGGGATCTTGACTCCAACTAACCCATATTGATAGGGATAAGGGAGGACACGAGGTTCAAGTTCTAGAAGCCTCGAGAATCTTCTCTTTTTACATTTTTACCAAGGGTACCGCTTTTGTTCCCTTATGACAGAGCGGTTTAGGTAAGAACTGCTTTAATAACAAAGAAGAAGCGCGGTGGCACTGCTTTTATATAACAAAACACAGGCGGTGCTGAGCAAGGTACTGCTCATTAGCCAAAGGGAAAGCGCGGTGCTAGGTTTTTTCAAGTAGAATTGATATCCAGAGCAAGTTTCCACTCCAAGTTTGGGATTTAGGGAAAACATAGGGGTTACGGATCTCATCACATGTTGGTGACAGGATTTGGGTATAACATGGGTTATCGTTGAGTTGTTTTGGCTACGTTAGGGCCAAGAACAACTCTGGATCGCCTTGCTCGGTCTAAGCTGTGAAGCACCATTTTGGCTGTAGTAATGCTTCCCTTTTCTTCCCTAGAGCTGTGAATTGCTCGATTTTGCTATGTATATGTAGTGGTTGGTCTTTGGACTGTATTGGAGTGGGAATAAAGGCTTGGCATGCTTGATAAACCTGGTGTGTTCGGGAGCCTCATAGACAGAGATTGAGGGCTGGCTTTCTTCTCCACATCCCCTGAATAGAACTGGAAGGGAAGTCAGGGCTTGAGGGGCTGTGTAGCAGAGAAGTGACTGATTCCTTGTGTTGAGTGTGTGTGCCTAGAAGTCAGGCTAGTTCTGGTGCAGGTGTCCTTATCTCTTCAGTGAGCCCATCGGCTTAGCAGTCAGCTTTTCCCAACTCCCTGATGGCCTGATAAACCCAACTACGTTGGCTTGGCTATGTATTGTTGTGTATCTTTGGCTATGTGTGAGCCTACTTAGTTCCTTATTCCTTGGGGAATCATGCCCAGCTCGGGGGTGGCCGTGTTGCTGAGAGATTAAGGAGCACACTGGCCTATGGTTGGGTGGAACGTTGCAGCGACGTAGCTGGTTGCGAGACGAATTCTTCATAAGATAAGTATTCTCTTGTGTTCAATCTCTGCAATTGTATTTGATGTTTAATGAATTACAATGAACATGTTAAATTATTGAATGCATTGTTTTTCTTCCGCTGTATGGTAATAATGTATGCATGTTTTACTTCAAAGCATTTCATTTTTTTATGTGTATGTTCATGGGGCTAGTTGCCCGGATAGATAATGTTATGGTAGCATCCTCTTCGTCGGTCGGAGGGTCGGGGATGTTACATCAACACTGAATTTAACACTTGAGTTGTGTTTTAGAACTTTGATAAACTTTGATGAACTTCGATGATGGTTTAGACAAGGTCAGTTAACCATTGAGTCCTCCGATAATGATTTAGACAAGGTCTTAATTACCTACAGTCAAGTAGAGTGTAATCAATTCGAATTTCCTCATGTGGATTCAAACTGCTTGTGGATATTTAGCCATTGTATTTGATTGTAATTATTATCTAATTACTCTTTGATTAATGAAAAGCATTCACAGTTGCAAGCCATTTTTGCACTGTTTCATTCTTCAATAACTAAGTAAATTGTGTGATCTATCTTGTGAGTTGTGTGTTTGTCCACATATCTATGTGCTCAATTTAATATGGTATCAGAGCCTCAGCGGACAAGGCACTTCTCCTCCTCAGATCTCCCACTGGATCATTTTTGAGCAAAATTGCACCTTCCAGCTCTGCACCAGAAGATGAAGGTTTACCACTTAATACCCCAAGTTAAGGAATTGTTGATCAAGCTTGCTTGATCAATTATGCTGGGTGTGATGAAAACCTGAAATGTGCAGGCTGTCCGACCTTACTTTGTCTTTTTGTGTAATTGCAGGTACAACTTTGAATGGATTCATCAGTTCCTCTTCTCACCCTATTCACAAACTATTCAGAATGGAAGAAGATGATTACATCTCTGATGAGACGAGGTCTCTATGGGGTGTCTATTGGACTTCGTGAAGAGTGTTTTAGTGAAAATGATTGGCTGAATGAATGTGATACTACTTTTGGAACAATGACACTGGCTCTTTTTCCTAGCTTGCATTACCTCAGTAGATCTATTGAAGACCCAAAGGAACTCTGGACAAGATTGGACAGAACCTTTGGAAAGATTGATGAGGATCATAATAGCACTTTGGAGAGCACATATAGCACCATAAGAGTTCCTAATCCAAAATTCTCAGCCTCTACTCTCTATGTTGAAGTTTTTCAAAATAAAAAAGAAGCAAAGTCCTCCTCCAGTGATTTTCCTTTGAATTCTGTGCAAAATTTGCTAGTAATTGCTTCCAAAGTGAAGAGAATTTTGATTTTTATCCCTCTAATGTTGCTGCTGGTGTGCAAATATGTAATAACTTGGATATTTTGGAAGAAATATTAGATTACCAGAGTGATCCATTCGCTCCCCATGATCTAGATCTTCCAACAAATTTCTGCAGGATTGCATGCACCAAAATTCAGAATTTTGAAGAAGAAGAAAACTGTGCATCTACCCTCTCGGTGGACCATACTCTTGGATATGATATGAACCTTATTGGATTTGATATGATCTTATTTAGATATGATATGATATTTCTTGGTTTAATATTTCAAATTCATAATCTTTCAGTACTGCTTGTAGCTGTTCTCATCAACGGTGTGAAGAAACAAGTACCACAAGTCTCCTACAAAACTGCTGTTGGGGATTTGATTTCATTTCACAGTTTTGGATCTGTTGTGAACCTATTTAGATTTGAATTAATTTCTGATCTGATATTATTTGGTTCATATTTTAAAATCCAAGAGCTTTCAGTCATGCTTGTAGCTGCTCTCACCAATTCCGATGTAAAAAATCAAGTACCACAATTTCTCTTCAAAACTGCTGCTAGGGATTTGGTGTTAGTTTCCTCTTATGAGGTTGCTAATATTTTATTTTGTAAATCATTATATATTTTTGAAGCTATATCAGACTATGGAGCTCAAGCATTCACTCTCCACAGTCCCCGTGCTTCTCTACCATTGATCAGATGCTCATCTCCTCACAGAACTAGTAAAGAAGAAGACATTCTGCATCCGCTTGAACACTTGCTCCTAACACTTGGGGCTGATTTTACCACTCATGGTTTGCTGTTCATGGCTGCAACATATTAGTTTCTTGAGTGTTCCTCACATGTTCTGAATCCTCAAGAACCTTTTCTCACGTATCAGTTGACTTCAGTTGCTCTACATGGGTCCAGTCTTCATCCGACAACTGTCTATATTTTTGATTTAGTTAAGGATATCATTCTTGTTCCAAAGAGGAAGATTCCTCCATACATAATGATGGAGAGGTTCACATGCCAGGCCCTAGGATACCTGTGCACAGAAGAACCGGATTGATCCTGATTCTACTTGCTTAATTAGAGGGGGGGATTTTTTCCCATGTGGTTTTTTCCCCAGCTTATTGTATTGAGCAGTTACTTTACTTTACTTGATGTAATGGGTGACCTATGGTCTTAGTTACGAGGGCCCACAGATTGTCCAAGTTAACATTCAGGGGGGTATTAAGATTATTAATCCTCCCTTGTCCAATTTGGTCATATGTCTAAATCAGGAGTCATGTCTAAATCGGGAGTCCATCCAATCTATTTTTAGTCACTAGCACCATTCCGTCCACTTGGCCTAACTGGGGCACATGTTTCAGTTACAAAAGTGTGGGGAACACTAATTGAGGCCTACTTCCACTGATTGCACTTGCATGCATCAGTTTAGGAGCCTCATAGATCAATCCCTACAATTTAGGAGCCACTGGGAGTGCGGATACCAACCAAGGTCAGTTGAGTTGGGTTGGTGACTAGTCAAGCTAAGTTATGAGTCAGTTACATTCAGTTCTAGTTCTCTACATTTAGTTAGCACTAGGTTTGCATGGCTGCATGCAGGAGGGGTGCATTTCTCACCTACCACAGTAAGTTAGCCTTAGTCAACACTGAAGGTAACACTTGAGTTTTGTTTTAGAACTCCGATGAACTCCGGTGATGGTTTAGACAAGGTCAGTTAACCATTGAGTCCTCCGATAATGATTTAGACAAGGTCTTAGTTACCTACAGTAGAGTAGAGTGTAATCAATTCGAATTTCCTCATGTGATTCGAATTGCTTGTGGCTATTTAGCCATTGTACTTCATTGTAATTATTATCTAATTACTCTTTGATTAATGAAAAGCATTCACAGTTGCAAGCATTTTTGCATTGTTTCATTCTTCAATAACTGAGTAAATACGGTGTGATCTATCTTGTGAGTTGTGTGTTTGTCCACAGATCTATGTGCTCAATTTAATATATTTCTCATCCTCTCTCCGCCTATGAAATTTATGTGAATTACACCATTATACTTTTAGCCTCCAAAAATGCATTGAAAGAGTGGATCTTTGGACTCAACATAGACAATTATACTTTTAGTCTTCAAAAATGCATTGAAGTAGCGGATCTTTGAACTCAACATAGACAATTGATTGGTTTTGAAACCTAGTCATTAATGATTTCACATGTTAGAGTGTTTAAAACGCTATAAATCTCAATGTGCTATTTAAAGAGATATACTTATGTTTTATCTATTTAGAGTAGGCTTTAATTCGTTAAAGATGGAGTCCAAGTTTAAGTAATATTTATTTAAGTAAATTTGATTATATTAGAATCAACATTTATTTACACAAATTAATATTTATTTGAGTAAATTTGATTATATTAGAATCAAATTTTATTTATATTAAGTAATATTTATTTTAGTAAATGATTTTTTTATAGTTTTTAAAGTTAATTTTAGTGATTATGAATCAAATGTGAGTAATATAGAGTCAAACATTATAGGACTCACCCATATGTTTAGTAACCTATTCACATCATGTTTATATTAGTGGTAGATGGAGAAGGCTCATAGATATCACTCTATAACTTTATTAAGTAACTAAGTTCCATGTATACTAACACATTTACATCAAAGTCCCATAACGAGTAAGTGGTATGTATACTAACACATTCCCATTAAAGGCCCATAATGAGTCATACCATGATAACGAGTAAGTGGTATGTATACTCACACATTCCCATTAAAGGCCCATAATGAGTCATACCATGATAACGAGTAAGTGGTATGTATACTCACACATTCTCATTACATAATGAGTCATACCTTGATAACTAAGTGGTATGTATACTAACACATTTCCATTAAAGGCCCATAATGAGTCAGACCTTGATAATAGTATTTGTTGTGGAGTAAAAATCACTTTTAGGAATCAAGATTTTAGGGGTTTATTGGTGGAATTGTGTGGTTTGCACTCTCTCAACTAAAGATTGATTAAAGTCCATTGAGACATTCAAGAATTTGGAGACTTATGAGAGTCCAAAATTTAAGGGCTTATTGGTGAGATTGTGTGGTTTTCAACCAAAGATCAAAGGCCATTGAGATAGTAAAATTTTTAGAGACAAGTATTAGTAAAATCAGATTTCATTAAAGCATTAAAACCCCTATGTTAAAGTTCAGTTCACTATATACACCAAATAACATCACATAAAGCAGAAGAAGAAACACCAAAATAAGATTACACCAAATGACATCACATAAAGCAGAAAGAGAAACACTAGCTCAAAGGCAAGGAATCAACCTTGAGGGCAATGGTCTTACCTCTAAGTATTCATTGGTTCACTTGGAAGGTAAGCATAGCCCTGTGCCTTCTGATTGCTTACATCTACTATATTATTGTAACACCAGTATTTCTGATATTATTTGTTTACTTTTTTTTTCTTTTGATCAAAGTGACATTGATTCATCTGTCTGGCAATGACAATGACAATGAGTCAGACATTCAGGGTAGACACATTGGGTAAAGATATACTCATTGGTGAGAAAAAAAAAAGCTTTCAAAGGGGGTAAGAGATCAACTTTATAACTAAAAATAAATTAAGAATTAATGGATTCTGCTAAATCATATCTATTCATTTCCAATTTTATTTTAAAAATTAATTAATCACAAACATTTTGATTCTAAACTATAAATCATGAGCCAATCTAATATATAAATGTTGTACATTAGTATCTCTAGCAATGTGCTGGTTTGTGCTCAAACATTTTGATTCTAAACTATAAATCATGGACCAATCTTGATTGTAATCTATAAATGTTGTACAGTAGTATCTCCAGCAATGTGCTAATTTGTGCTCTGCTTATTATAATCTGTAATCTACAAGGATGATTAGGTAAAAACTTAAAAGATTGCTATAATCTGTAATATATGAGGATGATTAGGTAAAAACTTAAAAGAATCCTCCAAAATAGATGAAAAACTTAGCTAATAAATAAATTTACTCCACAAACTATTATCCTCAAAAATATATCAGAGACTTAGGCATTCAATACATTTTATAACACAACCGTGCATAAATTAGATACATTGGTTCCTTCCTCTTTACCCTTCAGTCGCAAAAGCACGCATATCTGTTATTATACTTGGCATTCAAAGAAATGGAAGGGAAACCTCCTGTCTAAGTAAAGTTTATAAATATAGATCTACATTCTCTCTGGGATTATCTCAATTTATCTCAGCACGCATTGGTTCTCAGTGCATTTCTCGATCCTTTCATTTTATAAAGGAGTCTCATAGCTAGTAGAACATTTGGTCACACTACACACATCAATGAAAAATCTTTGAGCTTTCTCCTGCTATAATCTGTAATCTACGAGGATGATTAGGTAAAAACTTAAAAGATTGAACATTTGGTCACACTACACATATCAATGAAAATTCTTTGAGCTTTCTCCCAATTTATTAAGCGTTAGGTTTACGAATGTTTAGAAACCCAAAAAGATTACAATGAAAACTATGCAACTTACCTTCACGAGCGCATCAGTGAATACTGAACAATTTTTTATATCAGCTGTAATGTTCTGGTTTGATCCTTCCTTCGCCCCACGTCCGCGCCCGTAGTTACAACACTACACATATGCATCCTCGACCAGGGGACCTTCCCCTGTAGAGCTCCGTAGGTTTTCGTTTCCATCTGGAATGTCTAACTGTAGGAAGGATTTGTCAGAGCACAACGCATAGTTTCTGCTAATGGTGCTGCTGTTACTAAGGTCGGATGGCAAATGGGGCCAAATGAAGGGCGGCCTGTGGGGAGGTACGTATGGTGGAGTGATAGTTCCAGCCAGAATCTGCGTGACCTCCCTCATTGTAGGACGGTCCCCGGGATTTGAATTGGAGCACGCCAGTCCCACCAGCAGCAAAAGTTTGATGTCCTCCTCGTTAACGTTGGCGTTTTCAGCTATAGCCAGGCGACTGTCGACAGCTTCCAAAACCCTATTCTCGCCGTGTAGTTCCCAGACCCAACCGACTAGATCTACAGCAGCTTTTCTAGAACGAGATCTGGGAGGCCTTCCGCAGGCCACCTCAAGGGCAACAGCGCCGAAACTATACACATCTGATTCGGCCGTGGCTCGCCCGGTGTAAAAGCACTCAGGTGCTATGTAGCCTAGGGTTCCGGCAACACCGACGAGAGTCAAAGATCTCCGATCACGTTGAATCACTCTGGCGAGTCCAAAGTCACCGAGACGGGCATTGTATTCTGAGTCGAGCATGATGTTGCTGGCTTTCACGTCCCGGTGGATCACCTGCTGCCCGCATTCCTCATGGAGGTAGAGCAGAGCCGAGGCGACGCCTGAAACAATGTTGTATCTCTGCTCCCAATCCAGAAATCTTGTTGAAATACCATCATTAAAAATATGTTTATCCAGGCTACCGTTGGGCATGTATTCATAAACCAAAATCAACTGCCCCTTCTCATGGCACCACCCCAGCAGCGGCACCAAATTCTTTTGGCGAAGGCGGTTGATAATGCTGATCTCTGATATAAATTCGTCTTTAGCTCCTTTGGAATCCTTGGCAATGCGTTTTACTGCAACCACGGTTTTTTCCATTGGGAGAATCCCTTCGTAAACGGTTCCGAAGCCGCCTCTGCCAAGCTCGGCTTCTGCACTAAAGTTATTGGTGGCCTTCCTCAGGTCTCTGTATTTGAACTTGCGTGGCTGACCAGGAATGTTCTGTAAGGCGCCGGATATGATATCTGTCTCTACCCGAGACTTACGTTGGCATTTGAGGAGCAATGTAATCTGTATTGCCGTGACCAAAACGATGAACAGGCAGAGAGCTGGAAGCGCAAGAACGAATACCCAATGTTCTTGCGACCGTTTACACTCCAAGATTGTGAAATCCCATGATTTCACACTGTTGCACTCTGTCTCTTCGCCTGTGGAGGCTGAAAAGCCGAAATAAGCTGCCTCTTCAAGAAAATCGCTGCACAGATCGATGACGGAGGAGACGACAGGCTTCAATGGCATCTGATCTGACTTGTTTGCGACGTACACATCCAGTTTTTTCTGATGCCCATCGTACAGAATCCAAGCCCTAATGTCGTATCCTCCCTTCAAATTGATCTTGTCGTGGTCCAATGACACAAAATTCTTGGAATTTATGTTATTAACATTAATTCCTACATGGTTGCCATCGGGATCGTTAGTTCCTGGGCTCTGCCTCGTATCGAACTCGATGGCCAACACATTACTACTGTTACCGCCATTAGTGGAGGCATTGAACAGCCCCAACCATTGGCCATAGCTATTTTCAGGCACATAATCATAAGAAGTCATGATAAAAGCCAGACCCTCCCCGCCAATTCGAGTCTCAGCTTGAATATTAAAAACGAAAGAGGTATTGAATGATGTAATTGTTTTTCCACGGTATACCCTAAATTTCTTTTTCAATAACGTTCTTCCAAATCTATTTGTTTTGGAATAGTTAGGATTACCTGTATCGAAGGTGATCTCCAAGGATTTGTCTGCGCCAGAGGATATTGTGGAGTCACCAAGCATAATGAAATTGTCCATATCTCTATTGAGATCGAAAGAAGGAAAACTGACCATATAACCAGATACAGTTCTTCCGGCCAAAGCAATAGACATAATGCCTGCAAAGATTACTCCTTCAATGAGTCGATCCATTTAATTAATTTAGACCGGTGCGCTGCAAATTCAATATGACGCCGAGTTAACGCAAAGGCAGAGCATAGCAGACGGGAAAGAACAGATCCGCCATGAGGACCAATAACAGAATCGCTTTAAGGAAATTCATACATAAACACCAGGCCAGACTTGTAATTTGTGGGCATCATGAAAATGAATGACTGTGTCGTCTCCTGGATCAATTATTTTCATGATACATCTCATTTTTCCCTGAACCCACCACTTTATAACATGCCAATCTCCTCTCACATGCATTCTATCAATAAGCAACTAAGAACAGCTGCTACCAAGAAGGTATGAAGAACACGGCTACTAGCGATGATGTAATGGACAAATTCAAAGTCAAATTTCATTTCAGAAATAATATTTAAAATAAATATGTAGAAATTATAATGTTATTAATATATAAGTTTTCTTCTGAGCAAGAACTTATGACTGATTTTAAGAATTTTTTTCCCTTGGAGGGAAGGAAATAGGTTGACAGAGAGGAAATAGGTTGACAGAGAGGCATCTGTCATTTCTGATTTTAAGAAGGTTGACAGAGAGGCATCTGTCATTTCTGATTTTAAGAATTTTTCTTTTTATTTTAAGGTAAGGAAATAGGTTGACAGAGAGGTATTTAGCAAGAATGAAAGTATATTTTCTTACAATTATCAATAGATTTTTAGATGGCATGGTTTTCTTTCAATAATTGTGATGAGTCAACTCTCATTTACCTATAATAATAATCAGCATTTGCCCATAACAACAAATAATGATTATACTTAATACTAATTTGACAACTTAATTATGATATCATCTTCCAATTAAAAATATATAATTCAATATATAATTAACAATAAATTGAAAAATATAAACTTCAAACTTGTACAATAATTTATACTGTAAATATATCATTTAATATTATAAATATATCATTTAAACTTGATTATTATTTAAAATGTATAAAGATACCATTTAAACTATGATTAATATTTAAAAAAATGAAATATATATGAAAATTTTATATTTTAATAAAATATTTTATCATATTTTTCAATTTTAATAAAATGAATTATTAATTATTTTAAAATTAATCTAAAATGTAGTTAATACTTTATTTAAAAAAAATTTAAACAATATAATAATTATTTTTTAATTTAATTTTTTTTCCAAATATTTATAACTTAAAAAAATACTAAATTAACTATTTCATTTTTAATAAAATAAATTATTAACTATTTCAAAATTCAATGCAATATGACAGACTAACTTTTTACATTCATAAGAATGGATCATTGATTATTTCAAAATTAAATAGAATAACTTACATATAATATAATTTACAGTTGTTTCCAATTATTTTAAAAATAAATGGACTCTAACAGAACAAGTA
Source organism: Pseudotsuga menziesii (assembly GCA_001517045.1). Taxonomy (NCBI): domain Eukaryota; kingdom Viridiplantae; phylum Streptophyta; class Pinopsida; order Pinales; family Pinaceae; genus Pseudotsuga; species Pseudotsuga menziesii. The sequence goes on along the minus strand of LPNX010722504.1, from coordinate 51,003 downwards.
TTCACTTATATAAAATAACTTGCATATAATTTACAGTTGTTTCCAATAACACATTGATAAAAATGAATCATTAACTATTTCAAAATTCAGTACAATATGACATAGCAACTTCACATATAGAATAATTTACATTTACCTGTTTTTAATGTTACTTGATAATTGTAGAATAACTTATATATAAATGTTTTTAATGTTAATATACAGCTATTTCTAATAAAACACATTGGTAAAGATGAATCATTAACTATTTCAAAATTCAGTACAATATGACAGAGCAACTTCACTTATAGAATAAGTCACATTTAAGTGTTTCTAATGTTGTTTGATAATTGTTTTCATTGATTCATTGTTCTTCATGTAAATCAACCATGCCATGTTATTTGAAATTGAATGACTTAAAAAGTGAGTTCCCTTTTATTATTATTTTTTAAAATCTGATTATATTAATTGTTTTTAAATTGAATTAGAATTTAAAAAATAAAATTTTATAATTAAAATTTATATTAATAAAATGAACTTATATATATATTTAATTTTTTTCAATTTTAAATTTAATTTTTAAATCATTTAAAAAAATAATAATAGGTTGCATTATTTTCATCTTACTTGATCCATGTGAACTTGATCAAATATGTGAAGCATTACATCACTTGATTCATATGAACATATGAATCTTGAAAAATATGTGTTTTTAATGTTGTTTTTTTTATAACAAAAACGGTTATGTTATTAATATGATCTCAGCAGAGAAACTGCTGACAAGGAACAAGATACTCCCATCAACCGAATTTCTCTCCTCCCTTCAGACCATTAACCCTCAAATCTAGGGAGGAATATCCTTCCTTACAACAGAATTTACAATAAGCTCGTTGAGACCTACATCAATAGATTTATTGGCTACCAGGTCCTCCAGCACATTAAGCTCCCTAAGAATATGATAAAATTTAATACTCTTGAACAATTTGGCCTTGGACCTTATTCTATTTATCAACCTTTCATTTCGCTCATTCTTACCTCTACGTCCTCCATTCAACGCTTGAATGATTAACCTGGAATCTCCAAATACCATTACCTTGTCCACTCCATTCTTCCGCAGTAGCTTGAGACCTTGCTAGAGCCCATAAGCCTCTGCCATATTATTGGAATCATATCCAATGTTCCAGTGGTATTCTGTCTCAACTTTCCCTCCTAGGTTAATGACAACTCCTCCACCTCCCGCTTTCCTCGGATTCCCTTTAGAGGCCCCGTAAAAAAAACAATTTAAAAATCTTCCTTTCACTTAGCTAGTTCTCAAACTGAGATTTTTCCATCCGAACCTCCCAATCTTCCAATTTTTTAACATTAATGCTATTTACAGCATGAATATTAATTTTTGCATCCACTTCTTTTCTCCGTCTGTCAGTTCTTCTTTATTATTTGGAATTTTTGATATACTTACTACCTCACCGAGTAAGGCATTAATTTTGGCAGCAATATTCCATGCTGGCTGGCTTTTATTCTGAAAGACTCTATGATTTCTTTCTATCCAAATGCACCAGCATATAAGTTTTGGAAGTTTCAACCAGCATGCTGTTAATCCTTTTTTCTGAGCCAACTCTCCTTTATACATTTTATTCCAATTAAGAAAACAATCCTGGATATTTTCAGGCCATTGAATCCCCTCTCCCCCACACTCCGTCACTTCCTCCCAGACTGAGATGGAGTAAGGACACCTTAGGAAAAGATGATTGATATTTTCAGTTGCTTCAGCACGGAGTGGGCATCTGAATGGCCCCATGAACCCCCTTTTCTCTAAGTTCTCGCATGTTAACACTCTCCTGTGCATCAACGTCCAATTAAACATCTCAATTTTAGGCAAAGTTCTACAATTCCACAAGTAATTCTAGATTGTAGGATTTGAAGGCACGTTGTAATTCTTTGCTAGGCTTTGGTAGCCCTTAGCCGCCATGTAGCTGCCATTGGTTCTTCCCCAACCGCGTCTGTCCTTCTTAAACTTTGCCACTGGAGCTAACCCAGCCAAATGAGTGAGAAACGGTTTTTTTAATGATCTAAATCTTCTGGGTAATTCGGCAAGACCCATCCGGTCCACCGATCGGGGAATTTTGACTCCCATTCAGATATATCCCATATTGTATTATAACCTAGCGCATTCATCCAATTATGCAGTCAAGGGAGATAAGGGGGTGACTTCCCATGGATCACATCCTACCAGAGATTGATCATTTTCCCATTGCCCGGAATCTAGAACAGTTTCTCAATGAACTGAGGCAACGATTTTTTTGAAGAGGTTGAATATAGACGTTCCTTTCTTTTTCACATTGTCCCCTTCTAGACATCTGAGTCTCGTCCCGGGGAAATATTTATTTTTGAGCACATGGATGCACCAGGAAGGTTTTGAGGCTATCACGTTCCAGAGCAATTTAGCTCCCATGGCCTGATTTTGAATTCTTAGATCTCTAATTTCTAGCCCGCCCTCCTGTCTAGGTAGCTTGATTGTTTTCTAGCTAACCAGGGCAAACTTTTTGCCTCCGTAATTATTCCCACCTTGCCATAGGAATGATCTTACCAAGATTTCAATCTGATTTATGACTTTGATTGGTGCAAGAAGAAGGGAGCATTGGTAGAGCAGGAAGCTGTTCAGAACAACTTTTATTAACACTACCTTCCTAGCCAGATTTAACCAGGAAGTCCCCCATCCCGAGATTTTCTTCTTGATTTTATCCACTATAGGGCTCCAGGCTGAGCTTATGGGTTTGAGTTTGAAGATAGGGACCCCTAGATAAGTGAAGGAATCCTAGCTAACAACTCCATCCATGTTTAGGACCCGGGAGATAGTTAACATTTCCCTAGGATTTATATTCCATCCAAAGATCTGACTCTTTCTAAGATTTATTTTGCTTCCGGAGGCTTGGCAATAACGGGTCAGTTCCAGCTTGAATCGGTGAGCTATAATCAGACTAGCTCCTCCAAGCAAGATTGTGTCATCCATGAATTGTGCATGGTTGATATCCTTAGTCCCTCTATCCATCCTAATGCCCGTTAGATCCTGATCTTGCCTGCCATGTTCCAGCTGAAAACTTAGTACCGATGCCTGGATGGCATAGAGCAGAGGAGAGAGCGGGCATCCTTGCCTCAGACCTCTCAAATCTTGGAAGAAAGGGGTAGCTCTTCCATTGATAAGTGGACCTATCCACGGCTTGCTGATACAGGCCTTGACCTAAGAGACAAATTCACGGGCGAATCCGAACCTTAGCATTACTTGAAAGAGGAATGGGTGGCTGACTCTATCGAAAGCGTTAGCTAAATCAAGTTTTACCACCATTCCTTTATCTTCATTCTTTAGACTAGAGTGAATAGCCTCTTGTACTAGAATGATATTATCCCATATCTTCCTTCCTTTAATGAAGCCGCCTTGATTCTTCGGGATAATGAAAGGCATAATATGTTTTAACCTGGTGGCCATAATTTTAGTAATTATTTTATATCCAATATTACACAGGGATATTGGCTGGAACCTGTCAAAGGATTTTGCATCCTTCTCTTTGGGGATGAGAGCCAAAAATGTCGAGTTCGTGCTGCCCCCGATATTGCCACACCTCTGAGATTTGCAGACCATTTTGAGTAAATCTTTTTTTATGATCTCCTAGAAGATTTTGACGAAGTTGACATTGTACCCATTTGGGCTCGGGGCTCTGTCTTCCTCCATACTGTCGACTGCCTTCTTAACTTCATCCAGCGTAATTAACTCTTTCAGATTTTTATTATCATTATTTTTTACAATGATGGGAATGAGACTCATCAGCTCAATGTCTTTAGCGACTGGCTGGTCTTTGAACAATTCGTTGAAGTGCCTGGAAGCTTCAGATTTTATTTCTTCAAAATTGCTGATTACTCTGTCTTGTGTCTGGATCTCGAACACACTGTTATGGTTTTTCCTAGCCTCTGCTTGTTTGTGGAAGAAACTAGTATTCTTATCACCTTCAATGAGCCACTTGCATCTAAATTTTTGTCTCCACCACTCAGATTCTTGTCTGCAAGCAACGTGGAGGTCCAATTGTAACTTATTCTCCTTCTGGATGTCATCATGATTCACACTTCTGTCCTCCATGCCAGCCTAATGAGATTCCAGCGCTAGTGCAACTTGGATTTTGGTGAAATTTGGGTTTGGGATCGCTTTAGCCCAGCTCTTAAGAGCTTTCTTGAGCCGTCTCAATTTCTCCTCCCAGACATAGAAAGGCGACCCTGTAACCGGATGAGACCAAGATTCAACCACAATTTTTAAAAAATCAATTTACTTAGCCCACATTGGATTAAATCTAAATGGGATTGGGCTCAGGTTCATTTATTTCACCAACTCAAGGAGGATAGGCTTGTGATCCGATCCTCTGAATGGCAGAATTTTAGAAGACAAATTCAGGCCCATCAAGAGAAAGGTGTCCTGGATCAGGAATCGATCGAGTCTGGAAGCAATGTGTCCAGGTTCAATCCTCCTGTTATTCCTTCCAGATGTGGGCTTTACATCCATGAGGTCCCAATCCAAAATAGTCTCATCAACAATTTCTCTGATGGGGTCTCTGACCAGTGAGCCCCCTCTTTTTTCATCTTGGTTGAGGATGACATTCATGTCACCTGCCAGAATTACATTTCCTTGCAAGTTACTCCTTTCCTCCTGGAGGAGGTTCCAACAGATATTTTTTTCAGTGTAAGAATTAGGAGCATAAATATTGAAAATTCTTACCAGATTGTTATTGTCTATTTGCCTCAGCAGGGTGAGGATCCAGTGAAGGCTTTTCTTGATGTCAATAGCCTCATATTTCCTGGCATCCCATAGTGTTCCAATGCCTCCAGAGGCTCCCCTTGAGCTTATTGCAGTGCTGCCCTTTTTTTTTCTAAAATTTTTTACTTACATGTATGAATGCAACTTCCTCCATCTTGGTTTCCTGGATCAGAAAGATGTCCGGTTGATGAAGAGAAGTTAGACCTAACATAGCTTCTTCCTTGATATTGCTACCGAGACCTCTATAGTTTTAGGATAGAACCTTCATTACATACTTTTGGAGGTGGTAGGCATCCCTTTTGAGGCATGCCCATGCTGGCAGGTGTTTCTTGTGTTTTTCAACAGCTTTTCCAAGTTTAATTGGGAACCTTGCAGCTTGTCCTTGTAGGTGGCTTGTTCTTGTACTTCTTTCTTGGATTTCCTTGCTTTGGTTTTAGTCAATCTTGGAGTAGTGAGTTCAGTTTCCCCTTCCTCCTCCTCTTCTTCTTTTGTTTTGGATTCTTCCTCAGTTTTCTCCCTTCTTTCTTCTTCTTCTGTCATTGCTGTTCCTTCTTCTTTCTCTTTCGCTTGATCTGAAGGGTCTGGTTCGGAATCCTTACTATTTTCATTACTAGATTTCTCTTCCGCTTTGTTGGGGTCATCCCTTATTTCAATAGTTTCTTTGATTAGTGAGGTTGCCTGAGTTCTTTCTAGTGTGATGGCTCTTGCTTCTTTATTCCCCTCACCCTTCTTTACTATCCACTCTGGCTTGATTTTTAGGCTTAGATCTATTCACCTTATGCCATCCTTCCATCTTATCGTGATGGATCTCAGATTTTTTAGGATAGTTGCGCATGAAATGCCCATATTCATGGCATCCTCTGCATTTGAAGGGAAGCTGTTCGTAGTCAAGTTTTTGGAAGTGAGCCCAATTTCCCACAATTAGTTTGATAGCTTCTTGCAGTCCAGCTTCAAGGTCGACCTCAACGCAGATTCGGGCACAAGCGTAATTGATCCTTTGGGTTGGCCATGTCAATGTAGTTCCCCAGGGCATCCCTAATAGTTTGGAGAGATTTAGGGTTCCAGTAGTGCATGGGGAGGTTTGGGAGTTTGACCCATACTGGCACAGCTTTGGGGGTGTTGGCTTCAGGATAGAAGTCTAGGGTCCATCCGTTAAGGTAGAGACCTTGTGGCCCCATGAAGTAGGGCCCGCTCCCTAAAATTAATTCTTTATCTTCCTTGGATTTGAAGTTGAACAGGAAGTAGCCCCTTCCGATGGAGTAGGACGCAACCTTTTTGGATATTAGTGGCCTCTAGTTTCTTTGAAACCAACTATCAGTAGTTTTTGGTGAGGGCTAAAGCCCAGTGAATTTCCCGATTAGTGCTCTGTCTGCCAGAGAGAGGGCTACCCGAATGGTTTCTTCTGGGGGGAGGGCAACTTTTGGCACATCTTCCATTCGTTTAACAAACTTTGGGGGTTCTCCTCGGCTAGATCTCTTATTTTGAGTGGTGATTAACCGGTCGAAGGCAGCCGATCGGAGATTTGGTGGCGAACCACCGCCTAGCCTAGTCACCATCGGGCTTCCCCTTCAGAGATCCGATCCAGCCTCTCAGAACATGAGTCCAGGGAGAGGATAGAAGCCTCAATTTCAGCAATCGAATCCAACAGCTCAGGAGCTAGAAATGGATATCTCCAGCCTAGTCTGCCAGATGCACTAGAACCGAGCCTTGGCTGGTCAACGAGGGCCCTTCCTCATGAGCAGGCTGCGATCTCCCTCAGGTTTGCATGTAGCGCCGGATCCCAATTCGATGAGGTCTCAATAATCATGTTAATGTTGTTTTTAAAGAAATTATAAATCATTATTTGAAATTGAATGAGTTAAAAATGAGTTCAAGTATGATTTATTTATTTTTATTACTTAAACTTTTCTTAAATTAAAATAAAACTTTAAAAATAAAATTTAATAATTAAAATTTGTATTAATGAAATAAAATTATATATATATATATATATATATATATATATTAAAATTTCTAATATATAAAAAATAATTAAATTTGTTTTATTAATTTATATATATAATTTTTACTTAAATTTTTTTTTAATTCATTTACTTCTGAACTTACTTTTTTTAAATCAATTAAAAAATATAATATTATAATTCCTATTTCACTTAATTTTAACATAAGAATTGGATATTGCAATTTCCAACAATAATACCTTCAAAAGAATTTATCTATGACGAGGCTTATTACTTGGCAAAATATATATTGTTATTGTGCAGGTAGGATGAATAGGTTAGGTTTTAGACATCTTTGTTGGTCCATGTGAACATGGAAACCTTGAAAAATATGTGAGCCATTACTTAGTTCATGCATGTGAACATATGAACTTTGAAAAATATGTGATTTTTAACATGTGTGAAAATTTACATTTAATTTGCTTATATTAGTTTTACATAGTCAAACTTTGACATAGAGTGAAATGGCCAATCTACTTATAGGTTAGAAAACTATCTAGTTATCATTTTTTTTATAAGCATATTTTATGAACCAATTCTTATATACAAAATTTTAGAATGTTTAATATTTTTATTAATTTATGGCTTTCTCTTTATGAAGTGGACTCTTATTTAATATTAAAATAAGATTACAATTATATAGAGAAAACTTTAAAATAAAGAAAGATTCCATGACTATTTGATCTAACCCATGAAGCTACACACATAAAACACTACATAGAGTGAAATAAACACACCAAAAACTTCATATATTGGGGATTAAGGCTTTAGTACTATGTGTTAAAGGAAATTGGTCTACAGTGACTTTAAAAAATGTCATGAATCACTTGGTTTTCTTTAAAATATAATTTTTGCGCTTGAAATCTTTCACATAAACATTCTTAGATCTTCATAGTCGTGATGAGGTAAGAGGTTAGGAATGTCAATATTGTAACAAATATTTTGAAATCAGGCTCCACATAATGTGGGTGTACACAGGGCATTCTTTGAGAAAGTGATTTTCATATTAAACCCTTTTAGTGTCACAAAGATGGCAAATTATTTTATTCCATGCACTTTTAAGAATTGTCTAGCACCTTGTTTCATTATAGAGCACATGAGAGTTTGTTCTTATTTTGGCAATGTTGATTTTTATCTTTATGGTAGTTAAAATAGAGAGATACTTTTCACTTCTAGATTATGGTTGATCACCTCCTTATAGTATATTAATTTTCTCTTATCCTCTAATTCTTTATCGCACCACAACTCTTCCTTAAATTTAGATGTAATAATACTTTTACTATAATCGATATTTTGTAGAGTGACCTCTTCCTCAACTCCCCAATGACTTAGCCAAGACTTGACATCTTTAAGCCAACCTCACTTAAGAAACACATGATTTTCATTGGAGTATGAAGCAATCTTAGGGAGCCTCTTGTCTCCCATGTTGTTTATCTTGTTCTTGTACATTAGATACCTAGTCATAGCCATTGTAGAAATAACATCTTTAATGCTATGAGTAAATAGAGCCCTGATGCTAAGAAGAAGCACATGAAGTAGATCTTGCTACTAAGATAATTCTCACAAGCATACACATGAAAAATAGAGAGAATAATAGAGTTTGAATCACATTGTGTGTACTTAGTACATTATGTAAGGAGGCTGCACCCTCAAAGAGGATTTCTATTTATCTTTGTTATTCATTATTAAGGCATGGATTACTCTCTTCTTGTATATTTCTACTCTTTTTATGCTATTTCTGGGACTTGGTTGCATAACATTTCTTAATTTGACAATGGTGATTTTATTCTTTAGGGTAGTTAAAATAGAGAGACACTTTTCACTTCTAGATCATGATTTATCACATCCTTATAGTATCTTAATTTTCTCTTATCCTCCAATTATTTATCACAACATAACTTCTCCTTAAATTTAGATGTAATAATACTTTAATACAATCACTATTATGTAGAGTGACCTCTTCATCAACTCCGCAATGGCTTAGCTAAGACTTGGCAGCTTTAAGCCAACCTCACTTAAGCAGTAGATGATTTTGAATAGAGTATGAAGCAATCTTAGGGATACTATTGTCTCATTGTTTATCTCATTATTGTATATCAGATACCTAGCCATACCCATGTTTTTTTTTAACAGAAACTAAAAAGGTTTTTTATAAAACAAGTTGTGCACAACCATTCGGTACAGAGAAAATAGCGGGAACAGAGAGATCTCGCAGTTCAAAATTGCTGCACACAAAACTGATCCAAAGAGATGTCCAAAAAACTACACATGGAGAGTTTACAAAACAACTAGTGCCTGGGGTGGTGTATACCCTTATAAACTGACTACAAAGCAAAAGACAGTAAAACATATTAACATATTTAAAAGAGAATCAATTATGGATTGCCTCTGAGCTTCATGGGCTGAACCATAGACTCCTCCTCCATGGGGTGCGCTGCGACTGCAGGGGTTTCGTTCACCTTGCTTCCCTGATTCATGTTGATCAGACGTTGGAGGTCTTCCTGAATTCTATCAACCTTACCCATTATCTCCCTGAGATTGCTCTCATTGTCATCGATCCTTGCATCATGATTGCTAATTTGCAGAGAGGTATAACTCACCATTTCCCCCATGATATTGACCTCTTGTGCTATTTCCTTATTATCCATTATGCCTATCGCTATCATCTCGTAAAGACGCCTGGGATTATTCTTTATGTCCATGATGCCAGCATTTTCGATAGCCTGAGACATTCTGCCGATTCTTGGAGAGAGATCAATACGGGAAAAGTTGCTATGCAAAGCACGGGCTGAGCCTGCTAACACGCAATCCTGATTCTCAGTAGAGAGGCCACTAAGGATGTACTTTAGCACTTTGAGCTCCTGCTGAAGGGAGGCACCCTCCTTGCTTCGACCCTCCTTATAGGCTAAGGTGCCCACTGCACCTTCCTTCCACCCTGAACAGTGACAGCCCAAAATTGTGCTTTTCTCAGCAGTGAGAGACTGAGCTTCGGACGGGAGACTGGATCTAGAATCAATGTTCAAAAGCCATAGCGAAGAGCCTGTAAGGGTGCTACAGGAGCAAGAGGAGAAGGCTGCGAGGGAAATCCTTTCCTTCATGAAAGTCCTAGTAAGAGGGAGAGATTCCCACGGAATTTCCTGCAGTCACCCTTCACCTACACCCGCAATTACATCCAAGAGAATGCGCTCTAGAGGAATCTCATGATAGACAGAGCCGAGTGAGGGAGAGAAATTATCTTTCAGGATGCTTCGAGGAGAAGACATAACGAGATGATCGAAAAGACTTGGAGCATGTGAGGAGGAGGGGCAATTAACCCAGGGGTGGTGAGCCATAAATCTAATGTTACCCGATAGAGGATGCAGGCATAGAAAGATCCACACGGCAGGGGTAAGAGACATGGCAAGACAATGCATTGAATGAGGAGACCCTTCGGGATGGAGCGAGAGGTGGGAGCCAGCTGTGGGAGGATGGCATGAGGCGGTGAGAGGAAGGGTGAGGGGAGGGATAAGGGAGGGGGGTAAGAAGATAATAAGGGAAAGGAGAAAGGTGAAGATGGAGGGATAAGGGGAGGGGGAGAAGGAAGGAAAGGGGGTGGAGGGATAAGGTGAAAGATGGGGAAGATCCTTTATAACTCCTTTAGGGATAAAAAGAGCCACTTCCAGGAGTGAAGAGGGGGAGGATCTCTTACCTTGTGAGAGGAATGAGTAAGCCCGACAAACCATTAGGGGATGAATTTGGTGTAAGGGGCATTTTCGTTAAGACTGTAATGACCTTGAGAAAGGGAGGCCCCCATGTTTTCCAAGGCGTCTGCTGCAGAGTTATTATGGAAAAGAATGTGGAATAGCTCATAGGATTTAGTCATGAGTGGCTTTGCTTTGTCATACAGACAATGACAATGAATTGAATAGGAGGAGTAACCATTAATGAGCTTGAAAATAACATGCCAAGAGTCTCCAAAGATCATTACCTTGTGGAGGTCTTTATTAGCTAAGGATTGTAGTCCCTGTAGGAGTGCCAACCACTCGGCCTCGTTGTTGGTCCTATGTCCAAGACCCCAAGCGAAGGTTTGTTCAACATGTCCTCTGGGATCCAAGAGGACCCCCCCCGCACCTGCCACCCCTGGATTGCCTTTTGAGGCACCATCAAAGAAAAAGGCATAAGAGTTCCTCTCCCTGAGCCAAGATTTGAATTCGCTGCTGGATAGTCTTATCTCCCAAGGTAGAGCTTTGCAGGGTTGGGCTGCACTATTTTTAGAGATTTTGAACTGAAGGGAACTCGCTTCCTTTAAGAAATTTTTGCACCATGATGAATAAGGCTCGGGGATGCATTCCTTGGTAGGGAAGATGATGTTGTTCGAAGCAAACTTCTCCGCTGTCATTCCTATCGCTTTAGAGGCTATACGGGCTGGAACAACTTTCTGTTCTTTGAAGATGGACTTATTCCTAGCGAGCCATAATTACCAACAAAGATTCTTGGGGATAGAGGCCCAAAGATGACTCAAAATGGGCTTCTTGAATAGGGAGCCGAGGAAATGCTTGGGCCAGTCCTTAAGAAGTTGGGCTATAGAATCTGGGAGGTTTAGAACAAGGCCCGGGGGAAGAACACTCTTCTAGAATATTATATATATTTTGCACTGTAGAAAAATGTGGCTAGTGGTTTCTTCGTCCATGTTGCACATAGCACATCTAGAAGGACCGACTATGCCTCTTTTCGTAAGATTTTTAGCTGTTAAAAGCTTATTATGCATCAGGATCCATGTGAAGATGTTTACCTTGGGAATGCTGTCTGGATGCCACACCTTCTTCCATAGTCGATCCACTGCAGTCCGCTCCAAGGATAGTCTTTTATATCATTCTTTGACAGTGTACTGTCCTATTTTACCCCATCTGATGCGATCCCTTGCTGCAACATGCGTTGGGAATAGACCGTGAAGAGAAAGCGGTAGTAGCATCAACCAGATGAGCTGGAGGAAGTAACTCCTTCCAACCAATCCAATATCCCATCGAGTCCCACTGAGAGAGATCAAAAAGGGTGAGGAACCCCTGCTCGCTAGCCCATTCAGCAAGAGGAGCCAGGCCTTGGAGCGAGGAATGAACAGGCTGTCCTAGAATGTTACATTTCCAGGCGTTGATCTTTTTCCCATTCCTTGGAATCCAATAGCAGTATGCTTGAATTGTGTTGAGAGAAGCTTTGCATAGCTGCCAGAGAGTGGTCCCTTTGCCTTTCCAAGCACTGTCCAGCATTTTTGACCTGGGCCTTCTGAATATTTTTTTCCTAATAAATTCCTTCCACCAATCTTTCCTTCTTGTAACCAGTCTCCATATCAATTTAGCTCCCAAGGCTTTGTTCATTTGCTCAGGGTCCCTGATGCCTAACCCGCCTTGCTTTTTTGCTCTTTTGACCGTGTCCCACTTTACAAGGTGGAATTTTTTTGTCTGAACTTTTCCTCCCTGCCATAATTTTTTTTTGATTTCCTTACTAATGCTGTTGATAACACTTTTAGGAGCAAGGACCATCGAGCTAGCATAAATTGGATAGGAGGAGAGGGTGGACTGAATGAGGATCATCTTCCCTGCAATATTTAACCATTTCGATCCCATAGTTTGTATCTTGGTTTTGATTTTTTGGATAATCAAAGCCCACATGGAAGAGACCAAGAATTTTTTTGACTATGGGGATGCCCAAGTAGGTAAAATGAGTCCAGTTAGGATTGGATTTTATTTGTAGGATTTGAGATATGATGCGAAGAGTTGCAGCATTGCAATTCCACCCATATAACTGACATTTATTCAAATTTGCTGAACTTCTAGAGGAGCAGAGGAAAAGGTCAAGGGGACTAAGGAAGTTTCTAGCTATTTGAGTGGATGCTATCCCTAGCAGGATTGTGTCATTAGCGAACAATGCATGGTTAATGGGGAGGACTCCATTCCTAAAGGAAAGACCCGGGAGAGATCCTTCTGATTGAAGTCTGAGCAATCTTCTACTGAGGGAGTCAGCAACCAGAATATAAAGGGAATGGGAGGGCGGACATCCTTGTCTTATACCATGGGAGGCTTTGAAGAACTCAGAGGGTCTACCATTGATTAGAGGAGCTATCCAAGGAGAGTTTATGCATGCTTGAACTTGATTGATGAATATAGGTGGAAAGCCAAACTTCTTTAGGACCATAAGGATAAAGGAATGCTGCAGTCTATCTAAGGCATTGGCCAAATCCATTTTGATGGCCATTCCAGGTTCACCCCTTCTAAAAATAGAGTGAATCACCTCCTGAACCACTAGGATGTTGTCGCTAATTTGTTTGCCCGAGATGAATCTACCTTGATTTGGGGAGATCAGTGAGTGTATGATTGGCTTGAGTCTCATGGATAAAACTTTAGAAAATATTTTATAGGAGGCGTTACAGAGAGAGAGGGGTTGGATTTTTTTGATGGAGGTGGGGTTAGGCTCTTTAGGGATTAAAGCCAGGAAGGTGGAATTGGTGGCTCCTCCCATATTACCTTTTTACATCCAAGAGATGAGACGCATTAGATCTTTTTTTATAAGGGACCAAAAGGCTCTATAGAAGCAGATTGGAAAACCATCCTGGCTTGGGGATTTATCCGGATGAAGAGACCAAATAGCTTTCTTGACTTCTTCTTCCAAAATGGGGAATCCAAGCCTGAGTCTTTCCTCTAGGCTGATGAGGGATAGAATATCTGAGACCATTTCTTCCATAGTGTTTTGGGAGACTTGCTCCTCATCATTATACAAATGTTCAAAGAAGGTCCTTACCTCTAAACTGATAGCCGCTTTCCCTGAGATGACTGTGCCATCATCATTTTTTAGTTCTCTCAGAATGTTCCAACATTGCCTATCCCTACATTGATTTTGGAAGAATTTAGTATTCTGGTCTCCCCCTTTAAGCCATAGGATACGTGACCGGAGCCTCCATCCCTCCTCCTCTTGACTTAGAATTTTCTATAGGCTTGTTTCCAGTTCTATTTATTTTATAAGATGTTCCTTGGTGATCTCACTTACTTCCATTTTCGCTTGAAGGGCTTCCATGTTCTTTATGATTTCACCTTTCTGCTTTGAGGGCTCCTGATAGTGATTTTTTGCCCAGGATTTGAGAGCTACTTTTACCCTTTTTAGTTTCTGCTCCCAAGATGATGCTAGAGAGCCTGAGATGAAACAACGCCATGCATTAGAGATGATGTCTTCAACCCCTTCTGCCTTGAGCCAAAGTCGATTGAAATGAAAAGGGAGGGGCCCCAGATTTTCCAACAGTGGGAAAAAAAGACAAATAGGCTTATGATTCAAAATAGCTGTGCACAATAGTTTGGTTTCAGGATAAGAGTTGAGGAGATGAGTACTGGCCAGGAAGCAGTCTAGTCTAGCAGCGATATGGCCAGGTCCGATTCTTTTGTTGCTCCATGTGAAGATGCCATTCTTTGGTTTGATGTCCATAAGACCCCATTGGGAAATAAGATCTTCCAGTATTTCCCCAAAAGGGTCCCTGACCTTAGTTCTGCCTTAGCGTTCATCCGCAGAGATAGTAACATTGAAATCCCCGGCAATGAAGCAAGGGAGGAGTAGTTTGCCTTCACATTTTTCTTCGAGTGAGGTCCAAAAGCTGTCTTTCTTAGCATGCATGGTTGGGCCATAGACATTCCCGATCCAGAGCTTTTCTTTGTTTTCTCTATTTTCTAGCTTTATGAGAAGTCAGCTTTTTATTTTTGATGGCAGAGAGCATGCCAAATTTTTTCAGAATCCCACCTGCATAGAAGACCTCCGGAGGCTCCATTGGAGTTAGTGGCTAATCCTGAGCCTTTTGGCCAATTTTTTTTAAAGATTGCAAGGCTATCTTCAGCTGATTTTTTTGTCTCCTGGATGAGAAGAATTGAGGCAGATTCCATTGATTTAAATCTCTTGATAACTTCTAACTTCTGTGTACCTCCTAACCCTCTGCAATTACAAGAGACCACTTTCATTATTTCTTGAGTTGTCTAAGAGCCTTTTCCTTCTCCTTTTTTTCCTCTTTAGCACTGAGTAAATACTTTCTTTCTTGCAAAGTTTTGACTAGAAAGTCTAGATTAGACTGCTTTCCTATTGCCTTTTCCCTTGCTGCTTCCTGCTTCCTTATTGATTTGTTGGACTTTATTCCTTTTCTGGAGAGAGGTTCTTGTTCTTCTGCAGAAGTATCTGTTGCTTCTTATGAACATGATTTTTCCCTAGATCTTGTGATTGATCCTTCAGAGTTTGCTGCAGCTTCCCTCCTTTCCTTAGGTTATGCTATACCGTCTTCCTGAACTTCCTTCTCCTTATGTGATGGGACTACTGCAGGTGTTTCATCTTCCTGTTGTTGAATAGCTTCAGGGTTTTCCTCTTGGGTTTCTATTTCTTGTATCTCAACTTGTAGGACCTCAAACCAATTTTCGGGGGCACTCTTTGACGAGATGTGTGGCTGCTTGAGGGACTTTACTGTCTTCTTCCCACTTGCAACATTCCAGCCCTCATCCGGTGGGCTATCCGAGATGGGTTTCTCAGGTTTCTTCGGACATGATTTAGCAAAATGACCATACTCATGGAAATATTTGCATTTGAACGGGATTTTCTCGTAATCCACAGTTTGCAGGTGATTCCATCCATCTATGGAGAGAATAATGTATTCCAGTAGGCCCTTTTCGAGGTCTACCTCAACGCAGATTCAAGCACATGAGAACATTGGGGCTTTTGGTTCAAATTTGTCTACATATTTCCCCAATGTATTCCCTATTGCTCAGAAGTCCTCGTCATTCCAACAGTGGAGGGGAAGGTGGGGAAGCTTAACCCAGACTAGAACTGCCTTTGGGACATCCTTTTCTGGGTTGATTGACAGATCCCATTTATTCAAATACATGCCTCTTGGACCCATGAAATAGGGTCCATTCCTGAAGATTAGGTCGTGATCCTCCTTCTTTTCAAAAGTGAAAGCAAAGTATCATTTTCCACAGAAAATCTACTAAACTTCCCCCTGGATCAGGGTTCTCCAATTTTTATTGAGCCAGACCTCCACTGAGCATGGGGATGGCCAAAGTCTAGTAAACAAGCCAATGAGACGTTTCTCTGATAGGGTAACTGCTTTACGCTTTGATGCGGCAGAGCTAAGCTTTACTTCTGGAACGTCGGCGTGCTTGACAAAGCGAGATGGGGGCACGACTGATGAAGCGGCGGGGAGAGAGGCCACGATGTCATGAAAATGGTCCTCAACGGACACAGGATCAGGGGGATCCATGGGCACATGCCCTGTAGAGAAGAAAACCCTAGGCGTGATCAGCTTAGGGTTCGGCTTCACTCGATAGCCATACCCATGTTATGAATAGGGGAGAGACTCACTTCTATCAGGAGGATATGATAGGGTGTATCTCCTTTAATTTTGAGATTATATGTTGTAAAATGGTTTTAGAGTTTCTCTATCCTTATCTATGATTATGATCCAGAGATGTTGCAGCCTCAAACTTGACATCCATATAATATAATAGGAGCGAGTAGACTCTCAAAGAGGAGTCTCTTCTTATCTCGAAGCCAAGTTGATATATTAATCTTTTCACCCTCAATTAATCCCTTTCTCAATGTTATAGTTCCAATTCATCTTGAGATGAAGATCAAGTCCAAGATATTTGTAAGAAGTTAGTTTCTCCATGTTAAATTATTGAACCATTGATCTACATGCAAATGAGAGCAATTGAAAGGAAGATTTGTTCAGTGGAATATCAAGAACAATATACACTGAACAAGACAAATTTGAGACAAATATGAAAAGAATTGATCAGTTAATTATAACATTAAACTTCATTATTCCAATAGTATACAACATTGTTACAATAAGGAGAATTCAAATCATGTGGATAATATTCGAATCTACCAACTAAACCTGACTGTCTAGCTAACTAGGAGTGTCTAAATCACTGCATGGGAGCCTCTAGTCTAACTCATAATGTCTAAATCGGCCTGATAATCAGTTAAACTAGTTAAACCAGTTAAATTGATGAGGTAGGTGGAAAAAGGCGCAAATTCCCCATGCATCCATGCAAAACTGTTGCTAGACTAACCGAGAATGATCTAACTGAATGTAACTGAAGGTTGAATCAACATAACTGACTACCTACCACAACTAAATGATGGATGTTTATGGTGGCACTCGTAGTGGATCCTATAATGCAGGGAATGGTCTTAGAGGCTCCTAAACTCATGCATGAACATACATAGTAAGTGGCATTTAACCTCTATATATGTTCCCCATACTCCAGTACAATAATAATGCCTCCCTATGCTAGAAAAGATGATCAAATAGACTATATATGGACAAGGGAGGATTATATAATCATAACACCCCCTCCTCAAAATAAGAAGGAACATGAAAAAAAAGCTATACTTAAGAGAACATTTTCCTCTTTGGGTAATCACTTGCAAAACTTTTGCTGCAATTTGCAGCACTATGCAACGTCATGGTTCTTCTACACAGCAACATCCTGAAGGTGTGCATGTGAACCTCTCAATGTTCTAATGATCTGATGGATGTTGTATTTGTTTCTTCTTTATGGAGGAGGAATTGAATGATCAATTTTGTTTTTCTGTGGGCTAAATAGTTGATCATTCACTATCATCAAGTAGCACTTTCCTGGAAGTTTGTTGCACCACTCTGTAGATAGCGAAGTTGTGTGAGGGAGTGCAAGATGTTCATTCTGATACTGGGACCTTGTTCTCCTTCTTTCTTTTGGATTCCTAGAACCATCCCCAACTGATTCCATGAGATTTTGGGCCCATTTAGGATTAGGCAACTGATTTGGGATGGGAGTTGGATCTGGATCTAGAGTCTCATGAGGTACAACCTCAATATCAAGATCATGTTGATCTTGTTCCTCTTCATTTGAATCTAAAACATGTGACAAAATATCATCATCAAAAGGAAATATAAGAGTGTTTATCCCTTATTGTGCTTCAGATGATGGTAGATCAAGCAACTGATCTTCTTCAAACGAAACACTGCGCTCTATGAAGCACTTCCTAGTTGCAAGTTTCATCAATTTATATGCTTTTGCGTCCTCATCATATCCCAGCAGTATGCATTCACTACTATAGTCTTGGAAGGCCTTCCTCTTATCCATGGGTATTCTGGCCCAAGATTTGGAACCAAAAAATCTAAAGTGAGAGAAATTAGGCTTATGCCCATGCAATGCTTCGAAAGGAGTGGCCCCAACCAATGATTTATGAGGCAATATATTATGTGTGTATGAAGCACAATTTACAACTTCAACCCAAAGAGAAGGAGGAAGATTCTTGGCTTGGAGAAGACAGGTTTCCATCTCCTTCAGAGATCTATTTTTCCTCTTAGCCACACCATTCTGCTGTGGTGTGTATGCAACTGAGTGTTCCATTAGAATCCACTCTGATTCACAATAATGCTGAAAATATCATCTATTGTATTCACCTCCATTATCTGATCTATTGGACTTGATCTTTTTCCTGAAGCTATTCTCAATCAAACCTTTAAAAACTTTAAAAAGTTTAAATACTTCTGTTTTCTGTTTTCCATGAAATATACCCAGTAGAACCTTGAACAATCATTAATAAAAGTAAGGAAATACCTGGAACCATTAATTGATGTTGTAGGAATTGGTTATGAAACATCACTGTGTATCATATCAAGTGTAGAGGCAACTCTAGTTTCCTTCCCAACTTGGTACCTCTTCTCGGGATACTTACCTACCAAGCAACCAGGACATACTCCATCTGATGTTTGGATGAGAGGCAAGCCTTTAACCATTTTGTCATTATGGAGTTGTTAGAGATATTTGAAATTGAGATGCCCAAATACCTCATGCCATAGCTTGTTGGTGTTGTTGGCATGAGTAAATAAAGATGTTGGGTGTGAAACATACAAAAAAAGAGAGAACTCATATGCCTTTGATGCATGGTTAGAAAACCCTTTCGCTATGAGATTTCCAGTAGCTTTTTCTGTGATTTAAACTGAGTCAGAGTCGAATGTAACTCTATTGGGAGAGCCTGTGTGGGTCATATGATAAATAGACAACATATTTGTTGCAAGAGAGGGCACATATAGAACATTCTTGAACTCACCATGCTGGATTTTAATAGAACCTCTCCCAGTAGCTAGGATTTGGGAGTCATCTCCCATGTGAATGATAAGTCCTCCTGATAGAGTGAAAGTGGAGAAGGATTCCTTGGAGGCAACCATGTGGTTAGATGCTCCAGAATCAATCAAGTAATATTTCTACTGAGTGAGGCCTACCTTCAAAGCATGGCATCTCTCATGATATTATTTCAGTTGTTTAGCATCAGACTTCTTTGCTCCTTGTGGGAGGGAAATATTGTTATGTTCAAGGAGTACTGACAACTAGTCGATTGTTTTCTTCATTCACTGGCTCTCTGGATGAAATCCTCTCATACAGTATGGACATCTAGTATTCTCAAATTTCTTCTTTTTTCTTGGAACCCGAGGCTCCTTCGGAAGATATCTTATTCTCCCATGGCTTCAAATCAGTGGTTTTGGGCTCCTTCCCTTTGTGCTCCCCTTTGGCTTGCGCATTGTTTGAGTCTTACATCAAGAGTGCTTGATTCTTGGAGGTTTGAATCACTCCCATTTGAACCAATTTATCTTACTCTTGTATTAAGGACTCAACAAAAGCATATAGAGAAGGCAAAGTTCCAATTGGGGATGGTAGCTCTTCCGAAATGGAATGTAGAGAAAAATACCGATTACTTAGAGCCAAGCTTGCTAGGTACAGACAACATAAGATGCTCATCTTTCCTCTCTAATCCACATTGTTTGAATTGCAGTACTAATGACTTGTATTTAGTGAAGAATTGCTGAAGAGATTCGAAACTGCTGGGTTGTAAAGCTATGAGCTCATTCTCCAATATGTGCCCTCGAAGCTCATCTTGTTTTCCAAACAAAGATTCAATCTTCCTTTGGAGTCCTAAGTCCATCAGGATGGAACAAAATATCCCTATAGATATGAGTGAACATGAAGCCGAATGCCTCATCAAGCCGATTCAAATTTGTTTTCTTCTCAACATACTGTTGGGGCTCAGTTTCTTTGCCCATTGTCATCCTATATAGACCAAGCTTGCGTAAGGATACCTACATATCCTCCCTCCAATCAGAATAGTTGAAGAGTGTAAGGATTCAGGGTACAAGAACTGAAGAATCCATCTATTTGTATGCTGAAACAATCAATTCCTCAAGAAGTTATGTAGGTACCTGCAAATATCACTGCAAAACCAAAATAAATTTGCAATCATGTTAGTTTCAAGCCTTTCCACCTCGACATGTACACTTTCTCAGAGTCCATCACACCTAGATAGACTTCTATGAACATAATTCATAGGGAGCAAGGCTATCATTCAAGGATTTATGTGGAAACTCAGCTGATTCCGGTGTACAATGGAGATTGGACAAGGCTTGCTGCTACCCTAAAAAAGGATTTGATACCATGTTAAATTATTGAACCATTGATCTACAGAAAAATGAGAGTAATTGAGAGGTAAATTGTGCAGTGAAATATCAAGAACAATGTACATTTAACAAGACAAATTTGAGACAAATCTGATAAGAATTGACCAGTTAATTACAACATTAATATTCATTATTCCCAATAGTATACAACAGTGTTACAATAAGGAGAATTCGAACAATGCAGATAAAATTCGAGTCTACCAAATAATCCTCACTGACTAGATAACTAGGAGTGTCTAAATCACTGCATGGGAGCCACTAATCTAACTCATGATGTCTAAATTAGTCCAACAATCAGTTAAACTAGTTAAACTGATGAGGTAGGTGGAAAAAAGGAGTCACTTCCCCATGCGGCCATGCAAAACTGGCACTAGACTAACTGAGAGTGATCTAACTGAATGTAACTGAAGGTTGAATCAACATAACTGATCACTACCTACCACAACCAGCTGATGGAGGTTGCTGGTGGCACTTAGAGTGTCTCCTATAATGTAGGGAATGGTCTCAGAGGCACCTAAAATCATGCATGAACATGTAGTAAGTGGTAGTTAACCGCTCTATGTGTTCCCCATACTCTAGTATAGTAATAATGTCTCCCGCTAGACAAGATGATCAAATAGACTATATATGGACAAGGGAGGATTATAGAATCCTAACATTTAAAAGCTTAGAGGCCATCGAATGGACTTACTACTGGTCTTTGGAATTGATTTACTTGCATCAACACTTAGTTCTACTAGCATATCTATGATCTCATTAAGAATGTTTACTTGTGGAACTTTTGATTTGGTTATGACTGTTTACTTTATGGATCTTCGAATTTGGTTAAGACTGTTTAAGGATATCCGTAAAGGATTTTTTTACATATTAAATATATTTGTTCTGTAGGTGATTATATTTGTATTGTATTTGTTTGTGTGTAAGACCTGTACTATATATGTAGGACTCTTCAACTGTAGATGGTAATTCAAACTGATAGTTCATAAACATTTAATCTTGATTATAACATGTGATTTAAATAACCAATTAGAAGAGATTGTTATCTCAATCTTCCCTAATCATGAGTTTTTTAGATTTATACTAATAAACATAAAAAGATTCATTTACCTACATACTAACATGATTAACTTTCAGACTAGGAAAATTAAAGGAAATACAAAGAGTACATATATACATTAACACTAAATATACAACATAGGAAATGAATAGATATAAATTGATAAGATATCTGTTTATGTAAGGAATTCAATTTCTAGTATATAAATAAAAAAATCCCTAACTCAGGTATGGATGTCTGATCTAAGAACTTTCCGAAATTCCATTTAACATTTGTAGATATAACCAAACATAACATATTTAGAAATGATAATTAAAGTAGCTCTAAATCGATGCATATTAGGTTCCTATGTAATAAGATTTAAATAAAACTTTTCTACTTATGACTATAATAACAATTCTAGAACTAGAATGAACCATCTACTGTGAATTAAAAACATAGAATAAGAACCTGGCACCACTGTTGGGAAAACATAAGTGGAAAATACGTTCCTCCCAACCAAATCCCAGAGCAAACAAGTTATTTTATCAAGAACCCCCGAGCTTTTTTATTGAACCACACGAGCAAAATCCTCTTAATGCTCCATCTCTTGAATTATCATATTCAATCCCCATACAATGCTAGTCTCCTGCTTGCTAATGTACATACTAATATATAGTATTTTTCCTAGGACTTGGTCATTTATGAACCTCCTTCTCTTTAGCACTCAACCAAGATTTATGACCTGATTTTTGGGGATGATGCCTCCTGCATCTTGAGTTCTCACTTAGTAGCTTCAACCACTTGTCTTTTCCTCTTGTTGGCCAATAAACACTCTTCAGCCAATATTCCACTTTTGTTCCCTTCAATATCTTTTATTAATAAAGAATAATTCATTACAATGTTCTATTTTTGACTTTCTGTCAAAATTATTTTAAAATAATAAATAAAGTATTTTCAATAGAAATTAATAAAAAATTATTAATTTCAGGTGCATTACACATATTACGTTA
The DNA here is from genome assembly GCA_001517045.1 of Pseudotsuga menziesii. Taxonomy (NCBI): domain Eukaryota; kingdom Viridiplantae; phylum Streptophyta; class Pinopsida; order Pinales; family Pinaceae; genus Pseudotsuga; species Pseudotsuga menziesii. The sequence continues at coordinate 28,679 of LPNX010722504.1, read as the reverse complement.
GAGACACTCATATTCTATTAAGGTCATTTAGGTTCCATTAGGGTCGCTCAAATGCCATTAGGTTAATTTGGGTTCCATTAGGGTCACTATGTGTCAAATAGTGCTTCAACATGCGTCATCCTCATTAGCACCAACATCGTCATCATCATCATCCTCATCATTGTAATCATCATCATAAACATCAACATTATTTTCATCATTGTAATCATTTCCATTGCCATATATCATCATAGTCATTGTCATCACCATCATCATCGTCATTGTCATTAGGGGCATTTTGAGTGTCATCAGGGATATTTAAATGCCATTAGGGACACTAGGGTGTCGTTAGGGATAATTAGATTTCATTAGAGACACTTAGATGCCATTAGTGTCACATAGACACAATTAGGGTGATTTAGATGCCATTGGGATTAATGAGTGTTAAATAGTGCTATAACCTGCATGATCCCCACAATCATCATTGCCATTGAGATCATCGTCGACACAATATTCCTTATAATCATTGTCATCATCATAAACTTTATAACCCTCAACTCTTATAACCCCTTTCCTTTATAATTGATAGCCTCTAACCCATGTATTAACTAACTCACATGTTGTTCTCGGTGCAATTCTAGGAGCAAACCTATGTGTTATCTTAGGAGCCAATCCAAGAGAAAAATTACGAGAAGAATGATGCATTATTTTGGGAGAAAAATTAGATGATAAACTAGGTGGTATTATAAACACAAAACTATGCATTGAACATATTGCTAAATATGGAGCTAAACTAGGTGCTAACCTTGGAGCTAAACTTAGTACTACTCCTGGTGCCCAAGAGAGAGTTAAACTAGGCTCTATACCTATCAATAAAGGTAGATCTAGTTGTGGTGCTAAAGAGTGAGCTATATTAGGCTTTATCCCTCGCAATATTCCTTGTGCTAAATAAGAATCTAATCTAGGAATCAAATTTGATGATAAGTAGCTTTGAATCTAATGTCGACATTTGCAACAAGGCACTAAAAACACTAATAAAAGTTCCATCTTGTGAAATAGCATTGTCTTTTCCTAGAAGAGCATTGAGTTTTATATTTTACTCATGAACATTAAGGCTAGTTATCAAGTTTTCCAAGTGATTCAAAAGAATCATTGCTTTATAAACTAAATTTTTAAAAGGAGTCAAGAACTAATATCAACCAAAAATCTAAAATCTTAGTAGTTTTAGCTTGATATAATAATGTTACACCAGGGTTCTAATAAGTCATTTAGGATACTATATTAAAACAAATGCTAACTATAGAATAATTCAACAAAAAGGCAAAACAAGAAAAAAGAAAAAGAAAAAAAGACAATGTATATCAAAATGCACCATCAAAGGACTAGTTTGCCATTGCAAAGCACTTGTTCACATAACAATGAAGGTAGGATTTCAATTGCAAATTGAGTATCTTGGATAATCTAATAATTTTTGGAAGTATTGAGACTTCTCTGCTTGCAATCAGTAGTGCTCTATAGTTCACATGTGCAGGCCTTCGGTGTCAAAGTTGACTTGGTTCTATTGAATCATGAACCAATGCTTGTTCAGGCTGTCCCTTTAGCTTGTACAAGCCACTATCTTGTTCTCCAATCACGGTTGCATCATCAATTGTCTTTCCTTTAGGCCACATTAGAACTTGTCCATCGACAAATGAAATTATCATTCCATTTTCATATAGTGTAGATATTTAGAGGAGATTCTTCTTCAATCTTGGAACATATAACACATCCTTAATCTTTAAGTATTTCCCAGAGTTTAGCTTGTTTGAAGCTTCTCCACTCCATTTTATGGGGTATTGATAATCATCCCCAAGTTTCACCTTGTGAGGTGACTCATGCTCAGACATGTTAGAGAATGATTATTTATACCCAGTCATGTGTTTAGATTCCCAACTATCCACAAGGAAATCTTTGCTTCCATGTGAGATAGTTCATGTAAGTGCTCAGATAAGCACATACTCTTCATTTGAATCATCCTTCTCTCTTTTGAATATTTTATTTGTTGGTTCATCTTCTTCGGTGGTATGAGCATGATGTCTCTTCTTCATGTTGGGACATTCTCTTGCAACATGTCCCTTTTCATCACAAGTATAGCAACACATGTTAGAAGGATCGTTTTTGAACTTATTTTGTTTCTTATCCTTCTTCTTGTTGTGATGGTAGTTCTCCTTGTTCTCCTTCTTCTTGAAGTTCTTCCTGGTGTTTACAGTGAGAGATTGATCTTTAGTTGCTCCCAGCTTCTCTTCTCTTGTTATGAATCGAGCTTCTTCTTGTGTGCATTCTTCTCAGAGTGTACATAAAGAGATAAGTTTCCTTCTTGCAAATATTCCTTTAATGAATGAATCCCATAATCTCGGGAATCCATTCAAGGTAGTCATCACAATATCTCCTTTTTCTACACTTTCTTCAACTGCTTCAAGTTGTTCCTTGATTTGAGAAACCCTTGTTAAGTAGGATTGTATAGTATCTGAGTTCTGTATCTTCATATTCTTTAGTTGGTTCCTCAATGTCATCTTCCAATTGATGTTCTTTCCTTCAAACATCTTTGTCAAAGCATCAAATACTTCCTTCGGTGTCTTGAATAATGAAACATGGGGGATGTGGTGATCCTTAATCGAATCTACAATGATTCTCTTTGATTTAACCAAGTTCTTATTATGAGTAGCCTTAGCCTCATCTCCCTCTAGATCTGGAACTTCTCCATTGATGTACCGATCCAAATCATTTTCTTCAAGGATCAGGGAGATTTTATACTTCCATGCTCGAAAGTTATCAACCCCTCCAAGATTTCCCTCAAGCTAAGTATGGTGAGTCATATTTTCAAATAAGAACCTCAAATGGAAATAGTAAATATTCATATCTTATCGATTTGAGGTGTCTGACCTGGTTCCATAGCTGGCTAACCTAGGGGTTTTCAGAGAAACCCTAATTTTCCAAACTTGGAGTTTGGGAATTATGTTTGGACTGAACTATGCTCCTCCTTGAGGTGAGTTGCTCAGTTAGGTCCTTTTTCTGAAGATCGAGGTGGGAAGCCTACAAAAATTGATGCCCTAGTTTCTCTCAGCACTAGTGACAGAGTCAAAAGCAAAACTTCTTCAAATCTAAAACTGCTTCCACCAAAAGATGTGCCCTACTGAGGCGAGTTATCCTAGCCCTATTTTCTTGATGATCTGTGGAGAGAAGACCTTGAATTGGGAATCCCTAGTTTCCATTGCTGCATAATGCCTTCTTTCAGAGAAGCTCTGATACCATGTTAGCGTTTCTAATATATTTTTCTTGATTATTATCCTTATATGAAAGAATAACAAGTACAACAATATTCATAAGATAAAACAGATACAAAAGACACAAAGATTTTCACTGGGGAAACCATAAAGGATAAAACTCTGCAAACTTCCTCAGAATAGTTCAGTCACAAAGTCTGTATCATAGGATGAACAACCCCAATAATAATAATTATTTTGTAGCTATCTATCTCTCCTCCTTGTCTTTCTCTCTCTACTCATGTGAACTTGAGTGAGTGTTGTTAGCACCAGTTATTTTTGCAGCGGTTTCGATAAGCAAAAAAGAGTAAAAGTACTTTGAGCAAAGGGGAAGAATAGATTTAATGGCCATCCGAGTAAAAGGAAAAATTGGTGCAAAATTTTCTTTATTTGAATAAAATTTACAAAATTTGGTTCATAAGGAGATTTTGATTTTATGTTCAAAATTTTATCTCTTTAGGCCAAGATTTATATTTTTTTTATTAAATTTAAATGCTAATGTTTTATTTTGGAAAGTATATAAAATGGCATTAAATTTATTTTATACAAAAAGGATTACTTGCACCCAGCCAATTTTAGAGCTCAACACAGAGAGCCATCTATACACCTTCCACATCAATGGACATTGTAAAATTCAACAATGAGACCCCAAGTTAACGTAGATTGAACGACGTAGATCAAAACCCCATATCATCCAACTACATGCATTCATTTTGCATCATCAACCTGCACGACCAAAATAATTTTGGAAATCTACGAAATTTGGTACGAGTTTCATTCTTGGACATAGCAAAATCCTAATCAATGGTCTACAACAATTTCACAGATTGAAATTGTTGGTTGTTTAATTTTTTATTTTCTACCAAATTTTATATGTTGGGTAAGTCAAAACATGTGCTTATATCATGTTATTTGGGAAATAAGATGAACGGTCTTTCAAATTTCACTTGGTGAATGTGAGTTGGGTTTAACAATGGATAAGCTCAATAGAATTAGATTTTGTTGATTGCAAAGTGGTTAAAATGACCACCTTTTGAAGCAGCAGAAACCACTAGTGTAACTGGAAATTAACTTTTGGTGATGATTGTTTCCATTAGCATCAGTATTGGTGGATTTATGATGGAGAGTTGTTCCATTGACATGTTTTTACATAAAGGCAACATAGCGAGTCATATATTTTTCAAGCTGCAGTGATCATTTTGATCTTTCACATCATGGCATAAAAGTAAAAAATATAATGCCTTTCACGACCAGTTCTCTGGACTGTGGAAAATACGGGTTGAGGTCAAGGGAAGTGATAGAATTCGAGAAATGTGGTTGTAAAACATAAAGCAATAAAATTGAATCAGAGCCATGAATTTAAAACTATTATTTTATCTTCACCTTGCAAACACATAATAAACTATGGACTGTAACAAACGATGACTTGTTCTCTTTTTCCATACCCATGAAGTACCTCACTTGATGATCTTACATGTTGTATGAACAAAGGATGACATGTTCTCTTTTTCCATACCCATGGAGTACCTCAGTTGATGATCTTACATGTTGTATGAAAAATGTTTTGGATTCAATGTTGTTTGATAGATCATGCCAAAATGTAAGCATGTTACATTGCTAATGTTCTATTGAAAACAAGTGCAAAGGTTTGATGAGAAAAAATTATTAACAGGTCAACAAGCAGGGGAAGAAGCTATATTCTATGGAAATGTTTGTTTAGTCGTTAACTTCAGAGACATGTTTCCTCCAAATGAAGAAGAATTTTCAGATAATGAGAGATGATTTTCTTCAGCACAGTCCAATATTAAAAATGGTCCTTCAATTTTTACACAGGTATCGCAATTTGGGAAAATTGAAGGGATCTTTATAGGGTAATTTTCCAGAAATTTAAAATTAGTGTCTGCATCATCAACTTCAAAAGCAAGTTTCGAGGATCTGGAGGGTAATCTAGAAAAATGAAGACATGGGTTTTGTCGTGGATAGATGGAGTTACAAGAACCTCTCTCAAAATTTACACATCTATCACCATTTTATATATGCAGGTGGGGATTTGAAGCCTATTTTTCAGCAGTCCACATCCTGAAAGAAAGGAAATTAGTTGTAACTGTTTCAATTTTGAGAATTTAGTTAGATTTCAATTTTAAGACTAGGTAGAGGTTGTTTTAGTATATAATTAGATGTATTTTATAGATATAGCGTTGTATTTTTAAGAGTAGAGAGGCTCTTTGACTGTAATGGCTTCAATTACTGTAGATGAATACAATTGCAGAGATGGAATGTTGAAGGTTTTCTATGGCAGTTGTGCCATCTTTCTCTTCAGTAAGTGATATTATTGTGTGACTATTTTTTTTTGTTTCCCCACTCCATTTTGTATTTTATTTCATGTTTGAACAACAATTTATGGGCTAGAATTCATCTTGCATGCTCTAGGTTCATTGTTCAAGCATTTTCAAAACAATTTCTGCTAAAGTTTTACATAATTCACCCTAGCTAGGTGCTCAATTTGGTGGACTGTGTTCCTTGTCTTTTAATCAATCTGCAAATGCCTCAAGACTGAGGAAAGGGTGTCTACATTTCCTCTGTCCAGGAACCTTTCAAACCCTTACCTCTTGCAACCAAACTCAGATCTGATTGTTGACTCCAATGCCCAATGGCCTCCTCCTTGATTGTCTTACCAAATATTAAAAAAAGAAATTGTCATACCAGAAACCTGACCTTCTGAATGTCATTAATTGAATAACTTAAGTGATAAATCTTGTAAATAATGAAAGATCCCTCTTTAGTTGTATAAGGTTAGGATATAGTCAAAAGTGGTTTTGTGGTTACCTCAGGATCTACCTTTCACAACCTGCGTACATTTTGAGTGATAACAAGTGCAAGTGTGTATAAATGAGGGAGGAAACCTCCCTATTTATACCTTTCAAGTGACTGACCTAATACATTACTGGGGCCGACATCTTACTCTAACAGGGCTGACTTCTCCTAGAGAGACTCCAAAAATACATTACATGATGTTACACTAGGGACTATTTCCCCGACTTACAGCAGAGGTTGTACCTTAAGGTCCATACACAATAATTGCATCCCGAAGAAAGGAAAACACATATCCGATGGGGGTACAACAACATACAATGAAAATATATATTAGAATATATTTCGAGGTTACAAATACACCAAAATAAAGAATCACACTCCACTCAACCCCCCCGAGGATTAATCCTTGACATACGGTGAAATGGAAGATATATCTTTTATAGTGTCCAAGTTGGAAGATATGTTTAAAGGAAATGTGAAAATGGATGAATTAGTTAAATTGGAAAATAAGAAGGATAGCAAAGAGGATCTCAAATGAATGGATAGTAAAGATGATCTCAAAGGGATGGCTAGTAAAGAGGATCTCAAAAGGATGGCTAGTAAATAGGATCCAAAGGGATGGATCTCAAAGGGATGGCCAACACCAGAGTTTCAAGTAATGATTACAGATGGAGGAACTATAAATTGCTCAAGGAAATTCCATAATATCAATCTTGCTATGGGAGAATATGTATTGAATAGTCCAATGATTTCTATCCGAATGTGTGGTGCTGATGTTGAATTAGGTGTCCAATGGTTACAATCATTGGGAACAATGGATTTTAATTTTCAAAAAATATTCATGAGAAGGAAAAAAATATGAATTAAATGGTATCATAGGAAACCCAAGCAAGGTGATAATCTCTAATGGTATGAAAAAGTTGTTGAAAAAGGGATATCAAGGTGTAGTTTCAAAATTATGCTCATTAGATTTTCAAACCTCAAAGTTCCTTATCTCCACAAATCTCCAAAGGGTCATTAATAAACATTCCAATTTATTTAAAGATATTTCCAAATGTACTCCACCTATTCAAGACTTTGATCATGATATCCACTTAATTCCAGGTAGAAGAGTTAAATTGAGCGTATGTTTGCTGAAGTGTTAGAGGATGGCATAATTAGGCCTAGCCAAAGTTCTTACTCTACACCAGTGGTAATGGTACCCAACCAAGATGGATCATGGCGTATGTATCCTGATTATATAGAGCTCAAAAAGATCACCATTAAATATAAGCTTGTCATTCCTATCATTAATGAATTGTTAGACGAATTACATGGAGCATGTGTCTTCACAAAGTTGGATCTTTGTTCCATGTATCATCATATTTGAATAAAGGACGAAGACATCCCCAAAATAACATTCAGAACTCATGAAGGTCATTATGAATTTTTGGTCATGCCATTTGGTCTCACAAATGCACCTTCCACATTTCAAGGTTTGATGAATTCTATTCTGAAGCCTTTCTTTAGAAAATTTGTGATGGTATTCTTTGATGATATACTATTCTATAGCAAGTCTTGGGAAGAACATGTTGGTATGGTACTAAAAATAATAAAGGAGAAAGAAATATATGCAAAACCCTCAAAATGTTTCTTTGGGATAAAGGAGGTAGAGTATTTGGTTCATATTTATCTCATGAAGGTGTCAAGGTAGACCCTAACAAAATTAAAGCCATGATGAACTGGTCGATTCCCAAAACCCTGAAGAATATTCGAGGATTCTTTGGTTTGACAGGGTACTACTGAAAGTTTGTTCGGAACTATGGAAGAATAGCAGCTCCTATAACAACATTACTAAAGAAAGATGCATTTTCTGTAGAGGCAACTCGATATTTTCAACAACTCAAAGAGGAAATGTGTAAAGCTCTTGTTTTGGCGACACTAGAATTCAAAAAAACCTTTATTATGGAATGTGATGCTTTAGGAAATGGAATTGGAGATATACTAATGCAAGAAGGACACCCTCTTTCCTTCACAAGTCATCCAACCAAGGGAAAGAACTTGAAAAATCCCATTTATGAGAAGGAAATGTTGGCAATACTACATGCCTTGAAGCAATGGCGACCCTACCATATAGGGAGACATTTCAAGGTTAAAATTGATCATGATAGACTTAAATAATTCTTGGAACAAATCCTATATTTAGAAGAGAAACAACAATGGGTGACAAAGATGTTAGGACATGACTTTGAAATCATCTACAAAAATTGGAAGCAAAATGTTTTTGCATATGCACTCTCGAGGAAAGATGAGGATGTTCAAGCATTACTCTATGCTATCTCGATCATCAACCAGATTGGATAGACATAGCAAGGGATGAATGGAAAAATGAAAAAGAAATATGGGAATTCATTCAAAAGCTGCAACAGGATCCTAGTGCCTATAGTACATTTAGGTGGAAATATGACTTGCTATCGTACAATAATCGCTTATATCTTGGTAAGAGTTACCATCTCAATAAAAGATAATTTTTTAATTCCACTCCTCGATGATAGGAGGGAACTCACGTTTCTTAAAAACCTACCACAAGGTTAAAAAAGATTGTTTTGGGATGGTCTTAAAACCAATGTTCAAAAATTTGTGACAGAATGTTTGGTTTACCAAAAAAATAAAGTGGAAACAATTAAGACCCCAGGTCTCCTACAACCACTTTCCATTCTAAGCCAAAGGTGGACAGATGTCTCGATGGATTTTATCATAGGTTTACCAAATTTTGAAGGAAAGAGTGTCATCATGGTGGGTGTTGATGGAATTACTAACTATGCACACTTATGTGCACTATCTAACCCCTTCAAAGCAAGCATGGTCGCCAATTATTTTATGGAGACAGTCCAAAAATTACATGGTACCCCAAATATTATAGTAAGTGACAAGGATCCCATTTTAACTGGCAATTTTTGGACCAAATTATATTCATGTTTGGGTACTTAACTGACTCATATCTCATCTTATCATCCTCAATCTAATGGATAAACAAAGATCATAAACAAATCTTTGGAAGGGTATCTTTGATGTTTTGCAACTTATAAAAATACAAAATGGGTCAAGTGGTTACCCTTGGCAGAATGGAGGTATAAAACTTCATTCCAAACATAAGCAAAAATGACCCCATTTATGGAACTTTATGGACATCAGCCACCATCCATCACATCTTCAATAAGAGACTCCTCTAAGGTTAAAGCAATGGAAGAACACATGAAGAATCAATAACAAGTTATTCAAATCTTAAAGGACAACCTAAATCTAGCCCAAGATTGAATGAAACAACAAGCAGATCAACACCGCAAGGAATGAAGCTTTAATGTGGGTGATTGGGTGTTTTTAAAGACTACAACCATACAAACAACTTTGACTAAAGAACACTAAGAAGGATAGTAAATTATCACCTAAATACTACAATCCTTACAAGGTGCTAAAAAGATTGGTAGTATGGCCTACAAATTGGAACTACCTGCATCTTCACGAGTCCATCCAATTTTCCATGTTTCTCATTTAAAGAAGGTAATCAGTGGCAAACCACTAGTTCAAACGATATTACCAGAACTTGATGGGGAAGGAAAATTCATCTTGGATCCTGAAGAAATCATTGAAATAAGAACTAGACAACTTAGAAATAGATCAATTCCAGAGTATCTCATTAAATGGAAGAACTTACCAATGGAAGGTTCAACATGGGAAGATGAGTCCTTTATACAACAACATCCAGAACTAATTCAACATTGAGTACAAGTCTTTTTGAAGGGGATGGGCATGTTAAGCCCTTAATGATGGAACATTACCCCATATAGTGTGGCGCCTAACCCCCTATATTGTGGTGCATTACATATTATTTATGTCGGCTTGGGTCTATTAGTTGTTATTGTACACCTTTGTCTCCTATATATATAGGAAGGAGATATTCTCATTTTAGTCATCATTGTATCTCATCTTGTCTTGTGTACTCAGTACATTGTGTAAGGAGGTTGATCCCTCAAAGATGATTTTTATTTATCTCTATTATTCATTATTAATACATGGATTACTCTCTTCTTGTCTATTTATTCTCTTTTTATGTTATTTCTAGGACTTGGTTGCATAAAAATTCTTAATTTGACAATGGTGATTTTATTCTTTAGGGTAGTTAAAATAGAGAGATTCTTTTCACTTCTAGATTATGGTTGTTCACATCTTTATAGTATCTTAATTTTCTCTTATCCTCTAATTATTTATCGCAGCGTAACTTTTCCTTAAATTTAGATGTAATAATACTTTAATATAATCACTATTATGTAGAGTGGCCTCTTCATAACCTCCCGACTGACTTAGATAAGACTTGGCATCTTTAAGCTAGCCTCACTTAAGTAGTAGATGCTTTTGACTAGAATATGAAGCAATCTTAGCGATCCTCTTGTCTCATTGTTTATCTCATTGTTGTATATCAGATACCTAGCCATACCTATGCTTTTAATGGGGGGAAGACTTACTTCTATGAGGAGGATATGATACGGTGCATTTCCTTTAATTCTGAGATTATATGTTATAAATTTCTTTTAGAGTTTCTCTATCCTTATTTATGATTCTGATCTAGAGATGTTGCAACCTCAAGCTTAACATCCATATAAGATAATAGGAGTGACTAGAATCTCAAAGAGGAGTCTTTTCTTATCCCGAATCCAAATTGATATATTAAGATTTCCACCCTCTATTAATCCTTTTCTCACTGTTATAGTTCCAATTCAGCTTGTGATGAAGATCGAGTCCAAGATATTTGTATGAATTTAGTTCCTCTAAGCTATTATTGTCATATATGAAATTAACATAAGTGATGTTTTTGGAACTGATCATCAAAACCTTTATTTTATCAATGTTAATAATCATATATGGACTAGAGAGAAAACTCTTGAAATTTTTTAGTTGCTCGTTGAGATTATTGGGGATCTTTCCATAAGAACAATATAATTATCTTAGAGAATAAGGATTATGACTATACTAAACAAAGTGGTTCCAACGCAACCTACACTTCCAAACAACCCTCTATCTTGTCAATTTATATACCAAAAAGGGTAATGGGACATTGGACAACCTTGATTGACTCCTATAATACGTTTAATTTCTTTTGACCAACAATTAGATTTTATGAACTTAGCAATAACAGTCTCGTACAACATTATCTTTACAATTCTTAATCAGAAGGAGCTTTTAGCTCTCCTAATCTATTCCAAAGGTTAGTTCTCCGACATTGTCTCAAATGTTTTTGTAAAGACAAAAAACAAACACAAAAGATTAGTTTTAACTCCTTAGAAATGATCTTAAGTGTAACAGAATGGTTCACACTTAAATGATAACTCTTAAATCATGCTTGACCTAAGTTAGTTATTTTTACGTGACTTTATAGCCACATGTTAATCTTATCTCCTACACTCTTAAATTGTAGAGCTTGTGAACATGAGGGATGAGGATCGGACCAACAATTTTTAATATTGATGTTTGGTATCTTTTGATATCTTTATACTTCCTTTTTTATGAACCACTTAACCCCAAATTCTTGTCTTCGAAAAAACTTCTAAAGTAAATAAATAATTATATTTTATATTTAAAGTTTAAATAAATTTGCAATACTTTATTTATTGTTAAAAAAACTTAAAAAACACAAAATAATATTTAATTTACTTACGAGTATGAATGATATTCTAATAACAATTTATTATTATTAATATTATTTTATTTATTAAAAGTAAATATATGATTTAAATTGATGATAATTATTTATATTTAATAAAACAACTATTAAAAATGATTATTATTATTATTATTATTTATATTTAATAGAAAGGTTTTCAAGTTATTCGATGGAGAAGTCATTGTAACTACTCTAAAATTCCATAATTTTTTTTATTGCAGAGTGTTTAGATCAATTTAAGACCTAACCTGGCTTCACATAGCTTTTAATAATGATTATAAAGCCTACATCCCATTATAAACTTAGGACTTAGCCTAGAACGAAATTCTGTAAAATTGATACTTAACAACTTGAATACGATAACTCCATTTGTGATTCATATAACACTATACTAGTATACAAGTGTTAAGTCTTATGATAAATTACTTGTTTTTAAATGTTGATGTGTCATGCATGCCTTATTGTATGTTACACTTTGTGTGCTTATCTTATTTTACCATAAAGATGGAGTCGTCATGTTTTAACTTTTTAATCCCTACACTTACAAACCCTATTTCGAATGCTAGGGTTACAAGTTTATAGGTATTAATTAATTTATGTAAGCTAATGCATTTTTTTTAACTTGTATTAATGCAGAAGTTCCAAAAGAAGGATTAGCCCCCCCGCCCCCCTCAATCCTAAACAAACTAACGAACCTAAGGTAACAAGCACCAAGGTGTCAATCAAAAGTCTATAGGAAAAAATGAGCTCACTCTCAACAATAGATAGTGGGTAACAAATTTTAAACCAAGTGGAGGTAGGTGAGAAGTTAACGTGCCCATGTGAAGGGCTCGCGGTGCCATCTAGCTGTAAGGATTAAAACCCTATAAAAAAGCCAACAGGTTTTAGTTTTTCTCTGTTATCTTCTATGTTGTTGAAATTGTGAGGAGAGACGAGGGCTCTCAACCCTTCAAGAATCGGAAAATGCATTTTAATTGCCATAGGTTTCCTCATAGAGATGTCACCACAGGTTCCTTCATTGAGATGTCGACACAGATTCCTTCGCTGAGATGTCGCCACAGGTTCCTTCATTGAGATGTTGCCACGGGTTCCTTTACTGAGAATTCGAGTCGAGGGTAAGTTTTTACTTCATTTTTGTTTGTTTTCAGTTTGATGCAGTTATTTAATATAGTCAAATGCCAGAAGTTTAACCTCCATCCATTGGTTAACTGGCAGGACATTTCGTTTGTTGCTTTTCGATGAAACTGGCTTGGAAGAGTGAGCTCGGGTTGAGGGTATGTGGCATTGAAGGGTCCTGGTAAGACCTATTAGCCTTGAAACCCTACGGTGCTTAACTGTCTAAGGTGTGAAATGAAAACGACAAAGATGGAATAGAGTTTCTTTTTTGGTTTGGCTTCGTTTTGGGAGTTACAAGGGTTTCTATGAGCCCCTTCTATTTAATGGTAAACACTCTGGTATACAACGTTAATGGCAGAGATATAAGTTTTTTTTTAAGCCTTCGTGATAGGATAGGGATTATACAGAGTTAATATTTTTAAATCCCCATTTTTGTTTACAGACCATGGAGTCTGTGTGGGAAGTTGTATTACAGTTGTTTGAAACTCTTACAGTAAAATTTTAGCAGAGTTTAAGCAATACAATCACTGCGATTTTCATTTGTTTTTGGTTTAAACCTTTGTTTAGCTCTAGGTACTACAGTGTATAATTTATATAATTTTTATCATTATGTGAAATATTTTGTGTTTGCTTTGTTATGACTACTGCATACATGTTTTTGTTAAAAAGAATAACATTTTGGTTTTTAAAATGGTTACGACCCATTCTAGTTTTTAAAATGGTTACAACATTTCTTTGTTGATGATAAGTTTCAACTTAGGGTGCTTTTGCTGTAGGTTTCATTTATTAAAATAAATTACCTGGAACATTTGACCTTACAAGCCTCTAAACTTCGACCAATGTTAAAATTCTTAGATAGGGAAGTTTGTTTGATATTACGGTTAAATCGAATCTACCACTTCGTTATTTGTAAAATGTTAACCCTAAATTCATTTTTGAAAATTGATAATCCTTTCAGATGTATGAAAATTGGTACTAAGTAAATTATGAAAACCATAAGCCTTTCGATTGTATGAAATTTATACTGAGTAATTTATGAAAATAATAAGACTTTCGGCTGTATGAAATTGATATTGAGTAAATTATTAATATTCATATGTATATTTTTACTTATATGGGTCTCGAAGCCTTGACTGGAATCCATTGCGTCTCAAATCTCGTTCTGTTGTTTGTTGGCAGGTTATAGTTTTTGGTTTAGGGCTTCACTGTGATTAACTATGGAAAACCCTAACTGTAAAAAGAATTCATTGTTCGGTTAAAAACGATGATAGATTTGTTTAAATTCTTGGTTATTTATGTATGAGTTTATCAGAGAACTAAAGGAATGCTAATCAATTATTATTTAGGTATAATATTAAATATTAGGTGAAGCTATATATTGTAAAATGATATTGTTTTCTAGATAAAAGATAGTCTACAATTTCTACTATGAAAATTTGTTTAAGCAGTAGAATTCATTTCTCATGTTCTTAACTTATAATTTACATGAAATAAAAAATTTCCTCCTTTAATTCGAAAACAAATAATAATTTTGTAAACTTTCATCATTCATAAAATGATTTAGAAATAAATAGAAAACAAATTAAAGATATTAATCCAGAACAATATAGAACATGTTAACTTTCGAAGTGGACGAAATTCTAAAGAAGACCGTTCCTCCCAACCATTTCCTGAAAGCAACCAAGAAGTTACATGCTTCAGGACCCCCGAGCCTATTCATTGAACCACTGGGACAAAGATACCGTGTAGAATCTTGTTTTTGTCCTCTCTATAACTCAACAGTCACACTTGCAGTAGAAAATCCAGCAATTCACTTTAGCTTTCCCCTCATCGAATTCCTCTTGTGTGCCTAACTTTTTAGTGTGAAACAATTCACCAGCTTCTAGTGTGTAGTGAGCCTCTTGCTCATTCGATGGATATATGCTTTCCTAGGTCTTTGGGTAAGTTTTTATTTTAATGAGCCACTTTCTCAGTTCCTCCTTTCTTAGGAACATGACCACAATTTCAGGGAAGTTTCCTCATGCATCAGCTAGAAAGTGAATGTTGTTGCTGCCATTTGTCATTTTTTCCTTCTACACTAGATCATTCCTCCTAGTGGGTCAATGAACACTCTTTAACAATCGTCTTTGGATATGTGTCTCTTATTTTGATTATTAAATAATAAAATATTTAATTACAGTCATCCTTGACCATCCTTGGTCAACAACATAAAAATTTATAATAACTTTTAAGTAATGTCTTTCCACAACATAAAATGTTTTTAGTTCTAGGTGGGTTACAGTCATTGGGATGAGTAGGATATATTCAGTCATTGCATTGTCAACTACTGAGGATGAATATATGGCATTTACTCATGCATGTAAGGATTCTCTTTGGTTGCAGAGATTGGTTGAGAGGTTGGGTTTGGTCAGTGTGATGTTATATTGGATTGTAGAAATTATAGTGCAATCTTCTTGGAAAAGAACTCATCATATAATTCAAGGACAAAGCAGATTAATGTACAATACCATTTTGTGACATAAATGGTGGAGAACCATAAGGGGTTTCTAGAGAAGGTATGCTATGAAGAATGTTGTAGACTCATTGACCAAGTCAATGAGTATTGAGAAGTTTTCCTGATGTAGAGAAACAATGGCATTTTTATCCCTGTTTAAGTGAAATGAAGTCTTGAATCTCCTGTTTATGCAAAGAAGAAAACAAGTGGGATAATGTTGGGAATGTTAAATTCTTTGCATGAAATCAATGGCTGAAGTCGATTGTCCATTGGTATAATACGATTAAAGTTGAAATTTTGTAGATGGTGGAAGTCTAGTCGACTGCGTAGCTGGAGTAGTTGTTTTGTCAAAGACAAATGACCAATTGATTAGAATTCGATAGGATGACCGAAATATAAATGGAATATTGACTAAGGTTGATCCAGGCACTTCGACTATAACAAAATAATTGATAGTGTTTAGGAAGTTATGGATTTCCATTGATGAGTAGTTGGTTGTATTGCATCTATAAATACGATGCAATGTCTTTGCAAATGGAGAGATGTAATAAAGTATGATTTGTGGTCTAGAAAATGATGGTTGCAAACAACGATTAATAGTTTTGATGACTAGATGAGTGGTAAATCTCATTGGTTTGCTGGTTTTCCCTAGTAGAGGGGTTTTCAACTAAATTTATGTGTATTGTGTTGTTGTTTTGTGTTCCATTGTTTTATGTATCACTGTATTTAACAATATGATTTATATGCATAACTATTGAAAATAGGAATTATAAACCAAAAAATAGATGAGGTGGGTATAGATGAAAATGCAATTATTTAGAATATTACATCAACATGTCTAAAGGATGTGAAACAAAGGTACATTTGGAATTGTTACAAAATATAATTTCAAAACATTGTAAACACTATTAACTCTATCATTCAAAGTTGTATTTATTTGCACTAAAATAAATGGCATGTCACAAGTGAGGAGATAGCCTTAAATGTGGGAACATGGTCAACATTATGTTTTTATTGTGGCATCATGGTTGATATAAAAATATTCTTGAAGGGAATCAATCAATATGTTGGAAAAATCTAATAAATTATTTAGTTGGATTGTTGGGTTTTCAATTGTTTACTTTTAAAGTAGATGGTATGAAGCATTTGAAAGAACATGAAGACATGATATCCATAATGGATTTTTTCTATAGATTCCTCAAAGTACCTGCTAGAATATAAGGAGCCTTATGTCCTACCAATTCATTGTGTGAAGGTATTTCTTTCACTAAAACACCAATATAAATATAAGAAGCAGTGGGAATTTGTTAATTCATAGTTTATTATGGATTTATATGTGTTTATGAATTAAAAAAATTAATAATAGACATCTAATACATGTGTTATCACTTGAATTTTACCCTTGGTTGTGGGAGGATAAGTCCAAGGTAACCAGAAAACCAATCTTTAGGAGGAAAGTTGGATTCTTTCCTACGAGAGAGGAATATATTAACAAATATACACAAATTCTAGATATATCTCTTCAAAGAAACAAGTTTAATATTTTTGATGGCTAAAACACGTGGCTAAAATTGGACATGGAGTAAAAATCACAAGTTAAATAACAATGCCAGTGCTTTGCTAAATAATTTCACACAGAGGCAGGGTACTTACTCTTTTACAATCAATTTGTTGATTGTCTGGTGATAAAGAGGAAACATGAACAATCCATTAACATGGGCATCAAAAGATGAATCCAATATTAAATTTAGAGGAAAAAGTTTGTAGATGCTTGAAATTAAAGAACCAGAGCATAAATATATGATTTCTGATTCATAATACACTTATCCAAGCATTAGAGATAACAAAATGGAAAAATATAACTAGAAGCACATTCACAATAAGGAAATGAAAATACAGACTGTGATAATAACAACACACGAATCTTTGATAAAAATCTCGCTTGGCTTTGCAATTTTATTAACTTGGTAACTCTATTACAAAACTGTCTCTCTTTCTCACGGGTTTCAACCCCTGATTCTATTACAAAACATGCCTTTATACATCAAAGATCCTTGAGCTGATACCTAACTGCTTATTTTCTAAAATAGGAATCTGATAACTACCTTAACAAACTAATCCTATCTTTTAGGATAGAAATACAATCTACCTACTAAAAATAGAATTAAGTTGCAATAAATTTGGAAAATATTTCCAAGTATCTCGAGTTGTTGACTATGTCCTCGTGATTGTGTTCTCAAAGTCCTCAAAATTCTCCAAACATTTTGCTTTAGATTCTCTGCTATAATTCTTGTTTCTATTTTGAAGCCATCAAGCTGATTTTGTGCCATGAATAGAGATATGATTGCTACATTTGTCCTGACCTTATGACTCATTGCATGTTGGATCTATTGGAATTAAAATTGTTTGCTTAAAATATGGCAAGGAATCTCGATCTTTTATCCTCTAATTTCTTTTGCGCTCTGAAATAAAATCCCTGACACTTGCGCTCAAGGATTAATAATTTATTGCCCTCATTTGGCACAAAACATATTTAAATTCCAAATTTGGAAAAACATGTTCAAACTTGTTCTAGAAACTTTTCCACATTTGGTTTTATGAATTAAATGAAATTGAAAATAAATTCATAAACCATTCATCGTTTTAGAAATCCATTCCTTGCCTTGTTTTGTTTCTTTATTTTTGCATCTTGAATTTAATTGTTAGTATGGATCTCATAAAATGAAATTAAAAAATAATTTCCCAAAATAAATGAAAATTCATTAACATTTTTCATTTCTATGTGAAAACCACCCAGTGATTCAGATTCTGAATACCATGTCTAGTTTTTCCCATCTTGAACTTTGAATTTAAGTATAAAATTAAATTTAAAAACAATTTCCACTGGGTCAAATGCCGTATCTTTTTTTGGATTTGGAGCAAGTTCATTTGGGAGGGGTGAAGTTTATAGCATAAGGTTTAAACATTAGGAAAATTTAGTGGACATAAGATTTTATAAAATACAGCTTATTCTGCTGAGCTAAAGAGTGGTTTGAGAAAATGGTTTAGCTCCCATCTGAATAAAAATGGGAGTGACACATAGTAAAAAGTAAAACCATGGTAAAATTCCAATACCACTACAAAGAATCACCCTTCAAGCTAGTTAAGTAAGCGAAATAAATGGTGGTCACTCATCCAGACTTTTGATTTTTCCAAATATTGAGATTCGTGAAAAAAACATATCACTTTGGATTTAAATATCAATATTAATATATTAAATATTTATATTAATTATAAACCTTTTTTAATTTTTTAATAAAGATTTAGGTAATTTTTGGAGGTTCCGCTATCAGTTTGTCTCTTGGCCAAATTTAGGAGCTCTACCAATTCACTAATTTTCCCAACTAAATATAAAAAAATTCTCCATTAGCTCTTGGTCATAGCCTTAGGCCCCATTATAAACCTCGATACTTAATTTACCCTGTTTCTTTTTATAATATTCCATAAGGTAGTTTCGGGATCGCAAGAGGCGGTCTCTCCCTATCGCCTTTCACCTAACGAAATGCTCCTCTTCCCAACACGTAGAAGGCGATATAAATTCCACTGGTGCTTGACTGTTTTGCTCATCCTGTATGTTGCGAGCGTGGAACTAACCTCCACCGTCGATCTCTTTTTCCTTTTATCACGCATTGTTGATCAAATATTACCTTTAACTCCCTTCAACAATGATTCCGTTGATCCTTTACCATCTTATCCATTAAGAAAATTCCTCTGGTGGATTCCCTGTATGTCGTCAACTCGCCAACTCTCAAATCCAGGCCGTCAATTATTTTATAAGGTTTTTTAAGGAGATTTATCAACTATTTCATTCACTTTTAACATGGCTCATGGTCATATGGAAAATTTTCCCTCCTTTTTAGTGCCTTACTTTTCAATCCTTGGTCACATTAAAAATAGAATTTGAACTAGACCATACCCCTTACACCCTTTCCAATCCATTCAGAACAAAATTTGTGCTAACAACATGTATGTGGTTCATGCGCATGTATTGTTCTATGAATATATTTTAAATCCAAAATTGATATTTGTCATACATTATGATCCAATATTAAGGAATATATTTAATGACGTGTTAACGAATATGGAGAAAACAAATTATATCCAACCAAATATAGATGATGGATTAGGGGATGTAGAAGAAATGGGCACCTGTGACGATGTTCAAGCACAAGAAAATGAAGATGAAGGTGTTCAAGAAAAGACAACAAAATTCATCATGAAAATCAACATGATCCAAATTTAGATGATATAGAGTTATATGACAATCAAAATGATCCAAAGTTTCTAGATGATCCATAAATAAATGAATGTGAAGATGAAGATGATTCTAACTCCACTTTAGCAGGATGGTGTAGCAAGAATAATAAAAAGAACTTGAAAGATCATATACACATCGACAAGGAAGTATTGGATGACATTGATGAATTTAATAATGTAAATGAAGACTTCTAAACTTACAGGATTTGTAATTCATACTTAAATAATCATGATTTAAATGCCCAAAATTTTGAAATTCTTTATTATTATTTGGTTTTAATAATTATTCAATTTTTATTGTTGTTAGAAGTCACAATATAAATTAATGTCTTGATTCTTATCACTATACTCATTATCTATTACAATCCCTTGAAAGTGTTTGATGTTCAATATGGCTTAGTGGTTGAAAATATCACTGATTACTTTATATATAAGTTACCATGGTTAGTGGTCATCTGTTGATTGATAATGGGTTCAAGGTGTTATCAAGTTATTGGTTGAGAGAAAATCAAATAAGCAATCATGTATGTACAAGCTGCAGTCATATGCATCGACACACAATTATAACCTATGTAGTAAATGGAATTAACTAACATAAACATAACCTACATAGCCACATCAAAAACCCTTTCATTAGCTATTTTACTTTTGAGCTCACCATTAACATATATCACCATTAAAACAAGTATGATTAACCTGCACATACATATAAACCATGTTGGTAGCGTTAGAAAATTTATAGCACTATATATGGGTTTTAATAAGTTTTCATCATAATCATCCTCCTCTACATCATCATTGTCATTATCATCTTATAATCAAATCATCATCAAAACCATCACCATTGTCATCATGTGTCACCACCATCATCGTCATTTTGAATGGCATCATCATCATCATCGACATTATTCAACTCATTGTCATAGCTATCATCATGATCATGATCATTGTCATTGTCATTGTAATTATCATCATCTACATCCTTCTCCTCCTTGTAATTATCATCAACATCATTGTCCTTATCATCATCATCATTGTCATAGCCATAAACAATATTATTGTCATCGTCATAATCAATGTCATCACTATATATCATCACAGTCATAGTCATAATCAATATTGTGACGGTGAAAAAGGCATCCAACTAGCTTACTTGAATTTCATAAAGGAGATTTGGCCTCTGAGTGGGAATGCATGAACCATTATAATATTTTGAGCATTATGGATGGGCCTTAATTAGAAATTTTCATACTCATCATTATCGCCATATACATCAACATATATTGTCATCATTGTCATCATTATCATTGTCATATATTATCATAGTCATTTTCATCGTCATCGTCATAGTCATCATCATCGTAATGATAAAAAATGAATCCATCTACCTTACATGATTTTGGTAAAGGAGATTTGGATTATGAGTGGGAATGTGGGAAACATTAGCACATTTTGAGCATTATATGGGTCTTAATTAATAATTTTGTCATCATCAACATATGCTTGTTGTCATCGGTATCATCTTATAATCAAATCATCATCAACGCCTTCATGATTGTCATAATGCATCACCACCACCACCACCACCACCACCACCATCATCATCATCATGGTCATCATCATCGACAACATCAACATAATCATCATCGTCATCACCAATATGATTCATCTTATTGTCACCACCATCCTCATGATCATGATCATTGCCATTGTTATAATTGTAATCATTATCATGATCTCCATCATCCTCATAATAATCGTTGACATCGACATCATCATTTTTATTATCATCATCAATGTCGTAGACATTAATAATATTATCTTCATCATTGCCATCATTATCAATGTCCTATATCATCATAGTCATCAACATTATTGTGATGATGAAAAAGGAATTTGGAGTGTCATTGGGGAAATTTAAATGCCATTAGGGATCATTTGATGTTATTAGGGTCACTCATATTTTGTTAGCAACACCCATATGCCATTATGTTCATTTAGGTTCCATTAGGGTTACTTAAACGTCGTTAGGGTCACTGAATGTCAAATAGTGTTATAACATGCATCATCCTCATCCACACATCCTCCTCCTCCTCATTATCATTGTCATTATTATCATGGAGATAAACATTATCATTGTCATAAATAATCATAGCCATTGTTATTGTCATTATTACAATTATCATTGCCATTAGGAGCATTTGGAGTGTCATTAGAGACATTTGGATGTTGTTAGGGACAACTAGACGTTGTTAGGGAAAATTAGATGTTGTTAGGGACACTTGGATGTCATTAGGGTATTTAGGTTCCATTGATGCTACTTTAATGGCAATAGGATCATTTAGGTTCCATTAGGGTCACTAGGTGTCAAATAGTTCTATACATGCGTCATCTTCATCATCATCATTATCATTGGCATTGTCATCATCATCATAATCATACTTATCATCATCACCATTTCCATAGACATCAACATTATCCTCATCGTCATCATTGCCATTGCCATTTCCATATATAACCATAGTCATTGTCATCACCATAGTCATTATCATCGTCATAATCACCATATTTGTCATTAGAGGCATTTGGAATGATATTAGGGACATTTGGATTACATTAGGGATACTCACATGTTGTTAGGGTCACTCAGATTCCATTAGAGACACTCATATTCTATTAAGGTCATTTATGTTCCATTAGGGTCACTCAAATGCCATTAGGGTAATTTTGTTTCCATTAGGGTTGCTAAGTGTCAATAGTGCTTCAACATGCATCATCCTCATTATCCCCAACATCGTCGTCATCATCATCATCATCATCATCATCCTCATCATTGTCATCATCATCATCATAAACATCAACATTATTGTCATTATCGTAAGCATTGCCATCGCCATATATTATCACAGACATTGTCATCATCGTCATCATCATCGTTGTCATTATGGGAATTCAGAGTGTCATTAGGGACATTTCAATGCCATTAGGGACACTTGGGTGTCGTTAGGGATAATTATATGTCATTAGAGATACTTAGATGCCATTAGGGTCACATAGACACCATTAGGGTCATTTAAGTGCCATTAGGATTAATGAGTGTCAAATAGTGTTATAACATACATGATCCCCGTCATCATAATTTTCATTGAGATCATCATCGACATCATATTCCTTATCATCATTGTCATCATCATAGACATCAACATTATCATCATCATAAACTTTATAACCCTCTCAAATATAACCCTCAACTCTTACAACCACTTTCCCTTATAACTGATAGCCTCTAACCCATGTATTAACTAATTCATACGTTGTTCTCAGTGCAATTCTAGGAGCAAACCTAGGCACTATCTTAGGAGTGAATCCAAGAGAAAAATTAGGAGAAAAACGATGCATTGTTTTTGGAGAAAAATTAGATGCTAAACTAGGTGGTATTATAAACACAAAATATGTGCTAAACATATTGCTAAATATGGAGCTAAACTAGGTATTAAGCCTGGAGCTAAACTTAGTACTACTCTTGGTGCCCAAGAGGGAGTTAAACTAGGATCTATACCTATCAATTCAGGTAGCTCTAATCGTGGTGCTAAAGAGTGAGCTAAAATAGGCTTTATTCCTTGCAATAGTCCTTGTGCTAAATAGGGAGCTAATGTAGGCATTAAATTCGATGGCAAGTAGAGTTTACTTTAACGTCAACATTTGCAACAATGCACTAAAAAAACCAATAAAAGTGCCATCTTGTGAAATAGCATTGTCTTTGCCTAAAAGAACATTGAGTTTTATATTTTACTCATCAACATTAATGTTAGTTATCAAGTTTTCTAAGTGATTCAAAATAATCATTACTTTATAAACTATATTTTTAAAAGGAATAAAAAACTAATATCAACACAAATATCTAAATTCTTAATAATTTTAGCTTGATATAATAATGTTAAACCAAGTTCTAATAAGTCATTTAGGCTACTATAGTATATTAAAACAAATGCTAACTATAAAATAATTCAAAAAGTAGATTAAGGTAGGATTTCAATTGCAAATTAAGTATCTTTGACAATCTAATCATTGAGCCCCTCCGATTAAAAAGGGAACATTATTGACATTCAATTCAAGAATATGTTAACATTGTTATATTGAAAAAATAAATACAAAAATTAATTGTTAAATTTTAATGTAAAAAATAAAAACAATGTATATCAAAATGCACCATAAAAGGACTAGTTTTATGACTAGTTTGCCATTGCAAAGCACTTGTTCACATAACAATGAATGTAGGATTTCAATTGCAAATTGAGTATCTTTGACAATCTAATCACTGAGCACCTCACTTTAAAAGGGAACATTGTTGACATTCGATACAGGACTATGTTAACTTTGTTATATTGAATAAATAAATAAATAAATAAATTGCTGAATTTTAATATTAAAACATTTGTAGATCTTGTGCGGCATTTACACCTCGGCCAAATCTCCACTGATTTATAAATATTAAAAATAACTTTTAAATTTAAATAAATGTCTCTGAAAAAACATTTTATCCTTAAAAGTAAAGTACGACTGTTTGACATTACACTCGCGAATATCTACCATTTTTTTTCACGTCCCTATAAAGACTATAAAGACTACCAGTATTTAATGGAAAAATGCTTCCAATAAAGTTAGTTAACTATCTTTTTGAAAGCCAGTCATGTGAGATTATCAAATAATGTTGGAATTTGTCAAAATTCGGAAAATACTCTTCAAAAGATGGATACTTGTAATTGTGCCCAATTAAAATTTCAAAAAAAAATCATCCTTAAAAGTAAAGTATCACTGCATCTAACAATTTTTTTTCACGTCCCTATAAAGACTACCAGTAAAGTTAGTTAACTATCTTTTTGAAAGCCAGTCATGTGAGATTATCAAATGATGCTCATGTACTTGTTTGGACTCTGTCTAAATTCGGAATATACTCTTCAAAAGATGGATAGTTGCATTTACTGCTGCACAGAAATGAGATAGAATACTCCTGGTGGTGGAAAGTTCTATGGAAGCTCAAGTGTCCGCTGAAGTCTAAAATATTTTGCTGGTTCTTATTTTCTGATAAGGCTCTTACATGGGATGTCATTGTTGGGAAAGGCAAGGAAGGACCTAGTAGATGTTATTTGTGTAAGTTGGATGCTTAGTCAAATTTTCATCTAGGTATGGATTGCCCTTTTACCAAGAGTGTTTAGTTAGATCTTAAAGACAAATTAAAAATCAGAAATCTTTGGAGCAAGGAATCAGTGATAGCATGCATGAAAAATTGGTGTCTTAATATGGAGGTTAAGTATATTAGATCTTTACCTATCATAGTTCTGTGGTTTATTTGGAAAGCCAGGAATCAGTGCTGCTTTGAAGACCTTATTATGAAGTCATCTCAGATATCCTCTTTTAGTTTAGGAATGTTTAGGTCTTATCCTCAAGACATTTATGTGGTGAAAATTAGACTAGTGTTTGCAGAATCTATAGATAAATCACACCTTTGGGTTTATTTTGATGGATCGACACTTGGGGTTCCAAATGTTTGTGGAGCATGAAGTATGTTATACTTTTCTGATGAACATTATCTCACTTTTAAAGCTAGATTAGGGGCTGGTACTAACAACTTTGTTGAACTGTGTCCTTTAAAGCTTCTTCTCACACTGGCTAGGAAGAATAATATAGCTAAATTCCAGATTTTTGGTGACTCCGAGTTAATCATCAATTGGGCCACAGGTAATTACAGAATGAGTAATTTAGAGCTATCTCACGTTCTCCTTGAAGTAAATAGACTTTCAGATATGTTTGAGATGGTGGAGTTTAAGCATATCTACTGTGAAAGAAATTCTCATGCAGAAATTTTTGCACGATGGTTTTGGAAGGGCATTGGCATATTAAAGAGTTTCGCGCTGCTGAAATTATTGAAACTTTTCAGCTTTTCTGAATGGAGTGATGTTTTTGGAAGGGCTTTGGCATTATAGATGAATTATTGAAACTTTTGAGTTTTTTGTTTTTTGTTTTTGTTTTTTTTTGAATGGGCCTGAAGATGTAACAAGTTTCTATCCAAATGTGGTTGATGATTTTTGAGACTTTTTATGATATTTTTTTGAAACTTTTATGATAATTTTTGGTCTTTATATGATCACTGAACATAAATCCTATAATGATTTTGAATATACAATTTTCTTTAGCATTTTGGAACGTTGTGGTGAATTGAAGAATTTATCTTTGCTTGAATTTTTGATATATATGTATTCTCAAATACTATGATCTTTTTGTAACAGTTTTTGGTTTATCTGGGTTCTTGAAAAACCTTGTAAGAATGGACTTTTTTGTTCATATGAACAATGATGAATAAAGTTTACAATTTTTTTTATAGAAAAAAGAAGGATCAAGTTGTTGTTAGATCCTAAGTTACTTGAATTTTTAATTGTTTGGATTTCAAATTGTTTGAGATTTAATAATAAGTTGGTTATTGATAACCGTGTTAAAGTTGAAGTGCACCACAAATATCATCTATTTTAATTTAAGCCAAGAAAATATTCATTTTCTTCATTGGGATTAGTATTCAAGACATCAATATTTTCACGGATTTAATACTGAGCCAGACTTGATTGATTAGGTGACTAATTTGATGGAGAAGGAAAACGCCTACCTTGCTTGGATAGATAAAAGTTAAGGCTTCGGATTTGATGTTTTGAATTGTAAAAGTTGAAAACATAATAACATATATATATTTTTAATATTATAGTTTATGAAAATGTATATTTTATAATTACTTATAAATGGTATTTGGTTTAGGGAGTGAGCTAGCTGTGGAGCAAAATTCCCTCCATCGGACGGAGGAGGAGCAAAGTCAACGCTAACTTTGCTCCTCCTCCGTCCAATGAGGGAGGATTGCTCCACAACTAGCTTACTCCTTTGGTTTAGATTACATTAATTTTAATTTAATGTTTTTTTAACTAAATTATTTAAAAAAAAATTAAAAATAAATAACCTTGTGATCAGACTTATATCTTAACCAAATACACTAACAATTGTTTTTTATTAATTAATCATATTATTGAGTCATTCCGGATTCTCTCACTCATTGGTGGTGGTGCTTCATCTTATAGTTTAATTAAACGATAAGACTCAGAGGTCAACCGATTAATTTCTATGATTTGATAAGCATTTAAGGGCATCATATCAATATCTTCAAAGGATTTAATGCTGAGGCAGACTTGACTGAATAGTAGACAATAGAAAACCGTCTGCTGGGATTTGATTTTTTTGAAAATGAGGTAACTTTAATTTTTACAGAGATTTTAAAGTGTATGTATTTTCTAATTCACTTTGGATCTATGATTTCTTATACAAAATATATATTTTTAATTGTGACACCCATTTAAATGATTTTAACTTTTAATTTATTTATATTTTTATATTTGTTAAATTAAATCATTATTTAATTATGTTGATAAATATTTAGATATTATTTGAGATTTTGGACTTGTTTGAGTGGATTAACAAAATTAACCCAAATGTAACAAGACGAATTCATTCATTTCATGATTCTAGTATCTTGTTATGCTTAATTTGTTTGTTTTTTTATTTATTTTTATTGGTATTTGTTTTGTGCTTATATTAACTCTAACAATCTCATATGAAGAATGGATATAAAATTATATATTATATATTTTAGTCTTTATTTAACAATCAACTATCTTCACAAAACTAAGTGGTTGGTTGTGCCTATCCACATTGACCCGTCACTTTACTTGTGGTTGTGATAATATCACAATCACAAGCTAAACATTAAACTAATTACCATATGGTTGTTTATTTATAATATAACATAAACATTAAAGTAATTAATATAAACATAAGACATATACTATTTAATAAAAAAATTGCTTGAAAAAAAGAAAAGAAAGTGATATCCATTTAGTTGAAGCTTATTCAAATCTTAATCAAGATATATTTAAGCATAATAAGATATAACGACTGTAAAATGAATCCTAAGTATACATTTATTATACTCATATTAATCTACCCAAAAAAATTCAAAATCTAAAATAATATCTAACTAATAAACATGGACATAATTGTGTTACAATTAAGACTG
>LPNX010722500.1:60120-134183 GCA_001517045.1 Pseudotsuga menziesii | reverse complement strand
GATGGAAGACTCTCAACCACACTGAAGAGAGATTTCTGCACTTACATCTAACATGGAAGGAACTAAATCCTTTAGCCATGAACAGAATGGCACAGCCCTTACATATGACCTGCTCATCAGAATGGCTATGGATCTCAGTACTCATATCAGTCATGGAAGGAACCAATCCTCTCACCATGACAGAATATCTCAGCCCTTACATCTGACCATGGAAGGAACCAATCCTCTCACCATGTCAGAATGGCTCTGGATCTCATCACTGTCTCTGGGAGGAAGCCTCGATCTGGAGAACACCAAGTCTCTCTCTGAAGTACTCAAAATTCAGCCTAGCCAATGGCTTCATCAATACATCAGCTATCTATTCCTCCGTCGCAACATACAGGAGCTTCACTGCTCCTCTCTGTACCATATTCCTGATATAGTGATATTTGATCTCAATATGCTTCGACCTGTCATGGAACACTGGATTCTCTGACAACTTCACGCAACTCTGGTTGTCACAATGTATACAGGTAGCATCCAGCTGGAGATCAAATATATCAGACAGTAGCTTCCGCAGCCATACTGCCTCACAACTAGCTGAACAAGCTACGACATACTCTGCTTCAGCTGTACTCAGTGCCACACAAAATTGCTTCCTGCTAAACCAAGAGATCACACCTGATCCCATACTGAAGCAACATCCCGAAGTACTCTTCCTGTCGATGGCACTTCCTGCCCAATCTGAATCAACATAACCCTCCAGGTTAATCTTCTGATTCGCATAATACTTGAGCCCATAATCAATTGTACCCTTCAGGTACCTCAGAATGTGCTTTGCAGCAACCAAGTGAACACTTCTTGGATCTGTCAAGTACTGGCTCAAGGTGTTCACAGCAAAGCAAATATCTGGTCTCGTGTTCGTCAGGTACATCAATGACCCAATAATCTGACGATACATCGTAGCATCAACCGACTCTGATGAAGTATCACTCAATGTCTTCAGGTTCGATGCCATAGGTGTAGCCATGGCCTTGCAGTCCATCATCCCGAACCTCTTCAGGATCTCTACTGCATGCTTCCCTTTTCCAAGGAAGATTCCATCTGTACTCTTCCACACCTCCATACCTAGAAAGTAATGCATCATACCCAAGTCCTTCATCTCAAACTCAGCAGCAAGCTTTCTCTTCGTATCAGCAATCAACCCATCTGAACCTGTCACAAACAAATCATATACATATAGTAGAAGTATCACTGGGTTGTCATCTTCAATCTTGTAGTAAAGGTTGGAATCTTCTTTATTCTTGGTAAAGCCCAAACTGGATAGAAAGCTGTCAATCCTGCCGTAAACTTGCATACTTGATTCCTTCTGTCTTCAACTTCAAATCCTCGTGACTATTCGATGTAAAACTCTTCCTCAATCATACCATTAAGGAAGGCTTGTCTTTACTTCATCATGGAAGAAACTACCATGATAGTTTTGAAGGAAATGTACATTTCTTCCAGAAGTAAGTGTCTCTTTAGAATTAATTCCCTCTTTCTGATAGAAACCTCTAGCCGCAACTCTTACCTTACTTCTATCAGCAACATATCTTATCTTGCAAATCCATTTGGAAGATACCACATTCTTGCTTTTTGGTTTGAGTACTATATCCCAAACATCATTCTAGTATCACAACATCTTCTATGAGTTTGTCTTCTCAAGTCATCAACATATCCTAGTCTTCTGCAATCAACCTTGAAGGTTGGAACCCACTTTACTCTTGGTAAAGTCTCCATCCATCACAAAGCTATCCATCATGTCGTACCATGTCGAACTTAGATATAATTTTCTGTAGTCACTCCCCCTGAAGTGGAGTATCATATTCCCTCTTCATTTTGTACAGATGGTTATATGCTTGATATATACTGGTCAATAGAGTATGTCATGTCATAATCTATTCTTTCTGGGGAGAATCATGAACCTTTCTTTGTACACTTGTTCCATCATATCATATACATCATTTCCCATGATCAATTGTTATTCTTTGATCATACCTTCTTTTCTTCATCTTGAGTTATCTCTTGTACCCATGGTGGTCTTCATCCTTCAAGGTGGATCTACCACTCTCTGAAGCTCTTTCTTCCGTCATGGTGTCTCTGACCCTGGGAGCCTTAGATTCATGTTTATTGGAGTGGAACAAGTCTCATCCTTCTTTTCTTGTAGGAGGTTGTTCATGACCTTTCCTGCAATTCAAATGCACCAGTTGCATGGTTAGAACTATTTCATAAAACATATGCACAACGAAAAATGCTTATGCATCATGCAATTGTTTAGTTAATACAATATTCATCCATATCTCACATAAACTTTCTAGATGCCTTCCATTTCCGCCATGACATTATTGAGATTGTGCACTAATCCAATATGTCAGCAAAAAGGTTTGATAAGTAACAATGGAGAGTTGTATAGCACCATGAGCTACTTACCCATCACATGCATATTAGTAGTATATAGTCATTAATGCAAACAATCTATGATGCATAACACATCACTGAATATAATCAAATGTATAACAAAACAATATTATGAAATGACAATTGAATACTTATCTTTATTTGTTTCATGGGTATATTCCTTCTTGAGTCTTTAGCTTCATCGTCTTCTTTAGCATCGTTTCTTATCCAAATGCTGAGGTGGATAAGAAGTTCTTTAAGAGTTGAGATCTTCATATTTCTCATTGATTGAGGAATCTTCTTTGGAAGATGAGAGCTTGATTTTCAGAGACGAGCTTCTTCTTCTTCCCAAAGTCTGCTGAAAGTAATCACTTCCTTCTGGAACACATTTCTTAAATGAATGAATTCTATGATCCTGGGAGGCCATTCAAGGTGGCCATCACCACTTCTGCATTCTTCACTTCTTCTATCCCTGCTTGAAGTTGTTCTTTGATTTGAGATATCCTTATGACTTCATGGTCTCTGCATTCTGTATCTTCACATTCTTCAGCTGGTTTCTTAAGGTCGTATTCTGATCTATGTTCTTCCCTTCAAATAGCTTGGTCAAGAAATCAACCCTCATCAATGTCTTTAGAGAAGACACTTGTAGTACAAGTTGATTCGTAACTGAATCATCAATGATCTTCTGGGATTTGACCAAGTTCTTCTTGAGAAAGGCTTCTAGCCTCATCTCCCTCTGAAATTGGAACCTCTATGCTCATGTAGGTGTCCAATCCATTTTATTCAGAGAGATCATATACTTCTAGGCTTGGAATTTTTCAACTTCACCAAGCTTATCATCAAGCTGATGTCATATATCACTTTGAAAAGAGAACCTCAAATGAACATAGCAACGGATTAGATCTTACCGATTTGAGGTGTCCGTCCTGGTTCCGGAGCTGACTGATCTAGGGTTTTGTCACAGAAACCCTGATTTCAAAAACTTGGAATCTTTCAAATATGATTGGCTAGACAGATAGATATATTCAAATGGAGCTGTCCAATGTACTCCATTTCTGAAAACAGTGGAGGGAAGCTCCTGGAACAGGAAGCCCTAATTTTCCAATTTCTTCTGCAAAAATGCCTGTTACTGTTTCTGTGATATCTCCGAAATTTATGCTCCTCTATGTCTGAAATTTTGTACTGAGGTAACCTCGCATGTCCCTGATCCACCACCATATATTTAATCAGAATTGGTTTCACCATTTGGGATTTATGATCCTTTTCCCAAGGTGACCTGTTATAGGACTGTTCAGAACAGCGAAGTTGTACGGCATGCCACGTGTCACTGGTTCATCTTCTGAGTCTGAAATTTGGACCACCGAAATTAAAGTCCATGTCCTTTCTGGAACATGTTCAATAATTCCATTTGGACCTTTGTAGCCCAAGATATTGCAATTCTCCCCAGGTGTCCTGTTTAGGGATGAATTCTGGAAGAGGCTGGAACCCTAAGTTGGAGAGAACATATCTCCTGGAATACAGCGAATCTGAAGATGAAGTTTTGACATAGTGTTCATCAGGATTTTATCTTCGGCCCCTGCAATTTTCAGCTCCTGATACTTCGCCAATATCAAAATATAGCGAATGTTCCAAAACGTAGCAGTTTTAGTATTTAGGGTTTTTCTAGCTCGGGGTCAAACTAGGGTTTGACTTTCCCGGAGATTCACCCAACCACAATTCTTGATCCAGGTCTCTAAAATTAGGTTTTTATGAGGAGAAAAATCCTATGCTGGACTCACTCAAAAATTCCTCTTCTGTAGAAATCCCTAATTTCCACATCGAAAATTGAAAATGCTCGGAATCGAATTCCTCTTCGACAGAATGATGCACCCTTCAAAGGAGAGTCAGCCTAGCCTTCTTTTGCTGATTGATTGTGGAGAGAGAACCAAAAAATAAGAAGCCATAGATTCTATAACTTTTGAAAGCTTCCCTATTCAGGTTAGCTCTGATACCATGTTAAATTTTCATATGCTTAGCTAAGACATCAGTATATCATTTCATTTTTCATACTAAAAGCATATAAAACAGGATCACTGAAAGAAACAGTATCACAAGAACAACACAGATTTATCCTGGGAAAAACCTAAAGGAAAAAACCCAGCAAAATCTTCCTCAATATAGATGCCCCAAAAGGGAAAAAGGTAAAACCAACAAGGAGATCAAAGAACCTGATTCTCCTCCTTCTCCAGCAACTTCTCCCCTCCATAAGTGCGCTATTCCAAGTGAGTGTGTGTGTCACAAATGAGGAGCACTACACCTCTATTTATATTCATCCGTTTACTTAAAGTTTACTCAATTAACATGTCGGATTAATTTAACTCATGTAGGCTCGAGTTACACATGTAGGCTCAAGTAACCACACTGGGGTGCTGATGACCCATCTTTACAATTAGAGGGGACTACCTCATGACTCTTATTAGTTCTTCCAATTAGGAGCATCGGGGTACAATGTAATACAAGTGGTTCTCCCGGTTGGACCATCGGGGACCACAAAATATACATAAATAATATTCTTCGAAGTTACAATATTTCAACACCCACGCTGCCAAATTTAGATTTTACTTGGCGTCTTATGGGAGATGCACATTAGCTCGATTCCAAACTCCCATACATTGGATTTTATTAGGAGTTTGGAAGAGTTTATTAGGAGTTCAGAGGAGTTTATTAGGAGTTCAAATGTTACACAAACCACACATTAGCTTCACTCCCAAGTGTCAAATGGAGTTCAAATAAACCTTGTGCACATTAAGTGTAATACACCAACAATTGTTTAATTATTTAGTACTTTGAATATTTGTATTTTTTTTTAATATTTTGACAATAAAGTCAAAATAAATGTAATGGATTATAATTATTGAATAATTAAAATACTAAGATGCGTCATACCAAAAATTAGGTCAATACTCCTTGTGGAGCCTTAAAGAGCAAGAGGCTCATAAATGACCAAGTCCTAGGAAAAATACAATAAAATAGTATGTCCATTGAATAAGCAAGATGATGGCGATGGATGGGGAAACAATATATTGGTGTGAAGAGATGGCACATTGATCGATATTTTCACTTCTGGTTTAGCAAACATGCTCAGGGGTTCTAGAGAACGTAAGTTTTGGATGCTCTAGGAGTTGGTTGGGATGAACGACAGCTTCAGTTCTTTTTTTTCTGACAGTGGTGACAGGTTCCTTACTAAATTTATTAACTATTTTAGTACTGATAATTTTAGTCTGAAAGTAGATTTGAATTCTAAGTGCATTATAAAGGGATAATTTTACCATGCTTCCATTAATATTCTTTTTGTCTCTTTTAATGATACGTTCTTAGTTATAAGCTCTTATTAGTTAATTACTTATGTAGAGAATGTAGAATCACATATCTCTTTTATATGTAGAAATTTTAAATGGTAAATTAATCCTCTCTACAATGATTTTCCATGTTGAGCTACATAAACTATATTCAAACTCTATAGTGTTAAATCATAGATACACTAACAAGAGATAGAAGACTTCCCTAGGTGGTTCATTTCTTTATAAATAAAATTAAGCCTAGATACGGTTTAATAAACCTCTATTTTAAGCAAATATTTCAATTACAAATAATTAAATAAGGCGTAAACATATTCAAATCAAAACCTCCATATAGATCTAGGTAAACCAATTTCTCAACAATTCGAAGGATTTATATACAGACCTAACTCTTTTAAAATATAATCAATATACATTATACAAATCTCTGTTTTTGGCTTCCATACCCATAAATAGACAGATATAGGATAATTATTTTCACTTAAAAAAAATAGAACCGCGATATCCACATACAAGAAAACATACATCCAATTAAAAAAAATGATTTACCCAAACATAGCAATACTCAAATCGTATTAAGATCCAGGAATCATAACCGCAGAGTTAATATTATACACCAATCGATTCACAATCGAATCTTAATAATAAAAAATTATAAAAATGTACAATATACGATTGCCGTATGCCAATCTATCTAACCTACAGACTAAAACACAAAACTCGCAAAGGTATCCCCAAATCAAACCATAGACTAAAGTGATGCTAATTCAAATGCATCTAAAGTGATATAGGTTGTGAAAGCCTCCTGAAACCAATACATCTAAATACAGACCCATCTAAGGTTATGTTTAAAAAAAACGTATCTTTGAATTTGGTAGTGGTTGTTAAGGCATTTTTTTCCATAACCTCAATACAGAGAAACTAGGAACTCAGCTTAATCACAAAACCAGACAGAGGCATACCTTATTAGTTTTTTCATTAAACCGAGTGCATAGTGCAAAAGCTATGTCGGTTCATAAATGCATACAAGAAAAAAAGACTGCTAACATTAGTATCAAATTACAGTTCTTTAAATACATAAAATTGCTAACAAGTAGAGTGAAGGATAGGGTTCCTCACCTCAAGGAAGAGAAGGAGAAAAATTGAGAGGAGGTATGCTTGTCGCCACCCTCGCGTGGCCATACACCAATCCTGCACCCACATTACAGTTCAAAAATTAAAATCTATCCGATTAAAACTTTTATCAAAACTATGACAAGTTACAAACAATAACCATGAATGTTACCTGATGAAGGGATAGGGGCCATGAAGGAAATTTCAGGCTTATCATAAGCCTCTGGGTATCCTTGCATTGGAACCTTGGTTTTTCTTTCCAAATAGGGTCATGACATTAAATTTTTTATTTATATATAAAAATAAAATTATTGCATAGGTCGAGGGTTATACCTTCTTTCCATGCGTGGAGGGCTAGGGGTTTGCTCATCCTGGTTATACTCTCCTTCCTCTGTCATGCACTAATAGATTCAAACTCGAGTAACTTAGTTTAAAAAAAAACTATGAATTTTATTATCAATTGCAGAGTTAAAGAGAGGAAAAATATAATGTTATACCTTTTAATAAATCCTTGCAGGATTGGGAAGCCTCTACCCAAATTTGAAGGCGAGCAACTGAGTTCTTTTAAACCGCGCGATAAACAAAGAGTGGCTGAGGCTATGTAGAGAATCCATGCAACCACTAAAACACTAAACAATGTTTAGAGTACAACTTTGAGAGTTATTCTCCATGACCTTATGTTGTAATAAGGTCTGATACTTGTGTTGTAATCACATAGAGAATCTATGTTGTAATTAGATTCATATCTTCTCCATTACATTATGTTGTATTAAGGTCTGATACTGGTGTTGTATCAAGTCTGATACTTGTATTGTATTAATTTCATGTGACATTGTGTTATAGTGGATTTCACCACTCCAGGTGAATCACACTTTGCATGTCCTTCCCATGTCCCGCTGCAGACTCTTTAGACCCCATGGACCATATTTTATCCTTTGATGTTTCCTTGATCATCCCTAAAAAAATATATAAAATATGATATACGCGGCTTTTCCCCCGATAACCATGTACATATGCGGGTTTGACCACTATAACCGCATACATCGGGATGTGTGCATAAGTCCAAATCCTTTTGGAGTTTTCTTTGACATGGATCCGACTCATTTGACTCCTGGCCTTCCATATGCCTTGAGATCGCTCGGATTCGACCCTTCATTATCCCTTGTGAAACTATGTAAGGAACCCCTTCGTACATTGAAGGAATATATAGAGATTGAGAGCAACGAAACTATAGTCCATTGTTGCCAGAATTATACTTGAGTCTGCATCCCTTTGTCCCTTTGGAGCACTTTTGTGTTCTTCCCAAGCTTTCCTTTTGCTAGTGAGCTTGCTATCGAGAGATGGAGGATTGAAGTGGTGGAGGCCCAAGTGGGGGATTCAGTTTCTCTGGTTCGCAAACGTGCCTTCAGAGGTTGTATCTATCTTGTAATCTCTGATTTATATTAATAAGAACTATCTTTCCTTGTCAAATGATGTGTATTTGATTGAATATTGTATCCATTGGAATATTTCAAATGATTTTACATTATTGATTATATATGCTAGAATAGATCTAACACCATGATATATAGTATGCTTGTATTGTTTACTTGTTGTTGAGGAAGTATTATATCAATTCAAGCTGAAGATTGGAAACTCAACGGGGATCTACTTCAACCGTCCAGAATAAGGTACGAGGTTTGATCCTTTAGTGTTAGACATTTTATTTCTATTGCATATTGGGAAAAATTGATTTCTGGAGTCATAGCTGTCTGTTGTGGTACCCCAAGCCATAGGAATTTCTCTCCATAACAGAATTGGCGACTCCGCTGGGGATGTTCCTTGTTTTTCTTTGGGGTTGTCGGCACAATGGGCTTGATATTATTGATTTGCTCTCTGTTTCTCCCTGTTTGTGTGTCACATTTTATTGTATGTTTTTCCATTGACACTCCCCTTTATTGGTTTGGCCTTGACCTGCTTTTTACCACTGCCTTCTCTATATACGCGGATTTTTGGTTAAAAGTCACGTACATACGCGGATTTTTGGCCAAAAGTCGTGTACATATGCAGCTGTTCTTTATACAGTCACGTACATCCTCCCTTTTGGTGAGTTTGATGTTGTGGGAAGTTGTTGGGTGGGTTTTGAGTGTGTTTGGGTCTTCCTTGGGTTTTATCTTGTCTGTTGGATGCTTCTTTTGTGACCAGAGACCGCCTTTTCATTGATTTGTCTTTGAAAGTAGTTTTAGTCATTTTCCCTTTTTGTTTTTCCATTAGTGCATTACTCTTTTTGTCTTGGTGTCTTGCTGGGATTGTATTTTATACTTGATGCAGAGACTGAGAGTTTTAGATGAATTTTATTGCATTTTTCATTCTTTTATATTGAAAAATACAAAGTAGTTGCACTCTTAGTTGCATCTTAGATATGGATTTGAGGAGGTACTTGCATTGGATTGCTTGGATGAGATTTGTGTTTAGGATTTCATATAGGAAGAATTGCATTGGCATTTGGAAAGGAATATATATTTATGCATCTCATGTAGTGGCATACCCTATTTTTCATTTGACAAATATTGCACTTAGCATTGTTTGTTAAGGTGTGCACTTTTATTTCACTGCTGAGTCTTCATATCACTAGTTGCACGGCCATTTCCCTTTGAGTAATTACAGCCAACTAAAATCAACGCTAATTAAAATGAATTACACTCTTTTCTTTTCTAGGGTGCACCAACAAGATTAGGTTTTAGGATCTTGGAATAGTTCATTGTAAGTCAATTCTCCAAGATCACTAAACAACAACATCTAGGTGTTTGTCCAGGGAGTGTGTGAAATCCTTGGTATAACCATCGTTCTCAGGATCCTCCTCTCAAACGGGAGTTAAGCACGAGGCAGTGTGAGCGGTTATTGATTGGGATGACCCCTAGTCATAACTGAGTAGCACCGGAAATATTGCTAGGATTGTATTCATATCTTGGGGCTCTTTCGAGAGTTTCGGGCTTTGCTACCCTGCCCATACGGTTAATCCTGCCTACGACTGCCCGCCTGAGCTTTGATTATATTGAGGTGACCTTAGTGACCTTGCCTAGGATATCGAGGGAGTACTTGTAGAGGTTATTCTGCAGGTGTCCCGGCCAGGTAGAGGTCGGACAGAACAGTCGCTTTATGCGTTGAAGCTGAGGGATACTATAATTGGTTACGTACCTCCGCTTGTAGTGTATGGGAGTTTCGGGCCTCTCCTAGGCGAGACATACCTGCTGCATTCGGGAGCTCACATATCCTCCCCTTGGTTTGCTTGTATTTTGGCTGTAGATTTTCTTAGGAGTGTGCTCTTTGTGTGCTAGTTGGCCTTTGGGATCGCGGTTACTTGAGTATATTTATTCTCTTTTGAGTTTGGGTCCTTTTATTTTCGGCATGCCTGGTATCTTATCACCCATCCTTGGTCCTAGTACGGACCCTGGTGTCAGACTTGGGGGCATCACAGCCCCTTACCGTGCTCATAGATTTGGGAATGGACATATTCCATTCTCTACTCCATTTATGGAGGATTTTTATTCCCTTCGCTTGGTCTTTACACCGGTGGTCACCCTCATGGGGGTGGTAGTGGATGCGTGAATGTTGGGTCTACACCTTACTTTCCTTTGTATGTCCCATCGTTCACTGTATTGTTTCCTTTGGGTGCTATTGTCATGATCATTCCTCCCTATATCCTATAGTTTGGATTCTTTATTGACTATTTTGGGTTGTTTTTGACTAATATGGTTGTCATGTAGGATCCAGTTTTTGTTTACTCTATCCGAGGTTTTGACCCGTTCGTTCCTATCATAGGTATTATGTCTGAACTGGCATATAGGTTAGGATTTCACATCTGCTTGCACTTATGCATTGCCTTATGACTGTTCCATCTTGACCTTAGGTACGAACCCACTCTATTATGTCACGGAACCTTCTTGCTGCTTTAGAAGTGGCATGATGTGAGTGGTAGAGCTTCACCTTACATGGGCGTCCTAGTTAGCTCCCCTTTGCATTTGGTGCCCATGCCGTGAGTCCTCTCTTAGGTCTGGGAATCCATTGTATAGTACTGCCATGACATTTCGCAAGAGCCTCATACTCCTCTTGATCTTATGCTGGCCTTTTTCCCTCCAGACTCCCCTTATGTCAAGTTGTGAATGCATTATCATGAGCTTTTCCTGCCTTATTGAGCTTTATGCCGGCTCCCTTGACATTGCATTTCAGCCATATAGCCCGAGCTTGTCTCATGTCTAGCCATACAGAGCCATTTTTATATCCTTCGCAGCTTGATTCCCTTTTTACCGGGAGGGGATTTTCCCCCGAGTGTCGATATCCTACACATGTATCCTTGCATTGAGCATAGGTATGTTCCACTGCTTGGAACTAGTTTGTTTTCCCTTATGACACTCGTCTCCTCCTAGTTTGTAACTATAAAGCTAGTTTATTCTTTTTTCAAGCTTTTCAAATAACTGAAAAAGTCCAAAAAAATAAAAAAACCAAAAAGCCGGACAAGGAAAGATGTTATCTTTTGGCAGCTGTCGAGTCGTGTCGCCTTTGAACAGAGCACTGTATATTACATCCATTGGTTGGGTTATAGTTTGACTTAGGAGCTGTACTTGTTTATCTGAGTTTATCTCCACCGACTGGTTAAGCTTCTAGTCCCTATGGAGCCTCTGTTGATGCCTCCTGTGTCACAGAGATGTCCCAGTTTGTATATCGAGTCTATGCTGCCTTCATTTAGTCACCATATGCCGTTATGCTCTTGTTCAAAGGAAGTTGAAACCTGTGTCGGCCATTCCTCAGTTATCTTGACTTTGCATGTCGGCCATTCCCTGTACAGT
The DNA here is from genome assembly GCA_001517045.1 of Pseudotsuga menziesii. Taxonomy (NCBI): domain Eukaryota; kingdom Viridiplantae; phylum Streptophyta; class Pinopsida; order Pinales; family Pinaceae; genus Pseudotsuga; species Pseudotsuga menziesii. Next base: position 122,491 of record LPNX010722500.1, on the reverse strand, counting down.
TACTGGTTCGTGCACTTTATGATCAAGTCCTTCCACATTAGACAGCTTTGCTGAGTACCTCATGTTGGATGATGGGGGATGCCTTAATGCCCTCCTTCCATCGGATTTCATCCCATCGACTTCAGATCATTTATTCTGAGAATGGAGTCTAGAGTCCTTTTGAGTGCCTTGAGACTTGCATTCATCAGTGGCAGGTTCTCTCGCCATCGACAGTTTCTTGGGAATACATCAATGTACCCTGATCGATGGACTCTCTCAAGTGTTCCACCTCAACACATCTATTCACACTTGTTATTTTGCACTCTAGTACCTTGATTCCCATTATCATTATTGGTGGGTAATCTCGCGTCTGTTAATGGTATACATCAATGACCGGTAATCATACAATGGACTACTATGTTCGACCTCGACACCTCTATTTGCGTAGTAGGACATGTACTCGTAGCAGTTTGTGTAGAAGACCTTCTAGACTGGTGGCATCTCTTATATCCTACCTCCTTGATCGTGCCAGTGTTCATGAGATTTCAGTTCTTGTGACTTGATTCCAGTGTATGTCAAACATTTCCAGCCACTATGGAGATCTTGATCTATTGTGTATCTTCAGCCATTTTGGAGATCATGGTCCTTTGTATATCTTCATCATGGAGATTCTGATCTATGTATATTGTACATGGCGATGACCACATATGTGATATCATGTGTTATGCCTATTCATGGCCATCGTACTCTTATGTATCCGAGATTGCTTTATGTACTTGCAGTTGTATGCAGAGTTGTATCATTGTACTATGCTAATTGGGTGGCTGGTCTTCCATTTGGGATCCTTCATCACTCCACTTCTGGGATGGACTTATAATGTATTTCGGCCATCGTATGACCCCTCTGACCTCACACATTAGGGGGCATCTGTTATAGCGGATTTCACCTCTCCAGGTGAATCACACTTTGCATGGCCTTACCCTATCCTGCTGCAGACTCTTTAGACCCCATGGACCATATTTTATCCTTTTATGTTTCCTTGATCATCCCTAAAAAACTATATAAAAGATGATATACGTGGCTTTTTCCCCGATAACCGCGTACATACGCGGGTTTGACCACTATAACCGCGTACATTGGGATGTGTGCATAAGTCCAAATCCTTTTGGAGTTTTCCTTGACATGGATCCGACTCATTTGACTCTTGGCCTTCCATATGCCTTGAGATCGCTCGGATTCGACCCTTCATTATCCCTTGTGAAGCTATATAAGGAAGCCCTTGGTACATGGAAGGAATATAGAGAGATTGAGAGCAATGGAACTATAGTCCATTGTTGCCAGAATTATACTTGAGTCTGCATCCCTTTGTCCCTTTGGAGCGCTTTTGTGTTCTTCCCAAGCTTGCCTTTTGCTAGTGAGCTTGCTATCGAGAGATGGAGGATTGAAGTGGTGGAGGCCCAAGTGGGGGATTCAGTTTCTCCGGTTCGCAGACGTGCCGTCAGAGGTTGTATCTATCTTGTAATCTCTGATTTATATTAATAAGAACTATCTTTCCTTGTCCAATGATGTGTATTTGATTGAATATTGTATCCATTGGAATATGTCAAATGCTTTTACATTATTGATTATATATGCTAGAATAGATCTAACACCATGATATATAGTATGCTTATATTGTTTACTTGTTGTTGAGGAAGTATTATATCAATTCAAGCTGAAGATTGGAAAGCTCAACAGGGATCTACTTCAACCGTCCGGAATAAGGTACGAGTTCTGATGCTTTAGTGTTAGACATTTTATTTCTATTGCATATTGGGAAAGATTGATTTCTGGAGTCATAGCTGTATGTTGTGGTACCCCAAGCCATAGGAATTTCTCTCTGTAACACATTGTCATATTCGGGAGATATGTTTTTACGAGGATCTTATGGTCAATATCATGAACTTATGTTAAGGTCTGAGTCTTGTGAGTAATATCAAGTCCTACAAATACCCCCATATGATTGAGGTGGTAAAACTTGTGAGTAACATCAAGCTGAGACATGTGAGTAATATCAGGTGAGTAGACTTGTGATTAATATCAAGTTCTACAAATATCCTCATGTTATGAGGTGGTGTACTTTACTGTGTAAAGTGGATATACTATGTGATGTATGGCTAGTCATGGTCAATAGGTGCTACAAGTCTCCTTTAGGGATTACCTACCCTAGAGTGATTTTCTTTAGCATATGACTATATGACCAAGGGTAATACATATGATCATAGGTTTGAAACAATTATTATGAGTATGATATGATGTATAATTTATGAAAACACATATGGACCATGCATAGATAATTAATATAAGAACAAAGATGGAGACAATTCAAATTTCCCATGTTTCCACTAAGTGAAATCGAATTGATAATGCATTAGTCGAGTATTAGTTATCGTAAACAAGTCCAGTTAATTAAGGAATAAACTCCTTAACTTATGAAATTGGTTGTTGAAGATGAAACTGATGGAGAAGCACTAGTTCTATTCAGATACATTTAGTTCTGTCAAGTTACATTTAGTTCTGTTAAGTTACATTTAGTTTTGTTAAGTTAAATTCAATTTTGTTCAATTAAATTTAGTTACATTCAGCTACATTCAATTCTATTCAGTTACACTTAGTTTTATGTAGTTATAGTCAGTTCCATTCAATTGCATGCCGGTCCATCAGTTCAGTTCAGTACACTCAGTTAGCAACTCAGTTAGAGTTAGTTAATTAACAGAAGGAACATATCTTCTCGTGGGAGATAATTATGGAGTGCCAACATGGAACCAAGTCAGTGGGGGCACATATCTTCTAGTGGGAGATAATTATGGAGTGTCAGCTTGGCACCAGGTCAATGAGGGGCACATGATTGAAGATTTATCATTGTTCTAAGTGTTAATAAGTTATTGATGCATGAAACCATTCTATCTTTTTTGTATAACCTAATTTGACTTGTTATTAAAGTGCTATGCACTTGGAAACTTATATAAGGTGTTCTATTTGATCTCGACTCTCTGGTGCTCTTGATGAAGGAAATATGCTATTATGTTGTAATCATTTTCTGCCAATTATCAATCGCACTCTAAAATTGTCTGCTGGGTTTTCTATCCTCCGAGTTAGTGGAGGGTTTTCCCATGGTATATCATGTGTTCTATGGTTTGATTTATGTCTGTGGACTAATGCTGAGATTTATATGCACTGTTATTATGGATTAAATTTTTAAAGTTCAATTATCTTCATATTTTTTCTCAGTCACTAACATGGTATTAGAGAAAGGGCGTGCAAAACCTTATTTTTGTGCAAGAACTCTAGGCCTCCATAGATCTTGAAGAATTGAGCAAGAAATAGAAGCAATGGAATTAATATCCTTCTAGTTGGAATATCAACTCTAACTAACATCCAACTTCAATACATGGAAGGCGAGGGTGATCAATATTCTTGAAGATCATGATCTGGATTCTTTGTGACCTCCGTGATCCAAGAGACCACTACAAATGCAGTAAGAACAAATTACAAGAAGAATCAAGGAAAGGAAAAGAGGATCTTATATTACTCCGTAAAGGAAAACCTCATGTCAATGATCACACCATTGGAGATGACAAAGGAGTGTTTCGACAAACTCACAAATCTTTATGAGAAGAAGGCCCCTACTCAAAAGAGGGTTTGAAGAACAAATTGTGCAACATGAAGATGGAGAGTGATAATGTTAACACAAAGATTTGTTCACCTAGCTCTCTATGGTCTAAACCATACCCATACATCATATTGTCCCCATTATTACCTTCATTTTGATCTTCAAAATTGTATTTAGAATAAATATGGTCCAAAACATCATTATTCCTTCCTGATAATTGAAAGGAAGTTGAGAATTTATTGTGGTTTATCACCACTCTCTCCGAAAAGGACCAAAAAACCCTAAAAATGAGAATGGGTCAAAATACCATAGATAAATACCATGGAAAATAAAATTCCATGGGCCATTACCATGGGTGAAAAACCCTTGGACCATTCTATAAATACATTGTGAAGGACTCCCCCAAAACAGTTTTTTCCATTTGCTTTCAGTCAACAACATATTTTTTTGCCATTATTTTGCCATGCCATTTCCCATGATGTATGTTGAGATTTCTCCATACCCATTTGTATCCACATTACCCATCCAAAAACCACAAGTGGAATAGATTGGAGACCAAAACCATGGAGCTCTGGAACCATTTCCTAGGACACCTACGGTGGCCTAACATTTCAGAAAATGTATATTTTGTCGTGTCTTGTTTTGCATTATATACCATGAAAATTAAAAAAATCTTGTTCTTGTTATTTTTATTTCATGTTGTTATCATTGAAATCTTCCTTATGCTCTAGACGAAATAAGGTTGGTGCTTGCACATAGCTAGAGAGAAATCCCCACTACAGTTTTGGTGAGTCCGCTCGGTCAATCCATACATATCTTTGTTTTTTCAGGGTTTTGCTATTGGTTTATTCTTCTTTTCTTCCTTCAACCATCACAAATATGACCCTCTCATGATAGATTCGAACCAATATAGCTTCAGTCCCCCCCCCGGGTCCTGGCTGACAACCATTTTGAAAATTTTCCAGTTCAGGCTGAGTTGCACCTATCCAGTCGAAAGTTGTGACCCAATCACACCTTTTAGCTTGATAAGCGCAAACTAGGTCACACATTTTTCCCTGACACATGCGAATTGGATAAAAAAGCGATATTATGCCTATCCCAACTTCTGGAGCGACCCCAGTCACTACTGTGACTCGGTTTCGAGTGACCCGTTGCGCTTAATCCTTTTTATTGTGTGACCTGAGTCTTCTGACTATTTTTCTGTCCTGATCGTGACTGTATCCTAGTTTTGTGTGACCATGATCATTCCTGTTTCATTGACAGGTACGACCTACAGTTTTTCAGTCTGTTTTGGTGTTTAATATCCTTGTTACAGACCCCCTGTCTATGTTTTATCCCTTCCCGACCTGTTTCTTTTCAGATATGATCTATTACAGCCCCTTGGTTTGTTTTGACATCTTCTTTGCCTTGTACCTAAGCCTCTTGAGTTTATCTTGGTATTCGAGACCCCATGTGTGTTTTCTACACCTTGGTAAGTTCCTTATTTGCTCATTTACTTATGTTTATTTTATATTCTGGTAGAAATAATTATGATTTTGCATGATATTTTATTGTCATTATTGTCATTTATCTACATTTTTCCATCCCGACGGTGATATTGGAACATATTCACCATAGAATTGCGGGATTTATACACATCATTTGCATGGAGATCACACCCAAAAAAACTTGGTTCATGATCCCAAGCTAGCGTTAAAAATAACTTAATACAACCAACATTGTAACCTCATTTGAGGACAAAAACATATTGTAGCTAAGTTAGGACACTAGGGATAAGCATCCAAACAACATCCCTCTATCACTCACATCTTGAGACATAGTTGTTTTCCATTAGGGGACCAAAATCCTCTTGTAATTGTTGAAACGTTCAAGGCCAGTATGTCGGCCCTCCCCCTCTTCAGCAGGAGTAAGCCGCAAAGAAGGGTCTCCAGAAGTCAGGGTGGAATACCACACTCCATCTTGTATCGAAGGGTAACCCTTCACATTCTTCCCTATATGACCTTGTCGGGGGTCGGGGGCCAAAGGGATTAAGTTCCAGGAAACCAACTGGACATTTCATGAATGAGGTATCCTAGTTTCCATTCTTTCTAGGGATCTTTTACCCATAGGCCCTTCTTGGTAGTGGGATTCTCTTATCCTATTTGTTCTTCCATTTCATATTTTCCTACTAGGATTCCATCACCCTGTTGAGGATACAATTTGTGAGGGCCTTCCATCTTGTATCTAAGATTTTTCTTGCAATCATACCACATAGGTTAGTGAGTCATTTTTGTTTCTAGGTAGTGATGCTTGTTGGCTTCTTGGCCACTTTGTTGTATACTCGACTTACTGTAACTCATTATTGCAGTTGGGTTTTAGAGATTGTTGTTGGATCGTGAGCCACCATTTCTATGATCTCCTTCTACACACTCGGCTGTAGTTGTGTTTTTGATCCTGCGGTTTATACTCTTGAGTTTCCATCCATTACACAGTACTACTCCATCACATCATCATAGCTCCACCACATTATTCGCATAGGATTAGGGGGCACAACCATTAGTTCGTTTTTTTGAACCGTCACCATTGAATCCATATTCGACATTGTTCACCACCTTTGAAGCCACACACGGCCTCTAAGTTTGATTTAGATTCCTATCAATCCAAACCTGCCTTGTTCACTGCCCCATCTAGCTGCATGGTTGGTGCACATATTGATCCCTTCCAAGGGGGACGGTTGGGAGTGGGATTGTGTCCATTTCAGCCATCATTATGTGTGTCCCTTCCACTAGACTGACAAGTCCTGGTACTAGTGGGCTATTTTCCACTGTACACACTACTGTTGGTTTGCTACCCACTAGTGGTGACCCCACTCTAACCATTGTGGTTCCTACCATTCCACAATTTATACCTGGGGAAAATGGCCCTGCCACGCCTATTTTGTTTATTCCTACCATACCAGTGACTATTCCCACTATCGAAAGTCAACTTTACCCACCCCCAGTTACACATGTGAACTATACTCTTGCTCTCTCCAACACCATTTCTAGCCCTTCACGATCCACTTTCGGTTATATTCTATATTTTATGGCTAGTATCAACCTGCCTGAATTGGAACAGTTGACCAATGAACCAATTTATCATAACCCATGTTGGCATCCTATAACTATCAAACTACGTTCATACATCCCTAAGTCTTAGGGAAAGGTGGGAGAGGACCCCCAAAACCACATCATGTCATTCCACTTATGGTGTTCCTCTAAAAGCATAGTGGATGATTATGTTTGATTGATGTTGTTCCAATGCAAAATCACAAGTGTTGCGGCCAAGTGGTACATTGAAATACCACATTCCACCTACTCAGACTTCTCCTTGTTAGCCTCGATGTTTCTACAATACTTCCAGTTACTCGTTCGATATGATGAGGGTGTAGAAATTCTATTATCCTCTAGAAAAAAAACTACCCATATCATGGACCATATCCATGAATGGAAACATCGTCGTAGCTTTTGTAAGATCTAGTTAGATGATAGAATATTCCTAGATGGGTTCCTTAGTACCTTACTTCCCCCCATCTCCAAGGACATGGTATCACAGTGCCCACAAACCAAGGAGGAATCCATCCAAATGGCTCAACAATTCGATCTTATATATGCCCAATCAGGTTACTTGTACACCATTATACCAGATTCTCCCCATGTTGGAACCTCACATCGAGATACACTGAGGGAATCTCATGCTACTGATGGAGTTATAGACTCTATTACCCAACATGCTCATTTTTATTCGACTTCTCATCTGATGCCACCCCATCCTAGTAACACCCACAGTGTTTCCCAACTATATTACGCCCCTGATCCTTCACGTATAATGACTCATTCTGGAGAAACACATTCCTATGTGCATCCAGGTTACGCCCTTGATATTTCACGCATAATAGCTCAGTCTGAAGCCACATTTTCCTATGTGCCTCTTGCACAAAACCCTCACATTCACAGACCGACTTGTTTGAAAAACTCATGTAATGGCCAACGACTCGCTTTGCATCCCCACCAACTGCTCCTACTTATTACCCACCACCAATGCAACTTATTCTAGCTCTGGACCCAAATCCTCCTGCTCCTCTAGCACAGGTCTACGCATAGAAGAACCTCCCTAACCAACCCATCCCCAATAACCAACAAGGGAAGGAAAGGAATAAAAGAGGTAGGAATCATGGAAACAACCAAACTTAAGGAGGTTGCCACCAATCCACCCTCTAAACAATAATGGAGCAGAACCCCTTACACAAAATCCCCAACATCCCACTCGAGGTGGGAAGAACCCATAGTTACAGACTAGTCATCTATGCGCCATCTGTAACACCTATGGCCATTATACCCATAAATGTCCTCACTTGACTTAGGTCCACCACTTACTCCAAAACGATAGTCAAAGTGACCCCAATGTGGCTGCTCCGGTTCATCCAAATCCAACACCATTGGGCCCTCCACCTATGGTGCTCCAAAACCCCCTACCACACCAAGGGATGCTTGCAACCTAGCCCTTGGCCCTGCAAACTTCTGCAACCACCTGTGGCTCAACCCATTGATCTTGGTGTCCATTACCTCATGACTTTAGCATATGATGTCAACCTCCAGACTCAATGAAACCAATATGGTTCCACAACAGAAACTGTTGACCCATCTGTGACGTTTATTTCCTCTACTGCTGATATGTCTTTTCATTTTTCGAGACCTCATATGGACGGGACTTCCAAAGTCCCAAGGTTCCTTAGCGTCACGTCACAAACAATGCCACTGCCAGAGCTGCGCTCAAATATAGTATTGTTGATGACTTGGCCCAGTCTCCCATGGCCATGTCTTCTTTGTAAGTCCTCAAAACTTGTACTTCGCAACGTAAAGCGCTATTATCCATGTTAGGTTCCGTTGATCACCTTTGACCTAGATCAAGGAGAACCCTGGATGCCATCATCTGTATCCTTGCAATTTTTGGTCACGATTCATAACTTGGTTATTCATCAATGCATCATTGATGAGGGGGAATCCACCTGTGTTATGTCAACATTTTTTTGGAAGAAACTTGGATTCCCAACCCTCCAACCTTCTTCCACCACCCTTTGTGCCTATGATGAACACTCTACTCAACCCTAAGGCATTCTCACGAATGTCGCTATTGAGGTAGCCAAAAAAAAAGTGTTGATTGACGTTGGGGTTTTCAATGCCCAACTCGATTACAACCTCCTATTAGTACGTAGTTATATGTATGCAATGAAAGCCATTTCCTCTACCGCCTTTCAACTCTTGATGTTCCCCCATGATGGGAATATCGTAACCATTGACCAACTAACGTACTATGATCCAAAGGGTCTGACCACACCAAAATGCGTCCTTCCCACTATCAACATTACCACCGACAATGTGTCCATACCATCCCTGTCTGTTGTTGGCCCGAGCTTGTTTTCCAACGTGCCTATGAAAGACACCTTTTTATTCTTACCACCTCCTCCTTCATCAACCAATATATCATATTTTTGCACTATCAAATCTGGTATCATTTCAACCTCCTTGCAACCTCAGTCGCAACCCTAACCATAGTCCTTGATGAATTATTGGGTTTCACTACCCATCCACACAATTCCCTTCCTTTTTCCACCATCCAACATCGTGAAAAATCCTGTTATGGCTACTCTCAACCTACCTGGGTTCACCTTCGGTATTCTTATGTGGTACCTCGATTCCCCTAACCCACCCCTATTTCCATAAGTGGTGTTGACTCTCTTCCAACCCATTGAGATGATGTTGCACCCACTTCCTAGTACACCAACGACTTATCTTGTCTCTACTCCTGCCCCTCCTCCAAAGAAGAAGACTGGAAGCAAGGTGCCCAAATCGACGACAGAACCTCGTCCTTATCCTATATGTGCTTTATGCAATTTCCAAGGCCACACGACATAGAATTGTCCTGATTTTCCTATCCTATCACAACCATATGTGCTATATAGATGAGACCGAAGACATCCCAACTGTTAATGTGCCAGCGTTACCTACGGTCAAGAACAAGTCACTGCAAAACAACCACCCATGTGCAATTTGTGGCCAATATGGTCATTATTCACAACATTTTCCAAACTTGCCTGAGCACCGGTTTCTCCTTAATGACCTTCACACACATTCCCATGAGTCTGACATTATCATCCTTGAGGAGATCCACCCTCCAGTTTATTCCTCAGAAACAACCAACACCATCTACATGATCTCTAGTTCCAGTACTACTTCCATCTCCTCGGTCATGGAAGATCCATCCAATCTATACGCACGATGCTTTCACAATGATGAGGAGACAAATAAAACTAAAAACAAAACAAAACTATTCTAAAGTATGTATAGACCTAGTGTACACATACTAGGAGAATTATTTTTTTTTTGTTTCAAGCATTCACTAGATATTTCTCTAGATGCCCCTCCAATGTTTGTAAAAGGAAAGTGCCAGGGGCTAATTGTTCAACAATAGTAAATGGCCCTAAACATAATCATTGGAAACTATTATGCTAACCTTTTTCTTCATGTGGTTTATCTAATTTTAAAGCAAGGTGTCCTACTGGGAAATTTCTTTGAGAAGAGGATTTTTTATCAAACCATCTTTCAACCAAATATTTATTTTGGATAAATTTAATTCTTTATATGTCTCTTTCTTATTCTAACTGAAGTAGATCATTGATCCTATGTTCTAATGAAAAAAATCATGATCCTATACAGATCGAGCTTGTTGAAGTGAAGGTAAATCTAGATTAAGAGGTAGAACAACTTCTTTTCCATAAAGAATACAATAAGCTGAATTATCAATGACATCTTTAGGTATTATTCGGTCAGACCATAAAGCATTGGTTAATTATGTATGCTAGTTTATATGATTATATTCTACAATTGTCTTCAATGTTTTGATTAGATTCTTGTTAGTTGATTCAACTAAACCATTTTCGTGAGGGTAATAATTAGTTGAGTACTTGATTTTAATATTTTTTTCCCTTGAAAATTGAGTAAGATCAAAATAATAAAAATATGATGCATTTTTAAAAACTAAGAATTCAGGAACACCCAAAGTTTTTTATAATGTTCGTTTCAAGGAAATAAATCACCTGGTTGGTGTTCACCACCTTTAGTGGGATTGCTTCTACCTATCTGGTAAATAATCTATAGCAATTATAATATACATATGTTTCATGGAGGATGGAGGGTTTATTGGACCAACAGTATCCAAACCCATTGTTGAATAGGAGTATCCATAACAATTGGTTGCAATGGAACTACAGGTTTCTCAAATTTTCTAGCAGCCTTTTGACAATCTTTACATTTGCGAGAAAAGGTGTGATCATCCTTGAATAGAGTTGGAAAATAATATATTTCTTTTGTAATCTTATGCGTTGTTGTCTCTCCTCTAAAATGACCACCAGCATGACCTTCATGTAAATCTCTTATTATTCTGTAGGTATTATCCTTTTCAACACATCGCAACAATATACCATCAATTTTTATTATAAAGAAGATTGTTGATTAATTGGTAGGGAGCATATTTGATCCTGATAGATCTCCTTTCCTCGGGCTCAAGGTTTTGAGAAGCATACCCTCGAATCAATAGAAATTTAATATCACTCTACCAGGAGTCTGCTGCATCAGGGAGGATATAGATTTGGCCTCCTTTAGACTTCTCCTCATTATCCCATTTTTCTTCTTGATATTTTTCTGAGTTTATTGATTAAGTTTCTAACTTACATAATCCTTTCCCATGAACAATTTTAATAGGCTGAATTTCCCAATCATATTCTTGTAACATGGTAACCCAATGAGCACATTTATCTCCTAAGTCTTTATGAATTAACAAATTTATTACTATTGAGTAAGTGACTATAACTTTCATTTGAGAGTTATATAGGTAATATTTGAAATGTATAATTGATTTGTAAATAACATAATCTTGCTTATCAACTTTTTGGTAATTAATCTCGGCTGCTTGCAAAGTAGAGCCCATAAAATATATTGGAATTTCATTTCCTTCATAATTTTGTTCTGTTAGTACAACAACATAAGAAAGGTTAGAAACAAATTTTATAAAGTAAAATCCTTTAAAAATTTTTGGGATATCACAACAGGACCTTTAGTAGTAGCTTCCCTGTTTTTACAAAAATCTTGTTTTTTATCATCATTCCACTTAAATTCCACATCCTTTTTATCATATACTATAAGGGTTTAACAATTTGGGAAATACCAGAGCCAAATATCCTTACAACATTTATCTTTCCTAAAAATGATGCCATAGATTTTTTCGAAATAGGAAAATGTATCTGAAATATTTCTTGCATTCTTTCAGGATCAATCATTATGCTATGTTTGGAAACTACAAAACCTGGTAACTTACCCTCGGTAACAAAAAAAGTGATTGCTTAGGATTGAATGAAATGCCATACTTTCTACATTATTCCAATACTTGTCTTAATTGTGATAGACTCGGTCTTGTCTCCTTTTTGAAAAAATGGTTACATCATCAAGGTAGAAAACAAGAGATTTTTTAAGTAAACCCCTAAAATCAACGTCCATTTCTCTCTTAAAAGTAGAACCGACATTTATTAATCCAAAAGGAATCTTTCGATATGAAAATTTACCCCATGGTGTTTTGATACTAGTCTTGAATTGATATGAATGCGAGACTAGAAACTTATTGTAACTAGAGAATCCATCTAATAATGAAAACATCTCTGAACAAAATACCTTTTGTAAAATTTGTTCCATTGGGGGTACTGGGTATTTATATTTTTTCGAAGCTCTGTTCAGATACCGAAAGTCAACACAAAGGTGAATATCTCCATTTATCTTTCGTACTGGAACTAAATTTTCTATCCACTGAGTGTTCCTAGCAGGAAAGATTATTCTAGCTGATAAAAGTTTATTTAATTCTTTTTTAATAGACGGTTCTACATTGGGATCCATTTTCCTGAGTTTTCATTGATAAGGATTAATATCAGGATTCACAAGTATATTGTGTTGCACAATGTTAGTGTCAAATGTTTTCAAATCATCACGTGTCTAAGAAAATTCATCTTTGTTTTCTTTAACCACTTTGATGAAATCCTTTATTTCTGCAAGTTTGCATTGAGTACCTAATTTGATATTTTGAGGATTATTTTCAGTTCCTAAATTCACTATTTCAAAATTCATACAAGAACTATTCGTTTTACAATTGGTTACCTTTTTTGATCTTATCCTATAAATCATAAAAAAATTAAGCCTGACAGCTAATATGGGTATTAAATCATTAATTATTTGTGAGTTCAAAGGGTTTTGAAGTTCTATTAATGATTGATCATGAGTGTTTTCATCAATAGATACATATTTGAAAGTATAACTGGCTATCACGAAATTGACAATTTATTGATCATCATGGAACAATTTCTAGTTTGTGAAATTGTAATGTATTGAAGCTATGCATATTAATTCAATAGAGAATGCATCTGGTGCAAATTGTTTTGTAGGATTTAATCTAGAAGCAACATTATCTAGTAAATCTGCATCAAAGTTTTGCAATCTAGGGACGAAGTTTATGTTAAAATCTTCAAAATGATTAATAAAATCCCAAGAATCTATCTGATAATTCTTTCAATGTGTTGATACATAGTGAATGTTTTTTCTTATTTTTATAACAATGATTTTTGAGTCACCAAAAAATTTGATAAATTTATCTTTTAAATCAAAGGCTTTTATAATACCTTGAATTAAGGCTTCATATTTAGCCACATTTTTTGTACATCCAAACACTAATCGACAAGCTATAGTTTTGTTTCCTTCTGTATCAATTAAAACACACCATGCTCCAGGTCCATGTTTAGATTTAGAACCTTAAAAAACAAAGTCTGGCAAGTTTTATCTAGCTTAAATTTGGTGTTGTCTTTATAGACATTATAAAACATGCACTAAGAAGACTCAATCTGATGAAAGTTAATTACTTCTTATCAATTTTCAGATTGAGCAACAGGAGACATATCATCAGGAAAGTTTCCAAAAAATGTATCCATAGAATGGTTTCCCAAATTTTCATTAATTGTTATGGAGGGTTCACCAAGATCATCAATATCGGTAACAATTTGTTTAATAGATGGTTCCCTTTCAATTTTCATTTTTTTAGACTTGCCTTGATATGGTAGCCATACGTGTGATCAGTCTGTTGCAAAATATACTTTAAGTTTTTGAGACCAATCATGAATTAACGACATCCCATAAGCTTCAAGGACATCAACTACAACAATATATATAGTTTGATATATCCTAGGGTTTGCGGAGAGTCTAACGAGGACATTTTTTTAATTCTCCTACAACCTTTACCTTGGGTCTATATAATTGTGCTATATGTGTTTGTGAAGTTTGTATTTTTGCATTTAGAGTTTAGTGGACAAATAATGGCATTACATTTGAATATGCACTAGAATCTACCATGCAATTGTGGACATTCCTATTGAGAATTTCAAAAGACAATAGAAAAGGTGGTGTTTTCACTTTTTCCCCAGTGGAGGACGTAATAGGTGACTGTTAAGTTATCTTCGGAAAAGGGTTTTCTAGTATATTGTTTTCAATAATCTTCTGCTTTGTAGGAGATAAACTACTTTCATGTTTATCTATAATTTGAAGTATTTTCAATATTTCAAATATAGATATATTAGCTTTACATTCTTAAAATCTTCCACATGGTCATATTCTAGGTCAAAAGTTGTATTATCTTTTTGAGGATTGATTTTAGAATTTGTAGGTGGAATTTTAGAGGTGGAATGGATGTCTTGAGTTTGTTGTATTTTTACTCAAGTGCTATATGGATGCTGAACTACATAAAATGTTTATTCATTGTCTCCTTCATCATACCCACGAATTTCTAAGAAATGATTAACATAATGAGCATTGGGATCATCCAATTCATTTTCATCTTCTCCAGGGTTTTCACTCAAATTATTATCTGAGTTTTCTAAGGGAGGTTGTTGTCCTATTAGTATATATTTTAATACAAATACCACATCATCAATATTCATCCCTTCATAGGGAGGTACTTGTTGATTGTGAGGTTGTTGATAAGGTCGTTTATAATAAGGATACCTAAATAGCCTCGTGTATTGGATTTCTGTCCATTCACGTTTCTTTATAGGTATAAAATTCATTTGATACATTAAGCGGAACTTTCTAAATATTTTCAAAATCGAAAGAACTTTGGTCTTTCTTTCGAGGGTTAATTGTTTTTGTGGGATTAGCTTTCTTCTCAAAAGTACTTGGTTGATTAGTATTGATATCAAAACTGTCCTTAAGGACTAACATATCCTTTTCTATCAACATAGCTTCATCGAACACTTGTTGTAGAGTTGGTTTATGCATTCATTTCACCCACATGCCTAAGGTAGTTGGAATGTCTTTTACATAATATGATACCAAGTGATCTTCTGTAGACATTGATTTAGCAAGAATCTGCTTTTTAAGTGTTAGGAATATTTAATTAAAATATTTCTTCCTTTATTTGTTTTACATTTCATTGTAGATAACTCAAGTACTTGATCTTCTCGTGTTTTGTCATCACCAATTTCTTCCAAAAATAGTTTATTGAATTGATTCTAAGAATTTATCATTCGGGGATGAAGAGAAAAATACCAGGTTGAAGCTTTACCCTCAAAGGTGTAAGGAAACAACCTGCATACCACATCTTCATGTATTACATTACATAAGTGGATTGCTAACATAAATTTCTTGATGTGGTCATTAGTTAGTTTCCTATCACCAAGATCAAATGGGAAAAAACGTTTGAGGGTTTTCTGGTAATGCATGTTGCACACCTGGAACTGATACTGCATCTTGATCGATCCATGGAATATTTTGATTATTATCCATATGGAGAGGACTTATTTCTTCCTTAGATGAACTAGAGATATGATGATTAGAAGAACTATTTCCATAGTTATTTCCACGAGGAGTACTATGTGGGGAATTAGGCATTGATGGAGGTTGGTATGATCCTCCTTCTTTTGAATTAAATCCAAATAGAAAAAAGCTAAGATCTGCAATGAAACCATATTTCGATTGGTCTGTCAAAACTATATGTAGGGATTGAAGTGGGGAACTAAAATGAGTGAAATATTGGGATTCGGGGTTTATTGAAAAACTTGCAACATATCTTTTAGTATCATTCACAAAATCCCTAAAGCGCCGGTTAAATCGTTCAACAAAATATTGGGTTATGGTAGGAATTGCAAAAGTGTGTTAAGCATTCTTAGCTAGAGGATGAAGTGTGGAATCTTGATATTGGGGCATGGGAAAAATGAGAAAACCTGGACAATTTTTGGACTGTGGGGTAGGTGTCAAAATGGTTTCAGCTGTGAAATTGCAGCAACGATGAATGTGGATGGTGGGATTACACAACTCTAAGTAGCAACCACGGAACGAGGAGGATTTTTTCTTTTATTCCTTCAAACCATTAATTACTTACCTACCCTCCTTCTAGCACCATTTTTTGATTCCTAAAAACAGGTTTAAATGTTAATGCAAAAGAAAATAATATGATCCGAGAACCTCAAAATATTTCCTAAAAAATATTCCTATTTCCAAGTCATTTGGGATGATCTCTATGGACGGATTTAGTCCTCCATTATATTAGGGTTTCTATCTTCAAAAGAGAATTATAGTTTCTTTGTGGATTTATTATAAGTGAATCTGATAAGAAATATGTTTAATAAGTTTGATATGATTAAAATATCCTAGCAGGGAAACCTACTGGGAGATTAATAAAAGGAAAAGCTTATAAATCAAGATTTATTTCAGAATTAATATGTCACTAAGCCATCGAATTCCCAAAGAAACATAACGCATAAACCCTATGAACAAATTCATGTGAATTAATAGTATCATTCATTATAACATACAAATCTAAAATAATGTTAAGATTTAAGAAAATGTGAATTAGTGAACACACAACTCAATGGAGGACAAAAAATAACAAATAAAATTTGTATTTGATACCCACCAAATCATTACATGCAAATTTTTTTGTCCATCTCACATTACCCAGTTTTCAAATAAATACATACTCGATTGTAGCAGGTTAAAAAGCCATACAATTTAGAGTGCAACATACTGCAACAATCCTTCTCCAATGAAAAAGACTCCCTTTTCTCAATATCATAATTTCTCTTAAATACATTCATAGACTCCAAAAATTAGGAGAAATTTTAGGACTATTGTTATAGCAAAAAATGGCACTTATCCATCTTTGACGACATTTACATCTTTTGTCTCATGATGACACTTCATGAAAACTATTGTTAGTCACCTAAACGACACCTATGGATGGAAGGGCCATATAAATATTTTTGTAGATCCATTTAACCTATTTTCTAGACTGTTTGAAAGGTATCGTACCAAGGAACAACTTTACATAACAAACCAACTCATGAAAATTATTGGAAATACCCTGAAAAATTCCTTTTGACCGATACGAGATTTGTCAGTGGGAAAACTATTTTTTTCAACTTTGTATACACGATTTGTTAGTGGGAAAATCACATATATCCCATAAAGTGGTTAAAAATATAAATTATCAAGATTTGGGTGGTTTTGGAAATTCCTCCTTAGTTGTAACTGACCTATTACCGACCCTAACTCTTCATATTGTTATATAAGAGAGGGATAGGGGAACATGAAGGGGACTTAGCCTTTCGTATTATTATGTTGGTGACATTGGGACTCTCATCCGCCCCACCTTTTCCCTAGTTGTAATATACCTTTGTTGCAAAGCTTGGAGGCTGAGAATATTGGAGGAGAGAAGCAAGAGATCCAGATCAATGGTTTTACAAGGTGACTTGCATGAGGACAATGTATATCTTGCACTTGTAACTTCTTCCATTGATTAATAAAATTTTGTTGTTATTCCCTTTCCAAATAATTATGTAAGGGATATTGAATCTCAATTTGTGATCATATTTTAATGTAGATGAGATTAGGGTTTCATATTATCTTGATTATCATTGTTTTACATGTGGTCAAATTGGTTTGATGAAGGTTTGAAGTTGTTTTGTAGGTATCTTGGTTGGAGAGCAAGAATAGGGATAAAGAGGAAACTTGGATTAACCTTCAATGCATGAGGTATGCACCCTTATAACCCTTGAAAACTTGTTTAAATTTACACTTTCAAATTCTTTTACATTAGTCTGTAAACCCATAGTATGTTGTTGGCCTCAAACCTAGCCACAAGATCAATTCCTTAACAATAGAACTGGTGACTTTATTGGGGATACCTTGTCTATTTTGGTGTATCCTTGTATAGTTTTTCTAGTGTATTTGAAGGTATGAGTTCTTCTTTCAGGTGAAGAGTCATCCTTAAGATTTTTTAGGAACCTTCCCTGCTTTTTTGAGGCTAAGTTTGACCTTTTTATGCCTTCCACCACCCATACATGATTGTTGCACTGCACAGTAGTGTATCCCTAACCCATACGCAAGTTTACAATGGTATGCATGTGTATCATATGCAAATTTTACCTTTAGGAAACATGTGTATTCCATGTTTCAGCGTTTTTTTCACTTTTTTGGGCATGTTTGGGGTGATCTGGTGTTGTTTTTGGGGTCCTCATGGGTCTCTTTCCTGTGTAAGACCACTAGGAAGTGGTGTCTCCCTTTGAATGTTATCTTAACCTGATTTGTAAGCCCTTTACGAAGACTTTGGTATTATCTCTTTCCCTTCACCCCACCTCCTTCCTTAGCATGACCTTATTGTGCAAGGTGTTGATCATCCTCTATTAGTAGTTATAGACTGAACTTAGGAGCGATCTGATCCTATGAGGAATCTCCTGCAATAAAAAATTAAAATGCATTATATATCAAAAATAGAAAGGCATAGAAGATATTTTATTGATCGCAGGCCACTTCGAGGGGGAAACCTCCTTCAAGCAAGCTAAATACAAAATAACTTGTGGATGCTTTAATTTGCCTCAACATGTACTTATATACTAAGTCTAATCTAAACTACTTCTAATACCCTTGAATGTGGGATAATAAAATATATCCTGGGATGACTGACAAAGCATATGCATCCAACAAAAATATAATAACGAAGTAAAGAGAAGGGTTGACATAGGTTCCTAACATCCCATCCCTCTTAAAAAATATTTGTCCTCAAAGCTTTAGATGTGGAAATTGTTGTTGAATATGAAGGAGTGGTCCCTATGTAGAATCCTCTAGTTCCATGACGTGCCACTGAATTAATACCACTGTGATGGATCGCGAGTAAAGCTGACGACTGCACTTATTGAGGATGAATGCTGGATCCAAAAAGATGGATCCTTCATTATCTAGTTTTGGTAAAATATTTTGTGCTATGATGTTGGTTCCAGTAACTTTCTTATGACAAGAGACATGAAAAAATGGATGAATGCGAGATGAAGGAGGAAGTTCCAATTTATAAGCAATAGACCCAATCTTCTGAAGAACCTTATATGGGCCATAAAACTTTGGATCCAGATTCTGATTCCCTTTGAGTTTCAAGGAGGATTACTTATAAGGTTACAGATGAAGAAAGACCAAATAAAAAACTTGAAAAGTGAACTTAGAATGGTGTTGATTTGCTTGTTGTTTCATTTGGTTTCTTTCCATTTGAAGATTGTCCTACAAAATGTGAATAATTTGATCTTGGTTTCGAAGAACCGTGTCAACTTCCTGAAATGGTGAATTGTTGGGGTTGTATGAAAGGACCATTAGTGGTTTCTGACCATAAAATGCTTCATATGGAGTAATTTTATATGTAGTATGGTAAGAATTATTGTACCACCATTCAGTGAGAGGGATCCACTTTTCCCACTGATGTCATTGTTCAGAGGTGAAACAATGAAGATAAGTTTCCAAGAATTTGTTGATAACTTTAGTTTGACCATCTATTTATGAGTGATATCCAAAACTGATATTCAGTTTGGTTCCAGTGTGGAGAAATAGTTTTGTCCAAAAATTACTTATGAAAGTTGCATCACGGTCTGAGACAATGGAAGAAGGGATTCCATGCAGACGTAATATTTGGTCCATGAAAATTTGTGTGACTGAGGAGGAGGTGTATGGATGGCCGAGAGAAACAAAATGACTATATTTGGAGATCCAATCAACCACAACCAATATTACAGTATTCCCTCCATATTTAGGGATGCCTTCAATGAAATCCATCAAATTATATGTCCAAATACTTGTAGCGATGGAAACATTTTCGAGAAATATAGGAAGGAATGTTGTTTCACCCTTGTGGCATTGGCATGTATTATATTCTATCACCATCTGTTGAATTTTTCATTTCATTCCCTTCTAAAATAAGTTACGCCGTTCCTGCTCATACGTTTTGAGGAACCTAGAGTGCCATGTCCATGGAGAAGCATGGATTTCATTGAAGATATCCTGTTGAATATTTGTACTCTGTGGAAACACCAGATGACCTTGTATCTCTAATAAGAACCATCCGAAGAGTAATGTGGTATAGTATAAGGTTTATTTTCCAACCATTGGATGATTTCAAATAATGAAGAGTCGTTGACATAGCCTTGTTGAAGAAGTTGTAACCACTTTGAAATATGCATAGAAATAGCTGAAAGAGAAATGGGTTCATCAAATGTACAGGAAAGAGCATCCACCACAATATTTTCCTTGTCCTTCTTGTAAGTGATCTCATATTCATTAGTTATAACCCATGAATTTCCTACCCCATTTCTATCTTGTTGGGGATGCGACTTGTTGTTCTATGAAATATTTCAGACTCTAGTGATCAGCCTTGATGCATAAATTATTTCCTAATAGGCATGGCCGCCACTTCTGTACAACATGCCAAATAGTCATCATTTCCTTCTCATATGTAGAGGTGGCTAAATTCTGACCGAAAGTGATTTGGTGGTGAACACAATGGGATGTTGATCTTGAGGAGAACAACACCAAGTCCTTTGTCACAAGAATCACTCTCAATAGTGAAGGGCTTGGAGAAATTAAGCATAGATAGAACAGGTGTGGTACCCATACAAGCCCTTAGATAACTTACTTTTATTGGGATAACCTAAATGAGCCATTGCTTCCTTTAGCTACACCTTTCCAGATGAATGTTCAAGTTGAACACTACACAATTTCTCGTTGTATTGTAGATGAAGGAGCCTCTATTAGTATTTTATCTGCATTTGATTGGAGGGGTATGGGATCATCTAGCCTCATGTCGACCGTTAATCAACCATTGGACTTAAATAGAAGACCTAGTCAAAATTTGGGTGGGAATACCGTCTTAGTTTTTTTTATGGTTATAGAGGACCCCTTGGATTTCAATATGATTTTCAATTGTGATTATGTATATGCTATGAAATTTTTGGTGTCTATGCTCTTTCATGTGGTGTACTTCCCTCACAATGAAAGCACTCTCATTGTAAATCAGCTAGAATTTGTTGATACCTCTCCTTACCCGACTGTAGACCAAGTTTATCCTTTGTTAATTCCTAGTGTTTCGATAGACACTACCCACCACGGGTGAATTATGTGGTCTTGTATATGTTGTGTCCAAGTACAAATGAGAAGAAGCCTCTACAATCATGCTTATATTTTTGGGACTCGTTCCTAGTAGTTTACTAGATGATCTATCCAATGGGGACTTTGGAGCTAGATCTCCATGCTATTGATCCAACTAAATGTTTAGTCATGTGTTCTATATGGGATGTCTTACATCCCTCAAATGAATTCTTCCTAGAGTCTATGATATATTCTAACCTTCTTATGGATGTTGGATCAGTTATGGTTAAATCAATCTCTGAAATTCTTATTGAGTATGGTCTATCTGATGATCGAACCTCCTATGTTGGCATTGTTGAGTCTTTGTAGCAGCAAGTCAGTGATCCTGGTGAATTTGATTCTCCTTGTAGAATTTTTGACTCATGTGATACTAAGTCTATTTTTGTAGACTCCATTGCCTCTATCAACTTTATATTTCCTATTGAGGTTGATCTTACTGACTATAAATCCTTGGGCCTTGGCACTATAGAGACTTATTCAATTGATTCTTCCTTAACTATGCCTTTTGTTGAAGATATAAAAGCTGAAAATGTTTCTACCAAAGTGACTTGTATCGGATCTCTTCTTCTGAACATGATCATCATACTGTTTTTTCTTGGTGACAAGATTATTATTTGAATTCACAATTGTTTACTGGCCTCACCTTTTTGTTCAAACTATAACCACATTTGCATGTATTATGCTCTTGCTTATGAGCTTGGTGTTGGCTTCAATGCTTTTAGCTCATTTTATAAGCCATCATCTCCACTATCATCATCTCTCATCTTTGTACCATTTTTCCATTTCTTATTGACATCCTTTACTTCAAGAAGACACTCCTTGAGTGCCCTTATCTTGCTTGTAACACCTCAGTCTTGAACCCAATTGCATTTAATTGTAAATGATGTAAATAGCGTTATTAAATCATGGAGAGGAGCTAAAGGTGAAGGACTTAGCATGCATTTAGCATTTGTATGTATCGACAATTAAAATAGATGTCGATGGTTCATGTGCTAGACAGACACAATATAATTTTGGACGTCATGTAAATATGCAATTAATAAAAATACCCACAACTAGCTATGCCAATGCAACATTAAAGAGATGGGGGAATGATTTCACAAGGAATAGTGGGGGGGAATATTCAAACAGTTGAGCCAATAGGGTAAAGCCAAATGTTAGTGGGAGAACCCATAAATTTTTCAACAACCCATTTTTGTCTTTTGTGCCCAGTCATTATTTCTTTCAGAAATTGGTTGAGGTAGTTAATGCCTTGCGATTAGAAGAGTATGGAATTCAAATTCGGATTGGGGCAAGCCATCATTTTTGGAAATCATTTTTTTGACTTATGGGGCAAGAAAAATCCATGAAATGCATGCCCATCCCATTATGCACCCACGCCCTTCTTTTACTCACATAGCTAAATCTTGTTGTGCTTTCACCTTCACATTTTTCTATCATTTCCTCATTTCTACATGCCCAGAAATATGTTTGTGTTATTACTGAGTGAATGGCCAGTAGGGATTCACAATTTGTGGGTTTAGGGAGGTCATTTTTGCTCTCGTAATGCCCATAGATGTTTTTGGAGTTCGAATTCACAAATTGGGGGTTTGTAGAGGTCGTTTTTACCCATAAACGTTTGCTCAGATCAAGTTTGCTCACCAGGGTTGATTTCCCCATTTTACTATTTGTTTTTGGTTGCAAAACGTTTTTGTCCATACCCAGCACTTATGTTCTGTTTTTCTGTAAGTGCTTTCTTTGGTCTAAGCCATTAGGAATGGAAGAGGCAAGAATTGGCTTGATAATCCTAGTGAAGAGAGAAACCTCACAGAGAGATCAAGAGGGGATGATTATTATTCTATACACACTCTGAAGAGAACTTGAAGGGAAGGTATGGCCTGAGGGACTATGCAGCAGTGAAAGGAATACTTCCATGTGTTGGGTGTGTAGGTATTATGGAGGCCAAGCCAGATCTTGTGTAGGTGTCCATAGATCTATGGTTGAGCTCACTAGCTTAGCAATTCTCCTTTCCACTGCCTTAGAAGCCTAATAAACCGAATTATGTTTGGATTAGTTGAGTTTTGATGTGTATTTGGTTATGTGTGAGCCTGCTCTTCCCTAGTTCCTTCTGTAAATCATGCCCATCTCGTGGGTGGAAATGGTGTTGAGTGATTGATGAGCACACTGGACTATGGTTGGGTGGAACGTTGCAATGACATAGCTAGTTGCGGGACAACTTCTTTTCAAGATAAGTATTTTTTGTGTATTTAAGTTCTGTAACTATATTTGTTTTAAATTATCACGAACATGTTGAATGCTTGAATGTATTGTTCTTTCATTGTATTTTAATGAAATATACATTTGCATATGTATTTTATTTCAATGCATTTTATTATTCTATTCATGTGGCTAGATTGTCATCCTGACAGTAGCAACAACAGTCGAGTCGCATCCTCTCTCTCGGCGAGTAGAGGAGATGGGACGTGACATTGCTCATGTTCCTTAAACTATGCTTAGGCTTGTTCCTCATGCTTGGAACTAGTTCCACATTCCTCTGACACCTGTCTCCTCGCATCTAGAGAATTCTTTTGTCTTTCCTTCGATCTCGTTAAAAACAGTAAGGAGGCCATGAGTTGACTTTTATGGGCTCGTTAAAACTTTACAGGAAAGGTATGGATTTACTTTTAAGATTTGGTCTAAATCCTTAAACATAACTAGATTGTCGAGATTGTGTGTCTCTTCATACTCATTAAAGGATGTGAAAGAACATCCACATTTGTATAAGTTTAACCCTTTTTCGGACCATGTTGATTACTAAAAAAAAAGGAATACTCTAGTAGATTGTGGCTGGATGAGTATTCCCAGATATAGGTTTGTCTCTTTTTTTGGGCCTGCGAGACTAAATTTTTGAAAAAGGAACCTAGTTGAGCTCACTTTTTTTTCATGCTCTAGATCAAACTATGAAAAATATTTCAAGCGTTCTTTATTCCATTGTCATTCTTGCTAAAAATTTAGGACAAAAGCATCGAGTGATCTTTCTTTCCTTCACGCTCATTAAACTAAAGCCTTATGCTTTCTTTTGATAAGGTGTCAGTATGGTCATAGTTTAACCCTTTTTCAGACCTTGACGAGTAACTATGAAAAAGGAATATCTTAGCTCTCTTGAGCTAAGAGAGTTCCCCTCTAGATAATTTTATACTTATTTGGATTTAGGAGACTAACCTTACGAAAAAGTCTCCCTGTATAGTCTTATTTGGAATTTTCAGACTCTCAAATTGTGAAAACTTTATCGAGCATCCACTAATTTGGGCTCGTCAAATCCATGAATCAGTGCTTTAGCAACCATTATTATATCTCTTCTACGAGCTTGTTAACAATGAAGAAGGTCCCGACTTTGCTTTCTTAGACTCGTGAAACCTTTACAAGAAACAAGGAAAGGGAAGTTCATTTAAATGTATTTTATATTATGGCGGCAAGTCTTTTCATCCTTGAACAAAGCACTAGTTTTAGTCTATCAACAGTTGGTTTCTATTATTTTTCCTTAGGATTAAGCCTAATCTGAAAGTTTTTACTCCTCTGGTTAGTTACTATTTCAATTATATGGAGAATATATCAATGTCTCCTACATTGCAGATTTGTATTGTAGGTCCCTTGGTGTCAAAAAGCTGCCTAAGTCACTATTGTTCTGTGCTCATTTTTTAAGGATAAAACCTTTGTTGGACATTCTACAGTTTCCTTGACCTTTTCTGTCGGCCACTCCATGGTATCAGTTCAATACATCAAGTCTTTGTAGGTGCTTGTTGAAAAGATTTGTACCAGTTCTATATCCAATCAATATTTGATTTACCTCGTGTTGGATGATGGAATATTTTTTAATGCCTTCCTTACAATAGAAATATTCCTATCGAATTCAACACATCTTTCTCTGGGAATGAGATTTATAGTTTATGCTAGGACCTTGGGGATTGAAGTCATCAATGACAATTTCCATTGCTGTTGGGTAGTGGGAATAACTTAGTTTTCCCTACTCGATGGATTCTTCAAGTGTTCGACTTCAATACCATGTATTCACAATTGTTAGAATGTACTAGGTACCTTGAGGACCATTTTCATTATTGATGGTTTCCCTCACATATTTTAACGGTTCTCATCCATGACCAATAATCAAACGGTTTCCTCCATGTTCGATGTCAAATTATTTATTCACATGGTTAGGATTTGTACCTTTGGGAAGGTTGGATTGAAGAACTTGGGTCAAAAGTAGCATCATTATCTTTTTCTATTTCCCGAGTTGTGCAAGACCTTGTCACACTTCATATGACAATTGTTGAGACAAAGATCCACCTTGTATTCTTGTGGCTGTGATTTATTATTGAGCATGGATCTACATTGTTTATTTGTGGTCATGACTCCTTTAGATTTCACATGGCACATTTTGACATATTGTGTAACCATGATAGTTACATCATTTATACACATGTTGGATCCACCTTATATCTTCTTGGAGATCACTTTTATATGGACACGTATCTACTAAAGATCATTTTGTATGATATTTATCTCTCTTTCAGGTACCTTCATTTGAGGCTATGATCTTGGATTCAGCATTTTCTTTGAATCCATGAGTCAACTGTTACCTATTTATAGTATATTTCGTTTATTTTCTTCCCCTCTAACCTAATAATTAGGGGGCATATGTTATAGCCAAAAATGGCACTTTTCCATCCGTGACGACATTTACATGTTTTGTCACATGAAGACACTTCTTGAAAACTATTGTTAGTCACTGAAAGGAAACTTCTGGATGGAAGTGCCATATAAGAAGTTTTGTTGCTCCATTTAACCTCTTTTCTAGACTATTTGAACCTTTAGTTGCCACATAATAAGCCAACATACTACATTCTAGTTACAAATATGGACATTGTTCATCTCCATAGAATATACAAAGCATTGATGTCGATAGTTTGTAGGGTTCTCTGAGAAGGGAAATTGGTATTTTCGATTCATTATGAGAATAAAAGTGCTAGGATCAACCATTTAGGTCTTTAGTAGGACCTCCAGCTCAATATTTTCCTTCAATGCTTTTATAATTTTATAAGTAAGTAGTTGTTGTGGGGCCTCGACTTAAAATATCTTGGTAAAAGTATCAGGTTTGGTATTCATGAATAAAATTTTATTCGCATCTCTGAAATAGCTAGTCAGCACGTCAGCAAAAATGACCCATTTAACCAGGTATGTGTATGGTAAGACTGTGGGCCAAGAAGCAAATGCATGAAATTGGGAATTACTAATATTTTGGTAAATAGGTGCATCATCATGGAACTCAAAGAAACCATTTCTATAAAAAATATCATAGATCCTAACCCAATCAAGACATATGGTATTTGATACTTAAGCATTTGTTTTGGAGAAGAAACCAGATTTATGGTCTTTTGATTTTAAATCCTCCATTGGGTACTCGGACCTGGTTCTTTTTTCCATGCCTTCTTTTGCAATCTTGCAGGGAAATAGAAAATTATAAGCTGAAATAATTTTCTTATAGGTGTGACAGAGTTGATGAAAACAATATAATGCCTGCAAAAAACCAAAAATGTAACTCTAGAAAGTTACTTGTAGGATGAAAGCTCTCGGAGATCGTGGCAATAGGTTCAAACTTAGCTTAGATTGATGTCAATTTAGGGCTTTCCAATTAACCTAGATTAGATTGATGTCAATTTAGGGCTTTCCAATTTGTTTAAAGTGGTTCACTTTGGTCATTTTAAACCATAAATTCCATTTAATCCATGTATGTGTGTATCTTACACCAACTTTGAATTTTTTAAATATTTTGGAGGTGGGGCCCGAAAACTGGAAGCCTGAGTTCGAGATGATAATTATTCAAATTTTAAATAGCTGTTCGACTATCGAGTGTCGAAAATAGCTGTTTTTTCTTACTTCTAACTTTCAAAAAGTCAGAGTTGCCCAGTTAATGATTTTAAATTTCCAGATAAATAACCATGTCCAATTTTTGCTATAATGTAGCCAGAGTCGAACAATCGGGGGATTAAAGATATAGGATCATCATGAATTCCAACTATTGATTTTCATTTTATCAAGAATTTTAACTTATGCTTTGTTTTGAATTGGAGAAAATGTTTTGTATCTGATTTTGTAATTTTTTAACTAAGTAAGAAAAAAATTGAAGAAAATAAAAGTGTAAATGAATTAAAAACAAATAACTAAAGAGGTACCATATTTATGAGCTAGGATAGTTGTGGCTACGATAGGTATGTATGTTGGCTATTTTTCTCCTTTGATTGTTGGTAGATATTATTTTCATTCATATTCTCAGTATTTCAATTAAATTAAGTTTGAAATTTCCCTCTATCTTAACAAGAGATATGGAGAAATCACTATTAATCATTTGCATGGTTAGTTGTGGGTTCATTCTTATCTTGTCTATATTATTTTTTTTAATCAAACTAGTTAGACCAGAGAGATAGATTTGATCTTCCAAATTAAGGTTACTGACTTATTTATATTATCTTAATTTTATTTTAAACTCCATTTTTTTCTTTCCCCGTATTATGTCTTTAAACTTAGATGTGACAATACTTTTAACATTATTTATTTATTTTTGCAAAGTGGCATTTTGGTTGATCCTGCAATGGTTTAGCAAGCCATGGAATCTTTATAACAACCTGTATTTAGGTGTAGGTGGACTTGACTAGATTGTAAAGAAGTTTTAGGATGTCTTTGCTCTCCCATGTTATTTATGATGTACTTGTACACCATGTACCTAGTTATAGTAATGCTCTTGATGGGGGAAGATCCACCTCTAGCATGAGAACATGGTAGTGTATTTATTTTAATTTAGAGATTATCAGTTGTGAAACACTTTTGAATAGATTTAATATTTCTCTAGGATTCTCTAGAGATGATGAAACCCTATACTTCACAATCGCACAAGATAATGGGAGTGACGAGAGATTCAAAAAGGAACTTCTTTTTATCCAACATGGCAAGGTTCGTTGATTTACAATTATTTTCAAAAACTAAAATAATATTTTCATCCTCATTAATCCTTTTATAAATGTTGTACTTTTAGTTGAGCTTGTGATGAATATCAATTATGAGATATTTGTAAGAAGGAAATTCCTCTAATTTGCTATTGTAATATGCAAAACTAGCATTAATTTTACAAATTAACAAAAAAAAATTGGTATGAAGGATAAGTAGAAATATTAAATGGAATAATTAGTTTTAATAAAAAATATTATTTTGTTGATTGTTATTAATTTTTTATTTGATTTATTTGAGATAAATTTTTATTTATTTATTTTCATAATATTTTTATTATAAATTTATTATAAATTTGAATTTATCAAAATCGTGTTTTATCATCTAATTTTATGTCGTTTAATAATTCTTTCGATTTAGATAAATATTTCATAAGACAATCTGTAAAGTTGTACTGAACCTACCATGATCCATGTTTAAACCCAATCGTCTCCTTAAAAAAAAGTGTTCTCGTAAATACAGGAAAGATAATCACTGCTTAAGTTAACAATATACAACTAGAAGGAATGGTATGAATCCACACCACTTAGGACACCTTTCTTTTCGGGTGTCATATATATAATATATACAGTAAAAGAGAAGAGTGAAACAACTTCTCCTCTTTTCTATACACATAATCTCAAAATAGGAACTAGACCTATTTTGAGATCCTCGTTAAAATAAATAATAGGGACCAGAGATTGGGTGGCATCCTTCCCTTCCCATAATGCTCGCACGTAATAAAAATATAATCTGTCCAAGCTCTAACCCATGCAAAAACATCAATCAGAAGGAAACCATAGCACTTATATATACAATGAAATATTTTGTTATACTTATGTCAACGTTTAGTCTTTAGTAACACTTAAGTCTTCATTCCATAGCAACATTGTAATTATTTATAACGTATGTAATACCATAATGAATCACTAGTGTAATCAATTATAACAAACAATTTCTTAAAAGACCACACATACACATATATAATGCATTTTGTATAATACTTTCAAAATAATACTATTCTCATAAGATTATTGCCCTCTTAACTCAAGGCAAAATCCAAGAAAAATGGAAGAAACTTAGTTTCTTTCTATTGGGGAATTTTTTTTCTTTGACGGCCCTTTTAGAAATAAGATAATAGTAATATTATGTAGAATAATCACTAAATTTAATCTAGGATCACTTAGTATTTCATTTTATGCTAATAGGTAGGTTATTGCAGTTCACAAAAAGCTTGCGTCAAAAATCCACTAACCTTAGTTTAGGGAAACAATTAAAAAGGTAAGTGATATAGAGAATATTAACAAATGATATTTTATTCAAGTTCCTTTGGCACCAATATTACACCTGACATAAAACAACATGGCTTCCTATTCAATTACATCTTCCCCTAGTGGATTTATTCCCCTTGTTAGGATTAATTAATTAATCCTCCCTGGACCACCATAGCCTAATTATATTTTCCTAGCTTAGGAGGTTGTTTCCACATCACTAGTTCCATGGGGGACTCATATGGGGCTCACATAACACTTGATCTGCCAATATGCACAATTAGGATCTTTAGAGACCAATACCTATAATTTAGGAACCCACACTAAGTGCCACCAGTAGTCACCAACAGTTGACCCTAGTCGATGTTCAGTTATGTTCAGGTTTTCTCTCATTCCCATCAATTATTTCATCTTCAGTTAGTATAACTCCACTTTACATGATTTAAGGGAGGTTGGGCACGTTTTCTCACATACTTAGATCAGTTAACGCGTTTTGAACTAATTCAGTTGTTCAGAGGTGCATTAGTGAGCTCTAGTGGCGATTTTCCCACATTGAGTTAGCCCTGCAGTTAGTCCAAGTTGGTGAATTCGAGCCCTACCTAAGGCACTTGAATTCTTCCTATTGTATCACCATTGTATTACAAAGAGGTTAATGATAATTCATGTAATGTTACACTGACCAAATTTTGTCTCTTGGTTGTTCAATTTTCACCATGAATGTTTGATCAATTTAGACTGACTTTCTTCTCTCTCCTACAACCATCTTTCACATTGAATTCATTCATGCCTAAGGATCCTAAAGTTTGGTAAATTAAACATGGTAATAGAGAAAGTATTAATGCTAGCTTCAAACCTTAGAAACTTCCATTGATGTACTAGACGCAATTGGGTTCCACATAATTCCTGGTATTCTTGCCTTTCTCCCTCTGGATTTTGTCTAGAGAAGTATATCCAAGTGTGATGCACCCAGATAAAGTGCACATGTCAAAGTGGAGAGCATTTGAATTGGTTTTATTTTGAATTGAAGTGTTTTTACAGGTAAATTGGATATTTTTTGAAGAATAAGTTGTTCCTTGAAGCTGTAAGATGGAGAATTCAACAGTTTTGACTCCTAGGTTCCTCACACCCTCAAATACCTTGATTGGACGAATGATATGTAGATAGTATTTTGAAAAAATGTTCTATATAGGGTCACCATGGGCAGTGAGGTCGAACCTCAGTATCCTCTTGAAACGTTGAAGTATCTGAACAACTTGGATGAAGCATTTGGCTTCATGTGCATCCACATCTCCAGAGAGTTACTATTATGTTTTGAAGGACTAAAAAATACAAAGGAACTATGGGAGAAGCTCAAATCCTTATTTCAAAATGACGATGAGCTAAGGGGCCATATACTAGAGAATGATCTGATAGCACTACATCTTAGTAGATTGAAAACTATACAACAAAGTTTCTGAAAATTCAAATTCCTTTCCATGCAGTACAAGTAGTGTGGGATTGATAAAAACGATGAGCAATTATTGCTCTCAATTATGAGAAAATTGGCCAAAAATTATTAGGGTTCCTATCCACCTTTCACTTTGGGAGACTCACAGCTCCTAATTGGAAAACGTTATCCCTTGATTCGTTCACAAAATATCTTATCTGGGAACAAGAAAAGTTGATACAGATGGGATCTCTCAAATCCTCCAAGAATTAGTCTCTCTTAGTTGGGGAGACTAAGAATGACCAAGCAAAGGGGAACCATAAATGCAAAGAGAAGAATAAAATTGATTTCAATCAAGTCAGCTTTGATTGATCTACGATTGTTAAGGTATTTTATTGATCTCTAAGTAAATAAAAAAGCTTTCAGAATCATGATTACACAATCTAGATACATAGGATACTTTCTCAGAAGATTCCACATGACTGATTGTAAAGCAAGACCCTTCCCCTTCTTATCTGGCATTAGGTTGGAAGAAGGAGGTTCCACACCACTCGTTGATAGTACACTATAGAAATTTGAATGGTGTCCTATTCAACCTCATCCATTCGAGGCCATATTTATCTTTTGTTGTGAGTGATGCTTCCATATGCATGCAGAAGCCACATGAGATTCCTTGGAAAGTAACAAAGAACATCTTGAATTATGTGCAAGGTACAAGGGAGTTTTGGATCCCTATTCTGCTACTGCACAACAACATCTGATTGGTTTTACTGATTCAAACTAGGTTGGTGGTAGTACTGACAAGAAATATACATAAGGATTTGTTTTCATGTTGAGATCTAGACCAATCTGTTGGTCAAGAAAGAAGCAAGCAATTCTTGTTCTTTCTTTAGCTAAAGCAAAGTATCGGGGGGATTTGAATGCAACTATTTAGGCAGTTTTTCCACATGGGATTCAGACATAGTTTGAAATTCACACTTAACCTTCAGTAGACATCTTTTGTGATAGTCATATTGCAATCGAGATATACAATGATCCATTCCGAAGTCGGGGGGAGAAATAATATTGAATTTCGCATGCACTACATCCAGGAAATAGTGCATAGTAAGGATATTACTCGAAATTATTGCCCTACAGAGGAGAAAATTGAAAACATATTCACCAATTCCTTCACTAAAAATATATTTGTATATATCATATCTCTTCTTGGTGTAAAGGCTTGATTTAGTTATTTTTCCTACTTATTTTCAAAGGGATGGTTCCCATGAGTTTTTCCCCATTTCCTTGTTTTTTTTAATAGTCATTTTTGCATTTAAATCTTATGGGTGACCTTTGGTCTTAGTTTCCAGGGCGCATGTTGTCCAGTTTAGTATTAAGGGGGGGTGTTAGGATTGATCAATTAATCCTCCCTTGACCACCATAGTCTAATTTTATTTTCCTGGATTAGAATTTTATTTCCACCTCACTAGTGCCACGAGGAACTCATCTGTATCCCACGTAACACTTGATGCACGAGTATACATGAGCTTAGGAGATTTGAATCCCAATCCCTTTAATTTAGGACTCCACCTTGAGTGCCACCAACAGTCGCTAGTCGTTGACCATAGTCGGTGTTCAATTATGTTCAGTTATGATCTGATTACCATTAGTTAGTTCATATTCAGTTAGTATATAACCAATTTTCATGATTTAATGGAGGCTGGGTGAATTTTCTCACCTACCTAGATTATTTTACCAGTTATGAACTAATTCAGTTGCCTGGAGTTCCATTAGTCAGCTCTAGTGATGATTTTACATTGAGTTAGCACTAGAGTCATTCCAAGTTGGTGAGTTCGAATCCTACATAAGGAATTCAAATTCTTCCTATTGCATCACCATTATATTATATAGAGGTTAATGATAATTCATGTAATTTTATGCCAACCAAATTGTTTGTCTTGGTTGTTCAATTTTCACCATGAATGTTTGATCATTTTACATTGAATTTCTTCTCTCTCCTACAAGCTTCTTTCACATTGAATTCATTCAGGCCCGAGGATCCTAATATTTGCTAAATTAAACATCCCTATCATTTTTTTGTGCCAAGCCCTTCAGTCTTTTAAGTCTAGACATTTGATTCACAACTTCGGAAATGTATAACAATGCTTATAGTGATGTACACTTACATTTTTTTCTTATGTTACAGAAGGATTGGGGTATCAAAGGGGATATTACATCCTCCCCCTTATAAATAATATTTTCCTTGGTGTTAGCTTTGCTTTCTTTTGGCATGCTTTTTATTATCTTCATTTTCTATTATTATTCTTAAATTGTTTTTTACCCAAGCATTATGAGGTATGTGCAATTTTTATCATAAAACATATGCATAGGTATTATTTTTGAAATTAACAGAATCATTAGTAATTTCTTTTGCAACATATTGTTGTCGTTTTTCATGGTAACTCTTTGAAGATTAGTTTCACCCTTAAATATGTACCTACAACATCTTCCATACATGCATAGCATATATAAACTCCATAGTCTAAGAGAAAACCATTCATGCATTTCATCTTATGGCACATAAATTTCCATATTCAACTTTTTACATCCATATCTCTAGTATGGTAGTATTTTTTCTCAACTACCTTTAATCATTTCAACTTTTCTTCGCAACATAAGTAATCATATCATGCTAACATAAGATATGCATAATCATAATTTTCTCACATATTTTGAAACATATAATAATCTAAAAGCATTAGCAATGCACATAGAAACAATCCTTTTATTACATGTGTCATGTGAGGATTACCTAATATAAATTTGTAGCCAATACTTCATTATTAATCATATCATAGTGCATAAAATATCAAAGGTAATATTAACACACATATTTTGTATGGTAATGATGTTATGAAGAATTTCTTATATGAAATATTCATTTAGAAGTACTGACATATATACATGAGGGTCATGCACTAACGGAACCACCTGTTCATATATAGGCCTCCTCATCCTGTATATATTTGGTTTATCCAATGAATCAAATATAACCTATTTACATTCCCTCTTCAAGAACCACCAAAATGTGTAGAAAGAGTCAATGCAAAGATCACTGAATATCTAACTTTACAGAGACTAGAAGCTCAAATATTACAGAACCTAAAAGATCTAATTTTCTTGAGCCTGGAAACTCAAATATCATAGGGCCTGGAAGCTCAAATATCACAGAGCCTAAAAGCTCCAAATTTCTTGATCTTGGAAGCTCTTGAATATCATAGAGCCTAATAGATCCAATTTTCCTAGGTATAGAAGCTCAAATATTACAGATCCCGAAAGCTCCAATTTTCATGATCGTGGAAGCTCAAATATCATAGAGCCTCGAAACTCTTTCCAAATTCAATGGTTTCCTCTTCTTTTTTTCTTCTTTCATAGAGAGTGTTAGATGCTCAAAATCCAACAAGATCAACACCAAACTCAAATATTATAATGATTCTAAACAATTTAGGTGCTCCAAATCCAACAAGATCAACACAAAACTCCGGTTTCTCTTGCTTATTTACATTTTTATTATCCATTTTATTCTTCCTTTTCATTAGTTGGTTCATTTTGAATATTATGCCTTAAATAGATATGTTTAGTGCAAAAAGGTTTTCTTAAAAGTTTAAGAGCCTTATAACTAAGGGAATCCCCAGTGATCAGCTCAAAAGTTTCATATCTCTTTCTTTGATTAATCGTTGATTGTATGAAGTTTATCCTTATTTTCCAAGTTTCATATGTTCATATTCATCTCTTAAGTTATTGTCTTATTGGAAATTCCATATCTCATTACTTGTAATAAACTCAAAGCATTGCGAGACACAATGACATATATTTAATACTTTTTCAAAAATAAACATTCAATACATGAAATACCATACTCATCATTGATTATATCCAATGTTATGAAGCCTACCAGATCCACATAAAACCAATACTATAATAATTTTAAACAATATTGATGATCTTGAGGCTACCAGCTCGACACCAAATAAACTTGGTAACTCAATAATCTTGATGTTCTATATTTTACCTACTCAACATCAAAGCATGTTTGTTTAATTCCTCTAAGACTCGATTAATAACATTACAAATCCAATATGCTAAACATTGTATTATCGCTTTTCATGACTTGATATTTCTAGTATCTTCCAAAATATGTGTAAACCATTCCAAAATTTCTATATATTAATCTCCTTATCACAGATATGCCATTTACACCATGGATCATTCCCATAATAGTTACTATTGTTAATTACTTCAATAAAAATTTATAAATATACAAATTATTTCTTATTATTTTTCTTGTAATATATTCTTGACATATCGAGTCACGTGAATTATGTTTTTGTAAAATGCAATGTATTATTCATATAATGCAATGTATTTGCATTTAAAATAATGAATTCTTAACAGAGTACACAACATGCATGTACATTAGCAACTCCATTAGGTCGTAGCGTTGTTTCTCCCCTCTAGTACCACTTGTGACATACCCAAATTCCTCAATACTATTTTTGGAAATGCGGTATAATAATTCTTTTGTTGTGCTACATCATCCAACAAACTAATTTAATTAGTTTCACCAATTTCATGACATAATAATCAAATGCATTCCTATCAGTTTTATTTATACATACGATAATTTTTTAAGTCATTGCTTCTAATGTTTTATTATGTCCCCAACAAGGGGATATATATGAATCGCTTAGGCCTATTAATTGGGGGTTCACATGAGAATTTTTTTGTGATTTATAAAATTTTTGTATAGTTTAATTTTCGGGTATATTAAATAATATTTTTTTAAACTATTTTTTTTGCATGTTCATTGGTTTGTGCAGGTGACGTTTCTCTAGGGTCTTGTGCCCCAAGACCCGGATGCAGGCTCTCGTCAGCAAAGTTTTAATACAACCAAAATTTTAATGTAGCAATAATGGAGGATAATGATTTCCTATTTTTAAATATTTTTGTGATCCTAAAACCTATCCACGAAGATAAGTCCAGTACTCGAGGCCTTAGTGTTGATAAAAAACCTAAACTCAAACCTCTGTCATCCTCCTTGCCGTGCATGGACACCAAATGTATTTCTCGTACGAAATCCACCTTAACATTGTTCTCCTTCTTCCCTCCTCCAGCTCATTATGTAAGAAGCTCATCTTTGTCTCATTTAGTGTATCGGTGGGAACTGGATTAAATCTATCAACCACAACTCGAAAAAATGACGTGCCATACAACAATTTTGCTTCTTTTACTAGTCATAGCTGCAAAATATATTTCCCTGGTTGTTGACATTCCAGGCTTATTACAAGTGATTTCATGGGGATCAATTGCAATTATTCCAGCTGTAGGTTTGCCAATTTCTTTTATGACAACCTTTCTCCTTCTTAGCAATCTTGGTGCCTCAGTCGTGGAGGTAGCCACTGATGCTTTAGTGGCAGAATGTGGTAAAAAGGACTAGGGTATTTCATCAGGTGAGCTTTAATCCTTTGCATGGATGACATTGGATACAGGGAGTGTTCTGGGTAACTTATTTGGCAGGATTTTTGTGAGCCAAGTTGATGCAAGGACTATGTTCATCATTTTTCTTTTACCTTTGAGCATTCAAATTGGGACTTCCTTGGTTTTCAGGGAGTACTCCTTCGGTATTTGTAGTATGAAGCAAACTAAGGTTGCACAATATCCAAGCCCAGTCAAGAGTAAGTCATAAGATGCACCATATTTTTACAAATCAGTTACTAGTGCATCTATGAATGGTATAATTGGTCTAGAGTGGAGGAAGAGGTCTATAATGAGAAGCATAAAGAATCAGATCTCATATATTTTAGGAGTCATAAGGAGACTAGAAATTGCATATCCTCTTACATGGTTTGCTGCATCTATTGGAAGGACACCACTTTTAACAGGATTTGTGTTTTTCTACCACACACAGCATTTGAAGATTCATCCACACATCTTGGCACGTGCAAAGGTGGTTGGGTAGATGAGCCTTCTATTAGGAAGTTACATATACAATCGCTTCTTAAAGTTACATCTACAATTGCTTCTTAAAGAAAGTTCCATTAAGGAAGCTAGTCTGCTTTGTGCAGATTCTTCTGTTAGTATTTATGTTAACTGACATTTTCCTCGTGAAGCAACTAAATATTCAATTGGGAATACCAAATGAAGCTTATATTATAGGAGCGTCCGCATTTTTGGAAGCTATTGATCAGTTCAAATTACTTCCCTTTACAGTGCTGCTTGCTCAACTATGCCCTGCTGGCTGCGAGGGCTCACTTATGGCCCTTTTCATGTCAGTGCAATGCTTGGCTAGCATAGTGAGTGGTTATTCAAGTGCCACCCTTACAACATTTCTGGGTGTTTCATCATGGAACTATTCCACATTGCCATTGGGTATTTTCATTGTATCCATGGCAACATTGGTCCCATTAACTTGGATTTTGATCTTCTTCATGTTCACTTTGTAAGAGCATTCGAGTATTCATTTGAGTGTATGCCTTATTGGGCATCCTAACAGTGGTATCAAACCTAATTGGCACTTTGTCCTATGCTTAGAAGTCCTTCCTCTACTTACTGGTCTACACGATTCTTTGCTTTCTACTCTCAATTTTCCACATAACATTCTCTTACATACCCTCGACCTACAACTATTGTTGACATTACACATATGAATATTGTAGCTGCATTGTTGCTACGAACTGAAAGAACAACATGGAGTTGAGCCCTCCCATGAACTGAGGAGACTCCTCCAGTTCTGCTACTGCATACTATTTTCCTTGTGTGCCTAAACCCTAATCTCATTAGCATTGGAGTGAAGTGATGAGTGATTGCACCAGCAACAAAGTGATTGAATATTCATGTTGTGTGAGCACCTGTGTGTGGCTCCATCTCTGCATTGGCCATTTCATTTTGGTGAATGCTCTCTTGAGCATGGAGTTGGGTCATATGGTGCTATGTGATACCTTGTTGAAGTTCGAATGTTAAAAATTAAACGTAGTGCTTTTTTGTTGAATTTCTTGAGAGTGGTGCAGTTGGAGATGTCATTTGATGACTAGCGTGGAGTTGCCTCTCCTCCTCCTTGAATGTGCTGTGCATAGAGACCATTGTGGACTACTACCCTCTAAGAATGTCTATCTAGAAGCTTGACCCAGTGTGGAGCTTGTATACTATTGAACCAAGATATTGCTGCGTTAATTTTAGGTATTGTTGCATCTCCTCTTTCTAGCACGCTGAAGCTCTCTCTAGGCACTAAAGTGATTGAATCCATCACCGTGAAGCTGTGCGTGAAGCCTATTTCCCTTGATGAAGGTGGCTTCCATCCTCCTTCATGACCAACTCTTGTAGCTATGAGGAGTTTCCTACGACCTACACGGTGACCTATTGCTGGTGGTATTCCTGCTTAGAGACCAACAAAGTTTGAAGACCATATTTATGTGGCCGACATTAAAACGTGAGACTAGTGCGTTGGTTCTGCATGGCGTTGAGGAGACCTGTGGTGAATATTTGTGTTTCTCTCATTCTTGTAAGGCACTAGATCCCTAATCTATAGATGTGCATATTAACTTTGAAGTAATTGTAGCTGTAACAGTGGTATTATTGATGGAATCTTGCACAACATAGAAGTGGACCAATTTATCTATCACAGATTACTAGTGCATCCTTGTCTTCCACCAGAAGTAAGTATTTAAGTAATTTGCATCTCCTAATATTCCTTAGCTGTATCCCTTTAAATGTTGACAAACACTTGGTTCTCACGATTCTAATTGTAGTGATGATGTGTGATTTCAGCATCAAAACGTTTTCATCATGGAAGGTGGCGAAGGCTCCACAAGGAGAGGGAGGTATTACTACACAATAAAGTCAAGAAAGCGCACATCCAGGGAGAAATCCAAGAAAATATTGAAGATAGAAATGGCCTCATGATATTCAAATAGTCTTCATTAGCATGGAGCCCAAGTCATTTTTTGTGCATGGTATCTTGATTCTGAGATTGTGTTCTATGTAGCAAGAGGTATTTTTATTTGTTAGTTAGCCCAAATGATTTAGTTCGCTAGTTAACTGGTATTTGATTTTTTGCATGTTTGTTTGTTTCGTTAGGTTCAAGAAAATTTGGATGGGTTCCTAATAAGGATTTCATAAAGAAAACTATGGAAATTGGAGATGTATATGGGTTCGGGATTTCATCAAGAAAAATATGAAAATTGGAGATGTGTACCGAATTCATGGCATTGTGTGTTCTATTTGCTTAACATGGGTCAAGTCTATTTGCTTAACACAGGTGAAGGCTTCACCTGGACACCTCTTAAGCCCTAGGAATTTTTAGGTTTCTCAGCCCTAAATTTTGCTTCTCTTCAGTTAAGAAAATTTTGTTGTTTTTGTTAAAAAAATCCCCATTGTTATTTGGGTCACAGTGAGATCAACCTTGTGGATGGTCAGCAATAAGCACCCCAAGTATAGTGTAAAATATACCTTACTATATATATATCATTTAGTTTATATATAGTTTGGATGTATCACGAAGAAACCAAACATAGTGTAAAACATAAACATGATATATACATCATTTAGTTTATATTAGTTTGGATGTATCAGGAAGAAACCCAAAAGCAGTGTAAAACATATACTTACACTTCGATATATATGGAATAGGATATATAAAGTTGTATGTATCAAGAATTGTGTATATACTTAATACCCAAAATATTCTCATGTTATATATACAACAATAATGTACACAAATCACTCACTTATGGGTTCACCACTTGGCTCATAAGCATGTCTTCCATTGCTTCCCTATGAAATTCCTTGATAATCGAACCTAGGCAAGGCATCTACACCTATTGGCATTTGATACACCTACTCGCAAATGATATTATTGTCAATGTTTTTCTAACTTATCTAAATATGTGGTATTTTTCAATCACTCTTCATGGTCGACAGAGAGAACCCTACTCTGCATGAATTAACATAATTTAAATTTTAATATTCTTCCCCAAGTGTTCGTATGTAAGAGAATGAATTAGCATTAAGCAGAAGACCACCCCTTTATAGAAAAGAATTTTGTTCACTTTTCAGATAAGAAGTGCCCTCCTTTGATTTCAAATATAGAGATAAATGAGCCTCTCTTTATAGGAATTTTGTCCTAATAAGTTCTTTTGTGGACTAAGTATAGTAGGTCACCTCTACCTCGTTGTGATCTTCGTGTTTCTCCTTGTGATAATGGGTTTGTCTTATTTTTACATTCTGTGTCTTTAAAATTTTAATTCCTAATAGTAACAGTTGATTTTTGTTTCTTCTGAAATAACAATTAACTATATGACACATTGAATTTTAATAAATATTCTCAGTGAATATCAACACCAAGTTACTTAAGAAAATCCAGATCGCTAACAATGGGTATATATACATTGAGACAAGAAGAATCCTCACAAAAGATCCAACTAAATCCCCTTATTTTTGATAATTTGGTTATGGCAGAAGTCCCATTGGTAGATATATATTTAGTGTGCATGTTGAGACAAGAAGAATCCCCACAAAAGATCCAACTAAATCCCGTTATTTTTTATATTTTGGTTATTGCAGAAGTTCCATTGGTAGAGATATATTTAGTGTGCATGGAGCTGCTCTGTTCGATATTTGGCAGTTTTGTTATCATACCTTGAACATTGTTTATTAGTTATCAACTCGTTCCTAACTAAATGGCTCAACAAAAAATGATGACATACAACATTACATCAAAATTAACATCACTCCTAAAATTATTCACAATTCTAACATCTTATCTACTCATAAAAATTCATGCAATAAAATTATAACTCTTCATCAAGCATCCCAATTATAATAAGTTTTGTTCCTATTTTTGTCTTTTGTTTTTTATTTGAACATTAATCTTTTATAATGACATAAATATGGGATAATGACATTAATCTTTTATAATAACGGAAATATGGGATAATGACAGAAATATGAGAGTTCATGGGACACACATTATTTGGTTGTGTTAATAATAATTTGTTAGCTAAAATGATAATTGTAGGGGAGTAGTCTTGCTTGTATTAAAATCCGAACAAAATTTAGCATTATTGCACAAGTATGTGCATATGCTTTATTCTCTCTCCACAAATTCCTTAAAAAAGAAAATTAACTTGGGCTTGCAATGAAAATGATGATAGAAAGATTTTAAACATAATTTAAATTCTAATATTCATACAAAATTATATCAAAATTAATATCACAGCTAAAATTATTCACAATTCTAACATCTTATCCTACTCATAAAAAATATCCAAATATTAAATACCACAACACAATATAATCTTATAAAAACTTCAATCACCTAAACACCATTAATACCAAATTAAACTTCAATCACCCAAACATCACTAATACCAAATTATTCACAATTCTAACATCTTATCCTACTCATAAAAAATATCCAAATATTAAATACCACAATATAATATTCTGATACAATATAATCTTTTAAAAAACTTCAACCACCCAAA
This sequence comes from Pseudotsuga menziesii, assembly GCA_001517045.1. Taxonomy (NCBI): domain Eukaryota; kingdom Viridiplantae; phylum Streptophyta; class Pinopsida; order Pinales; family Pinaceae; genus Pseudotsuga; species Pseudotsuga menziesii. The sequence continues at coordinate 81,062 of LPNX010722500.1, read as the reverse complement.
CATCACTAGCTATCACATTCAATAATTAACTCTAAATGCTTTTGGAACTAACCATCACATTCAAGAATTAATTCTAAATGCTCTTGCAATAACAAGTAGGAATGTCGGGGACATTACCAACTCATGGCTCTTGTTATCTAAGGATTTCACAATCGTAAACAATTAGAGACACATCATTTAACTTACCATGTGAATTCTTATAGACATACCTATTTTCTTGCATAGTATACTGCATGAGGTCATGTTAGTTATTTACTTCAATCCATTTGGGCATTAGAGTAATGTAAACCAAGCAATCATAATTCTTGCTAAGAATTTATGTACCACTTAATTGTATGATTACAATCATTCTACGATAACTTTCCATATTCAGGAGTATGTGGTCTTCAATTATGCTATTTATTAATTATTAATAAGCACGAAACTAAAAGCAGAGAGGTGAAGAAACTTGGATGAGAATATAAAAATATTCATACATCAAATTATTTAAATCCAACATAATTAAAATATAATCTTTATAAATAACTTGACCATAAATAATAACATCAAGAGAAACAGTTATTTATTTAAGTTAGACTTTTGCATTTGAAGGACACTGAAGGCTTGGATCCAACTTTCCTCCAAACCTTCTTGCTCTTTGTAGGCGTATGTTTTCCCAATGAGAGGCCACGCCCAATCTAGGTGTGAATCCACTAGGACTAGAGTATATGGATTTTACCATTCTATAAGCTTTTACATCCTCACCAAGTATCACGTTTTTACTTATAGGATATGATATGTATAGATTCCCCTTATTTCTAGTTAATTATTCTAGTTTTCTTTCATCAATAGAGGTCTTTACCTTTCAATTTTTTTTTGTATAAACATATACTAAAAGGGAAAGTGATCCTCAAGGAAGTTGTGTAAGTATGCATTGTTCTACCATATGGAAAATAAAGGAATTTTCTCCTTTTATTTTTCCAAAAAGGGTATATCCAAAGTAATAAAAATTAGAGGGTTATTCCCTTGAAGGTCTTACCCAAAGGGTATATCCAAAGTAATAAAAATTAGAGGGTTATGCCCTTGAAGGTCTTACCACCAAATTAACCAAAGAACTCACGTAAAAATGAATATCAGGTCCTCCGACTGCCCTCTTGAGCTGCGCTCAAGCTTACACCTGGATTAATATCTTAACAATTACATCCAAGGAATCAAATAACCGCTATGTAAAATATTCATTACTATACAAGACTGTTTCCTATGGAACTTTTCCTTTCTGTACATTCTAAACTTAAAGAAAAATGTCATCTACAATTAAATGTGCAACATTTATCTTCCAGGGATGGTGCCCTTTTAGGATGCACCTATAGTAACCCTCTCTCTATATAGAAAAGGAAATTTGGAAGGAAACAACCATTATCTAGGGATGGTGCCCTTTCTGGGTGCACTCTTCTTGCATAGAGTCTATTTTCAAACAAAATGTTTTTAATAAGAAAATTCGTAGGGTGTGAATTCTTTAGTAGAATTTTGAAACATGGAATTGTCTCAACAAGAGAGGTTTATTTGCTCGACTTAATATTCAGAAGTCGACATATGTAATATCACATACAAATAGACAGGATTGACAAATTAAAAGAACTCTTCAAGGAAAGAACCAATCGTATCCTTGGGAAAAATCGTTCTTTTAACTTAAGGAAAGATAATCAATGCTTATGTTAACAATATACAACTGGAAGGAATGAGATGAATCCGCTCCTCTTTGACCACCTCTATTTTAGGTTGTCATATATATTAACATATACATTAGAATAGTGAAACAAACTTCTCCTCTTTTCTATACACATAATCTCAAACAAGGAACCATTCCTACATCGTTCCCTTCCCATAGATCTAGCACAGTGAACCTGCATAAAATAATTCAAATACCACTTGCAAATAAGGGACTAGGGACTCGGTTGTTCCCTTCCCTTTCCAAAGTGCTCACACATAGATCTTCGTTAAAATAAAGAATAATTTACTAGAAGACAAGGGACTAGGGACTGGGATGTGTACTTCACTTTCCATAGTAGTCACACATTGTATAAATATAATCTATGCAAGTTCTAACCCACACAAAGACATTAATCAAAAGGAAACCAATAACGATGGTAATGGTTGCACCCTACTTCTACTCTACAAAATATAACAATAGCATTCAATTGTGGGGACTTTCTCTCTTCTACGGATGTCGTCCCTTCAACAACAAGAAGCTTCTCAAGCCCCCCCTCTCTCTCATGGAAACCCAAAAGAAAATAAAAAATATCTCGGCTCCCTTCAGAATTGTTATGAGAAGAAAAATTCCCCAAGAAAAGGAAATCCATTCCCTAACTAAACAGTCCTTTCTTTTAACTATTAATTACTCCACTTTAAAGAAAATGGGACCCTTTTTGGATCAAAGGCCTGCACATTATATATTAATATATTGATCAAAAATATAATATATATACAACGAAATCTTTTTTTATATACTTATATCAATGTTTAGTATTTAGTAAGATTTAATTCTTTTCTCCATGCCACCATTTTAATTATTTATAATACTTTGTAATATATGTAATACCATAATGCCATTATTAATGTAATCAATTATCATAAACAATTTGTTCAAAACACATACACAAAAAATACTCTCAAAATAATACTTTTCTCATAGGATTAACTAAAGGGAAAATGTAAGAAGCTTAGTTTACTTTCATTAGGTAATTTTTATTTACTCAACAAAATTTTTAGATATAAGATAATAGTAATATTATTTAGAATAATCACCCATATGTGGGTGTCCACATGCCAAGTCAACAGCGCAAATCATCTTGATCCGGGAGATAGAAGCGTGGAACCTCACATGCCATGTCTTTAAAACCCCCCTGTAGTTAATTTATCCTATGCATGATGAAGAGGATGTCTTTTCTGGCGAAGGACAAGCGTCCCTGCAATACGACCTGCATTAATTCTCCCATCATGGTTTCATATTTGAAGTGTTGGCTGTGAGGCTAAGGGAGCGAAATGGGGAAGTGAGATAGCTCATTCTCCCACTCATGGTTCTGCCATTTCTCTTGTAACATCATAACTCACTAATTAGGTTTCATACTTCTATGGTCACCATGTCCTCGCAACAGGGAACCCATCACAAACGAAGCACCGGATGAAGCAAGGCCCAACATGGTATGGGTTTGATGATGGAAGAAGGGTATGAGACTGGTGTGTCCATGTCAGACAAAGCTTTGATTAATGAATGTAAGTCTCGCCTGTCATCGAGCATCTGGGTAGGGGAAGAGGAGGTGGTAAAATTAACCACTACTAGTTAATCAAAAATATGTTGTGAATGTTGCTGGAGGAAATGATGAGCAAACGGAATTCCACCCGGAGTGTGGGACTCTCAATCAAGACAAGATTAACAAATCTAGATGCCCAACTCAATGGGTTGGATGCCACTTCTTCCTGGAAGCTCCTAGATATTAGGCAATGCATCATTAGTAAAACTAAGGTGGGGAGAGGCGGTGCTACTGGGGGACTGTCAAGGGAAAGGAGCTTTGCTTCGGCTCAGAAAGTGATAATGAATGCTCTCTTTCTGGTGCCAACTACCATCATGCCTCTTCTCAACAAATGCGTCCGCGAAAATGATGATCCTGCACATAAGTATTCTCCTCTTCGAGCCAAGTTGCATTATTTTACCTTTGACGATAAATTCCATGGGGCCCTTCCCCATCGTGGAGGAAATACCCCTCGATTAAGATGCAGATGGGGACACTGAAGATGTATCATCCACCTACTGGTTCCACTTGCTATTTTTTAGTTTCTATGTTTTAATTTGCTTAATACGATTTTGTTTAATGTCTCCATGAACAACGTTAGTGTCGACTTTATGCCTATGATTTGGTCTCCATCTGTATATGGGATTTTTTGTAATGTAAATATCATACTGATACACAGTTTTGACTGGTTAGGGTGGTGGCTCCATCATCTCACACCACCCTAGAGGCCTCATTGTGATGTAAATTTTGTTTCCGTAGTTTAATTTATTCTACAGACTTACAAAAAAAAACATTATTTAGAATAATCACTAAATATAATTTAGTATCACTTCGTATTTAATTTTATGCTAATAGGTAGGATATTGTAGTTCACTAAAAACTTGTGACAAAAAGCCACTAACCAAGTAGTTTAGGGAAACACTTAAAAGTTTAGGTGATCAAGAGAATATTAACAAATTATCTTTTCTTCAGGTACCTTCGACACCAAGATTACTCCTTCGAATGCATGGATTCTTAGCTATTTACCTCATACCCTAGTAGATTAATTCTCCTATCATTTCGTTGTTCCAAGTCTTTCAATCTCCTAAGTCTACAAATCTGATTCACAACTTAGGAAATATATAACGATACTTATAGTGTTGTACACTTATATTTCTCATTCCATTACATAAGGATTGGGGTAACAAAGGGGATATTACATAATCTAAGTTAGCAACCCATGGTATAGCTAAACATTTTTAAGTTCAAAGAAAAAGAGATCTTCAAAAATTAAATTCTATATAAAATTAATGCTTATAGGTTTGTTCATTTTACCAAATTAAAATGGTATTTTCTCACTATTAACTATTTTTAAAAGATTAAATTAAATAAATGTTAAATGAAATAATTTGACCAACATAGATTCATCTTAAACCTCAATCAATCAAACATCTAGAGGGATCCCATTTTTTGAGTTGTATATTTTTTTAAATTTAAATTCAAGAAATTTAATCATTCTCTTGTTTGATAAATAGAGAGGGGCGTAAGTTTTAATTTTTTATTTTATAGGTCTACAAAGATTTTTTTAATTAATTTTTTTAATTTTTTATTTAATGAGTTAACATGTATTTTTTTTTTTACTTTTTATTTTTGATAATGTAAAATTCACTAGTATATTTTTTATTTGATTAATTTGTGATAATATTTTGAACATAAATTCATTTTAGATCTATTAAATGTAAAGATTTATTAAATATTTTAATGTGTACATTTTTAGTTATTCAATTTATATTTAATATTATTATTTGATTTATTTGTGACCATGTTTCTCTTTATTAGATCAATTTTTAGTACACTGCATTAAAAAAATATTAAACAAAATATTATTTCTTTACTATTAGATTTTTTAATTGGTTGGATTAAATATTTTGAGAGTTAATTTTTTTTATTTTCTAATTTCAAGTCTTGAATTAATATATTATATAGAATTAGTACATGAAATAAAATTAAATCATAGAAAAATATATCTTTACACTTGAAATGAAATTACATTGCTTTTAATTTAATTAAAGTATAATGATCTTTTCCATAATTGTTTTAGTTTGTAAAAAATTAATTAATTTAATATATATGTATATATTTTATTAATTTATTTTTTCTATTTATATATTATTTTTTATGTTCATTATTAATTATAAAAAAAAAAAAATTTACCAATAAAAATATTAGTCAAAAATAATTAAATAAAAGTGTTATTCAAGAAAGCTCTTGCACGTATTCAAAATTCCACAATCTCTTAACTTGAAAATTCAGATTTGTGTGATATGTGAGTATACTTTGAAACTTTTTTTTTCCCACAGAAAAAATTCATAACTTTTCTATTCATATAAAAGATTACATTTTTTTATGCTTTCATGAAAGTAACATTCGTTAGAATTTCGAAATGGATTCCTTCCAATCAGTCATATTCATTCAAGATTACATTTTTCAAAATGGTTTCATACACCTGTCGAAAAAGGCTTCTTGTCTAATCATTCAAGTTTCATTCAAAAATAAACTTTTCTAGAAATGTATCTAACAAAAAAACTTCAATTATCTACCATTGTTTATGGTTCAAAAACTTTCCAAGAGCTATATGTAAAGTGCCTCATAGCCTCCCTACTATTGTATAAAAATGATTCCATTTGGATATTCATAATACTTTCAAGAATTCAAAATTCATGAAATTATCAAGTTTCAGATGAGTTCATATTTTATGTATTGTACCAAGATCGTTCAACCATAGTTCTTGCTTGTCTTCCAAAATGTTCATTTTCCTATATACATGCTTTATGTCCATGTTTTCCATCATGTCATGGAACCTTTGTGTTTCTTGTAATAAAGGAATAAGCCAAACACTACGAATCATATTAAGTCATGTAATCCATTTAAGAATAATTTGTGAATCGACAAATATTTGGATACTTTTTACCTCTTTTTTTGCCACCAACCATGAAAGAAGTTGCAAGGCACTCAATTCTGCATAACTATTAGTACCATTTCCAAGACCTTTAAATTTGTACCAATGCTTTTCAGAAATATAAAGTAAACCTCCTGCAAGACATCTCTTTGACTCACCTTGAGTTTCCCCATCAAAATATCCCCAAGGTGAAATCATGAATCTCGGTGTCTATTTTGGGTTGGGGGTGGGGGGGGGGGGAATGAGAAAAGCAGTGTTGTTTTTCCAAGTTTGTCAAGTTCGAGCAAAGAAAAATTAGATTTGTATTTAGAATTTCATTTTGTAGTAAAAACAAAAGTTGTATAGAATTGTGTTAGCTTTCTATTGATTATTTTTTAGATTTGTTTTATTGGCATTTAATATGTCATTTTTGCAAGTGTTTGATAGTATGTTATTAATTAATGAAATTATGATAAATAGTCATGTTTTTTGACACCGGTTTATTCATTATTCAACTATTGTTCATCAAAAACAAAATATGTTATTGTGATCTAGACAAATTGTACTAAAGGTTGTCTATAAGTTGTATCCAACAACCGCATGCAATAATTATTAGAATTTTTTGAAGTGGGCCAATCCGAAAAACTACCATCAAACTGACATGTTTATTTTGGCACAACATCTTACCTACTTTTCAATTCAAAAAAAAAACTAAAAATACCCTTTTGAAGACAACACATCAATGTTGGGCACCATGATTTTTCCAAAAAAAATTATCGTGTCTTTAAGAAGTTATTGATTTTTCATTTTAATGAATTCTATTAAATTTTGAAGCAATCCACACACCTTCTAAGAAATATAATAAATAAAATTAGTGGATCATACCAAATTAAAAAAAAAAAACTAGCATCTATAGAAAGTAGATTGAATTATGCAACTAATGGTATTGTTTGTGAAGATAAATTGTAAGTATTTGATATGATCTGCTCTATCCAAAATTGGAAGAAGAGTAAAAAATGAAATGGAATTCCATTTCTGCAAATTTACAGGTTTTCGGACGAACAAATATTTCAGCCGAAAGTTACTTTTAATGGATGCCGTTAATTTTAAAATTAGAAAGTTAGAAATTTAGTTCTTTCTAACTTTAAAGTTAACGGTATCCATTAAAAGTAACTTCTGGCCAAACTACTTTTTCATCCGAAATTTAGTTCTAGGTTTTCGGCCGAAGACATAAATTAGTTCGGCCAAAATTTTACGGAATATGAATTCGAAAAAATTATTCGCACGGAATAGACACCAATATTCATGATTTCACCCCTTAAGGATTTCTTTAATCAATTTCTTCCACTATAATTTGTGTTATTTTATCTTCACATTATCCTGTGGGAAATAACTGATAATACCTATACTTTGTCAATCACATTTGGTAGGAAACAAAAAGGAATCCTCAAAACAAATATAATTTTTGGCAAGCCATATACCCCATGCAAGAATCAAAGGAAGAGATCTAATACCTTTTATGTCTTCATTAAAATTGTGTTCCTTTAGACATGCTTCCACAATATCACCTCTCCACAGATCATGCTGATTTAATTTCTTTTAAATTTTAGTCAACACAATCCTAGTATAAACACATGTCACCACAATATGAATATTAGATTCTTCCTCCTTTTGGCACAAATAACATCTAACATGTCCCTCTCTTCATTTCCTTTTGATTACATGTCAACTAATGCCCTTGTTTGATGAAAGAAACCACATGAAAATCTTTTTTTTCATAGGACATTTATATTTCCACACAAATTTCCACCACCAATTCGGTTTTGAATTCACCATATCCTAAATAAAAAAGTTATAACCTTCTCTTGGAGTGTATTCACCTTTAGAAGAAAACATCCATATGAACCTATCGAATATATCTCCTATCTATATATTTCTTTTTTTTAGATTTCAAATGTAATCATTCCATATGTTTATGTCATTTCATGTAAGACGCATTGCTTCCACTTTTAACCAACCTTGACTCCTTAAGGATGAATTACCTGGATCAACAATACTATTAAGACTCATAAGCCCTTTGTCCTGGAAAAATTTAGTCATATGACCAGGGATTTTATACTACATATTATATCCCACCTAAGGATACTAACCCAAATGGATTCATAACCCATCACCCACCTTCCGAGATAAATCGAAACCAATTATATCTTAAGAAGACTTTATTACAGCCTTCCATCCAATGGATATATTCCTACATTTATTTTCCAGGAGTTGAATCAATTCCAAAACAATTCTTGGATAAATATATTCCCTTGTAACAATTAGAGCCCACAATCTATTACCCTTAATCAATCTCCATATGTTTTTTGCAGCCAATGATTTTGAGAACAATGATGGAATCTTAAAACCCCACCCTCCATAGGATTTAGGAAGAGCCAAAGCTTGCCATTTTATCCAAACCATTCCCCTTTGTCTTGACTAACTAACCATAGGAAATTATAGTGCATAATCTTCTAATTTTTTCAATAACACCTGCTGGAATCCAGAAATGCATAAAAAAAACTAGAATTGCCTCTAAAACTATTTAGACTAGAACTAACTTCCATCCGTTAGAGAGACACATATGACTCCAATTTTTTATTCTTACTTCACATTTTGAGATTAACCCACCCCAATTCTTAATTACATAACGAAACACATTTATGCATATTATACTTGAAACCTAACTTAACTTGAAAGGATTTATTTTTATTAATAGGTTAATAAAACTTATCATAGGTTTTAGTAAGCTCTATTATTACCTAACTTAACTTTAAATGTGAAGGTATTTTTTAATAAGGTAATAAAACAATGTGAAGGATTTTTTAATAAGCTAATAAAACTTAATGCAAGTTTTAATGCATACTGATCGTTGCAAGTTTTAATGCATACTGATCGTTACCACTTTTACTATCATGTTATCTCTAAATATATACATACCATTATTTAAAAAAAACACTTCAATCAAATTCGTTAATGGGCCCACCTTACCATTGATGCGCCAATGTGTATGATTTTAGGAGCTCCATATACCAATCCCTATAATTTAGAAACCCACATTGACTTCCACCAATAGTCACCAACAATCGAAGCTAGTCGATGTTCAATTATGTTCAGTTATGATCCGGTTCCCATAAGTTAGTATAGCTCCACTTTGCATGATTTAAGGGAGGTTGGGTGCATTTTCTCACCTATCTAGATGAGTTAACCAGTTGTGAACTAATTAAGTTATCCGAGGTTGAATTAGTGAGCTCTAGTGGTGATTTACTTATATTGAGTTAGCATTGGAGTTAGTCCAAGTTGGTAAATTCGAATCCTACCTAAGGCATTCAAATTATTCCTATTGTATTACCATTGTATTACAGAGAGGTTAATGATATTTCAGGTAATGTTATGGTGACCAAATTTTGTCTCTTGGTTGTTCAATTTTCACCATGAATGTTTGATCAATTTACATTGAATTGCTTATCTCTCCTACAACCTTATTCCACATTGAATTCATTCATGCCTAAGGATCATAAGCTTTTCTAATTTAAATATGGTATTAGAGCAGGTATTTAGGCTAGCTTCAAACCTTGAAAACTTCCATTGATGCACCAAAAACAATTGGGTTCCGCATAATTCCTAGTATTCTTTCCTTGCTCCCTATGGATTATGTCCATAGAATTCTATACAGCTGCGATGCAACCATAGAAAGTGTACATATCAAAATGGAGAGTATTTGGATTGGTTTTATTTTGAATTAAAGTTTTTTTGCATATTTTCTGAAAAATTGGTTGTTCCTTGAAGCTGTAAGATGGAGAATTCAACAGCTTTGAGTTCTAGGATCCTCACACCCTTCAACTATATTGAATGTAAGGATGATGTGTAGATAGTATTGCATAAAAATGGTTTGTAAAAGGGTGACCATGGGAAGAGAGGTCAAACCCCAGGAGCCTTTTTAAAAGTTGAATTATCTAGAAAAGCTAGATGATTCATTTGGCTTCATGTGCATCCACATCTCTAGAGAGTTACTATTCCATATCGATGGACTATCCAAAGGAAGTATGTGAGAAGATTGGATCCTTGTTTCGAAAGAAGGATGAGTTGAGGGGTCATATTCTGCAGAATGATATTAAAGAACTACAACCCAATAACTTCAAAACTATACAACAATTCTTCTCAAAATTTAAATCTCTTATCATGTAGTGAAAGTAGTGTGGGATTGATAAAAAGGCAGAGCAATTGGTGATCTCAATTATGAGCAAATGTGACCCATAAATTTGAGTGTTTGTATCCACCTTTCTTTCTGGTAAAATGACAACTCATGATAAGTGAATGTCATCCCTTGATGCCTTCACGTAATTTCTTATTCAAGAAAAAGAAAAGCTAATATAGACGGGAGGTCTCAAAGCCTCAAAGAATTAGGATATGTTAGATGGGGAGACTAATAATGCACAAGAAAAGGGGAAGAATAAAGTAAAAGAGAAGAAGAACATTGATTTCAATCCTAAGGATAAGCAGAATCCTTTAGAAGGAGCCTCAGGTTCCAAGAAGTATAAGCACAAGAAGTTTGACAAGTCCAAGTGCTCTTACTGCAAGAGAGGAAATCATCCAGAGAATCTATGTATGAAGAAAATCATAGAAAATATGACTAGGCTCCTTGAATAGAACAATATTTCCCTTCCTGAAGGTGCAAAGAAGTCTTGTGCTGCAAATAAGACTAAAGATCATGAGAGGTGCCATGCTCTAAAAGCAGGATTTTATTAGTCATAATATTTTCTCATTGATTATGGAGCCTCGAACAACATGGTTGACTCCAAAGAACCATTCTCTTCTTTGAATCTCTCTGGAGGACCAAGAATCCACATGGGATATGACTCACAAATCCCGGCAATGAGGAAAGGTTCCATTAAATTTGAGCATGGAGTGTTCAAGAATGTGCTCTATGTCCCTTACCTGAAACAAATATGTTGTATGTATATCATATGACTCATATTGGCTCTCCCAAGTGAGTCAAATTGTACCTTGAAATAGTGTATATCTCATAAATATCTACGGGTAATTTGATAGCGAAAGGAGTTTCATACCATGCCTTCAAGGAATATGAATTTTCTCATGTTCTTCCTAATTCATATCCTAGTGCCATATTGACTCATGCTAATAAAACAAGCATAATTTGGCATGAAATATTTGTCCATCTGAATCTAAAATATCTCCGACAGCTACACAATGAAGATATGGTTGAGGTATTGTCTCTCATCATGTCCTTTGAAGTTGTTTGTAATGGTTGCTTGGTAGGTAAGCACCCAGAGCGAAGGTATGAGGTTGGGAAGGAAAGAAGAGTTTCCTCTATTCTTCACCTGGTTCACAGTGATGTTTCTAGACCAATGCCACAACATCTATGAATGGGTCCAGATACTTTCTAACCTTCATTGATGACTACTCAAGGTATTGTTGGATCTACTTCCTCTAGATGGAGTCTGAGGCATTTGAAACCTTTAAAATTTTCAAATCCTTAGCTGAGAACACTCTTGAGAAGAAAACCAAAGAACTTATATCAGATAATGGAGGAGAGTACATCAAAAGAGAATTCATGTAGCTGTGTTCTTAAGAAGGAATTCAAATGCAACACTCAGTCCCATAATAACCATAACAAAATGGTGTAGATGAGAGGAAGAACAGATCTCTAAAAGATATGGCTACATGCATTCTTGAAGCAAGAAATATTCCTCCATATCTGTGGGCCGAAGCAGTGAATTGTGCTTCATACATCCATAAAAGAGTTCCTCACAGGTGAGTGATTTGGGTAACTCCCTTCGAAGAATTAATGGAACATAACCCTAATGTCTCACATCTGAGGGTTTTTGGCTCCAAGATATGACCCAAAATTCCTACTGACAATAGTAAAGCAATCATAGCTAAGAGTAGTAAATGGATACTGCTGGGATATATACATGATGCAAATGCATTAAAAGTCATGAAAATTGCAACCAAAAACTGCTTCACGAAGTGTAGTATTCAACTTGAAGAAGATCATATGCAAGATCCACAACCAGCTGAAGAAGGTATAATTACTCATCAAATCCATTTGAAAATAATGATTTCTATACTAATATTTCATATTCAGAGTCTGAAAAGGAGGATCAATATGAACAAGATCTTCATGTTGAGAATGAATGTCAAGTAGATCCATATCCACATCTAGCAACTACTCCCGCTCAAAGGCCTAAATGGGACAAAAATATCATTGAAGATGATGGGAATAGTGTTAGGTATCCAGATGGCAGAAGAAGGACAAGATCTCAATATTATGATGAAAACCTTGCACTCTTGCATACAGATCTACTTCTCCCAGAGAGGTGCTTCATGATGATGGGGTCATATCCTCAATGCTATAGAGAGTGTTGGCATGATCCAAGATGTCAGGAATCCATGTATGATGAATTTGGTTTGCTACAAAACAACAAGACTTGGAATCTTGTCACTTTGCCTCATAAGAGGAAGTTAGTTCAGCACAAATGGATCTACAAGACTAAATATAGAATTTTTATGGAACCACTACCAAGTACAAGGCTCAGTTAGTGGCAAATGGGTACTCACAAGTTCATAGGATGGAATACAATGAGGCATTTGCTCCAATAACAAGAATGGACTCCACAAGGCTAGTTTTGGACATTGCAACTTCGAAGAGGTGGGAGGTACATCACATGGATGTAAAGAGTTCCTTCCTCCATGGTGACATTGAAGAGAAAATATATATGAGATAGTGTGAGAGGTACACTGAATATTCCTCCTTAGTTTACAAAATGAGGAAATGTCTCTGTGGGATCAAGCAAGCCCCAAGGGCATGGTATTCCAAAATGGATGCATTGCTATTGTCACAGAAATTGGAGAGGTGTAAGTATGACTACAATGTCTACATGCAACAAAAGGAGGGATTCTTACTAGTGATAGTTCTATGTGTGGATAACTTGCTCATTACTAGTTGCTTAGAAGCTGGATTGAGAGGAATGAAGTCATGTTTGAGCGAATCATTCTCCATGACTGATCTAGGACTGTTAAGGAAGTTTATTAGTCTCGAAGTAAATAAAAAATCTTTGGGAATCATGATTACTTAGTCTAGATACATAGGAGACTTTTTCAAAATATTCCACATAATTGATTGTAAGGAAGCACCCTTCCCCTTCTTATCTGGCTTCAGGTTGGAAGAAGTTGGTTCCAGAATCCACACCACTGGTTGACAATACACTCTACATATATTCGATCGGTATCCTATTGTACGTCACCCATTCGAGGCCATATTTATCTTATGCTATGAGTTTTATTTCCATATACATGCAAGATCCACATGAGCTGCATTGGAGAGAAACAAAGCACATATTGCATTATGTGCAAGTTACGAGGGAGTTTGGGATCCACTATTATGTTCATGCACATCTAGATCTAATTAGTTTTACTTATTCCAATTGGGACGGTGATCGTACTGACAGGAAATCTACATCAGTATTTGTGTTCATGTTGGGATCTAGACCAATCTGCTGGTCAAGCAAGAACAAATAAGCTCATGTTCTCTCTTTAACAGAAGCAGATTATCGGGGGGATGTGAATGCAGTTATTCATGTAGTTTGGATACATGGGATTCTGACAAATTTTGGAATTCACACTTATCCTTTAGTATTCCTATTTTTTGATAATCAGAGTGCAATCAAGATATCCAGTGATCCAGTTAGGAAGTAGCATACCAAGCACATTTAATTCCATCTAGGAACTAGTGCATAGTAAGGCTATCACTCTACATTGCTTCCCTACATAGGAGAATATTACAGAAATATTCACCAATTCCTTCAATGAAAATATATTTTTCTATCTCATATCTCTTCTTGGTGTAAAGGATTGATTCAGTTATTATTCCTTTTTTTCACTTCTTATTTTGAGGGGGGGTTTTCCCATGAGGTTTTCCCCATTTCCTCGGTTGTTAAGCAATCAATTTTGCATTTAGATTAAGGGGGAGTGTTAGGATTAATTAATTAATAATTCATTAACCACCATACTTTAATTTTCATTTCCTAGCTTAGAATTTTATTGCCACTTCACTAGTGCCATGGGGGACTCATATGGGGCCCACCAAAAATTTCATGCACTAGTATGCATGAGTTTATGAGCTCTAAAGACTAACACCTATAATTTAGGAACCCACCTTGAGTGCCACCAGCAGTCACCAACAGTTGACTCTAGTCGGTGTTTAGTTATGCTTTGATTCGCATTAGTTAGTTCATCTTCACTTAGTCCAGGGCCACTTTGCATGTTTTAAGGGAGGTTGGGTGCATTTTCTCAACTACCTAGATGAATTAACTAGTTGTGAACTAATTTAGTTCTCTAAAGTTGCATTAGTAAGATCTACTGGTGATTTTCCCACATTGAGTTAGCACTGGAGTCAGTCCAAGTTAGTGAATTTGAATCCTACCTAAGGAATTCAAATTATTCTTATTGTATCACCATTGTATTATAGAGAAGTTAATGATAATTCATGTAATGTTATGCTAACCAAATTTTGTATCTTGATTGTTCAATTTTCACCATGAATGTTTGATCAGCTTACAATGAATTGCTTCTGTCTCCTACAACCTTCTTTCACATTGAATTCATTCAGGCCTGAGGATCCTAATATTTGCTAAATTAAACACCCCTATCATTTTGTTGTGCCAAGTCCTTCAGACTACTCAGTCTAGAAATTGTACTCACAATGTAGGAAATGTATAACAATACCTATAGTGTTGTACACTTGCATTTGTGCTTATGTTATAAAAGGATCGGAGTAGCAGAGGGGATACTACATCCTTCCCCTCTTATAATTAACACCGTCCTCGATGTTCGTGCTTTTCAAAAAATTCTTCAACTTCAATATCATTCTTCAATTAGCTTTTCTTTCTTTTGGAATCCCTTTTGATAAATTCAATGTTCATTGTCTTTCTTAACATGTTCTTTACATAATCATTACGAGGTATTTGCAATGATTATCATAAAACATATGCATAGATAAAAATTTTCAAATCTAGAGAAGCATAAGTAGTAATTTCTTTTGCAACATATTGTTGTCGTTTTTCATGATAACTCTTCAAAGATTAGTTTCACCCTTAAACATGTGTACCTACAACATATTCTAGTCATGCAATATGGAACATATAAACTTCATAGTCTAAGACAGAGTCATTGATGCATTTTCATCTTATGGCACATAACTTTTTCATATTTGACTTTTAAATCCATACCTCTAGTATGGTAGTACTTTTTCTGAAGTACTTTAATCATTTGAACTTTCATTAGAAACATAAGTAATCAATCATACTAACATAACATATGCATAATCATATTTCACTCACATATTCTGAAACATATACTAATTGCACCGAGAGGCTCTCTACAACCCAGTATGAGGGAGATCTTGTAATGTTTTTCATGAGGGAGATCTTGTAACGTTTGTTACTAACAAAATAATAAAAAATAAAAATTTTAATTATTTGCCAAAATAAATGTCGACCACAAAAACAACCTAATATGGGGGATAAAATAATGGATTAGATATTTAATTATCTGCCAAAAAAGTGTGGGTTAGAAAAACAACAAAATATTGGGGAGATGTTGTAATGTTCCTACCTAACAAAATAATAAAATATAAAAAACTGAATCGTCCGCAAAAAAAATGTTGGCCTTGCACATGGTTTTAAAACCATGTGCAAGGTCTCCTAAAAAACCCCTGGTTTTATTGCACATGGTTTAGGAGAGCCTTGCAAATGGTTTTAAAACCATGTGCAAGGACTCCTAAACAACCCATGGTTTTATTGTACATGGTTTAGGAGGTCCTTGCAAATGGTTTTAAGCCCATGTGCAAGGCCTCCTAAACAAACCATGGTTTTAGGAGGGCCTTGCACATGGTTTTAAAACCATGAATTGAGGAGATGTTGTAATGTTCGTTCCTAACAAAATAAAAAATAATAAAAAATATTATATATCGACCATAAATAATATTAAATATTAATAATAAAAATATTGTATATCCACGTTAAATAAAATGATATTTCTTTTAGTTTGAATGAAATCAATGGCTATATATATATGACACACCAAATCTAATAGAAGTTTTCACCTCAAAATATTTGATCCCTCTCGGTGCTTGATAGAGCCTAGGATTTGGATCTATGTTGTTATAAAAGAATTGGAAATGCACATGGAAACAATCATTTTATTACATGTGTCATGTGAGGAATACCTAATATAAATTTGTATCCATTACTTCATCTTTGTCATATCATAGTGCATAAAATATCAAAGGCAATATTCAGACACAAACCTTTTGTATGGTAATGACATTCTAAAGCATTTTTTAGGTTAAATATTCTTTTATAAGTATTGATGTGTGTGTGTGTGTGTGTGTGTGTGTGTGTGTGTGTTGCACGCGAGCCTGTGTGTGTGTGTGTGAGGGTCGTCTCCTGACGGAACCACGTGTTCATGTATCGGACTCATCATCATGCATATATTTGATTATCCGATAACTTAAATACAACCTGTTAATCTTCCCTCTTCAAGTGCCACCAAAATATGTTGGAAGAGTGAATGCAAATATCATGGAAGCTCTAACTTTACAAATATTGGAAGCTCGAATATCAAAGAACTTGAAAGCTCTAATTTTCCCGAGCCTTGAAGCTCAAATATCATAGATCCTGAAAGCTCCAAATTTCTTTATCCTGGAAGCTCAAATATCACAAAGATTGAAAGATCCAATTTTCTTGAGAATGGGAGCTTAAATATCACCTAGACTGAAAGCTCCATTTTTCCTGATCCTGTAAGCTCAAATGTCACAGAGCTTGGAAACCCTTTCCAAATTCAAGGGCTTCCTCTTCTTCTTCTTTTTTTTCTTTTAGGGAGAGTGTTAGGTACTCCAATGGCTACAAGATCAACACCAAACTCAAATATCATAATGATTCTAAACAATTTAGGCACTCCAACTCCAACAAACTCAACACCAAACTCAAGTTTCTCTTGCTTATTTACATTTTCACTATCCATTTTCTTCTTCATTTTCATTAGTTGGTTAATTTTGAAAATAATTAATTAAAGAGATATGTTTAGTGTAGAAATGTTTTTTTAAGTTTTAAGAGCCTTATAACCTAGGGAATCACCAGTGATTAGCTCAAAAGTTTCATAACTCTTTATTTGGTTAGTGTTTGATTGTATTACATTTATCCTTATTATTGTAGGTTTCATACATTCATATTCATTTCTTAAGTTGCGCTTATTGGAAATTCCATAACTCATTACGTGTAATAACCTCAAAGAATTGTTAGTCACAATGACATATATTTAATAATTTTTCAAAAATAAACATTGAATACATGAAATATCATAATCGTCATTGATTATATTCAATGTTCTGAATCCTACCAGCTCCACATCAAACCAATCCTATAATAAGTTTGAGCAATCTTGTTGCTATTGAGCCTACTGGTTCAACACCAAATCAACATGGTAACTCAATAATCTTGATGTTCTATATTTCATATTCTTAGAATAAAGGCATTCTTGTTTAATTCCTCTAATACTTTATTAACAACATTACACATCCAATATGCTAAACATCATATTATCACTTTTCATGACTTGATACTTCTGGCATCTTCTAAAACATGTGTAAACCATTCCAAAAATTCTATAAATTGATTTCCTTATCACAGATATTTCTTTTACACAATGGATCATTCCCATAAATTTTATAGTTACTATTGTTAAGTACTTCATTAAAAATTTCCAAGTCTACTAATTATTTCTTATTATTTTTCTTTTGCAATATATTATTGGCATATCAAGTCACTTGAATTATGTTTTCATGAAATGCAATTGATTATTCATATAATAACATTATATTAACATCTTAATTAAGGTTTAAGATAATTAAGAAATCATATTCATTCTAAAAATTACTTTTCCCACCAAGGAATTTATCTTTTGTTGGCAATTGTCTTATTGATTCCCATTTGGTGATGCTTCTTGCAACCATGTGTACCTCATACTTTACCCACAATTTCTTGCCATAAATGATCTACATCATAAACTTATTTTTTTACATGAAGCATGACATGAAATATAACAACAAGTTCTTATTTTGAGTGTCCATAAACTCTTGATGTAACAAAATATTACTTTGTGTACTCTAATGCATTAATTTCTTGACAAACTTAGTTATAACTAAATTTTGCATGTACCTTTCACTGACTTGCACCTTAAGCATAATTCATACCTTACTTTCTATAAGCTTGAATATACATTAAACTTTTAGTGCTACCACTAACTTTACTTCATCATGAGTTCTCTTCAACATCCTTGAATCGATGCATTAATACAATGCAATTATCCCTTCTATAATAATTCAACAAGTTATACATAGACTTGCACTTCACTCAACATTACACATCCGAAAATATAATGAGCATATTTTTGCATAGGTATGTCAATTTATATTACTATTAACATCATAATGCATTAAGTTCTATTCGCGTATCTTTCTTAAAACTTGCACACCTAAGACGTAACCATGGTGTCTATAACATAATGTGACTATATTTTTACCACACTTACAAAGATAAACATCTCAAACATTACCTCAAGTCCTTCAATGAACTGACACATTTACACCTATGTTCACTTACCACTATCAATCATAGACTTCAAGTATACCATCTTAACTCATTCTTGATATATTATGCATGCCAATAAATTCTTGTTGTAGCAGTTTGCATTTAAAATAATGAATACTTCACAGAGTACACACCATACATTTACATTAGCGAGTCCATTAGGTCATAGTGTTGTTTCTCTACTCTCTCATACCACTTGTAACATACCCAAATTACTCAAATACTATTTTGGGAAATGGGGTATAATAATTCTTTTTTTGTGCTACATCAACCAACAAACTAATTTAATTAGATTCACTGATTTCATGACATTATAATCAAATGCATTCCCGCCAGTTTTATTTCTACATACAAGAAGTTTTTAAGTCATTCCTTCTAATGTTTTATCATGTAAGGATTTCACAATCATAATCAATTAGAGACCCCTCATTTAACTTCCCACATGAGTTCTTATAGACTTACCTATTATTTGGCATAGTTTACCGCATGAGATCATGTTAGTTATTTCCATCAATTCATTTGGGCATTAGAGTAATATAAACCAAGAAATCATAATTCTTGCTAAGAACTCACATATCACTCAATTGTATGATTACAATAATGCTAAGATAACTTTCCATATTCAAGAGTATGTGGTCTTCAATTATGCTATCTAATAATTATTAATAACCACAAAACTAAAAGTAGAGAGGTGAAGAAACTTGGATGAGTATATAAAACTATTAATACATTAAATTATTTAAATCCAACATAGTTAAAATAGAATATTTATAAATAATAACATTGTCAAAAACACTTATCTATTTAAGATAGAATTTCACATTTGTAGGAGACTGAAGTCTTTGATTCAACTTTCCTCCCAACCTTCTGGCTCTTTGTCAGTGTATGTTTTCCTGTCGAGAGGCCACCCCCAATGTGGGCGTGAATCTACTATGCTAGAGTACTGAATTTTCCATTTTATAAGCTTTTAGATCCTCACCAAGGATCACATTTTTACTTATAAGATATGATATGTATTAACTTCCCCTTATTTCTAGTTAAATATTTGAATTTCCTTTCATCAATATAGGTCTATACCTTTCAAATTTTATGCATAAACATATACTAAAAGGGAAATTTATCCTTAAGGAAGTTGTATAAGTATGCATTGTTCTACCGTATGGAAAATAAAGTACTTTTCTCCTTTTTCTTCTTCGACAAAGGGTATATCCAAAGTAATAAAAATGAGAGGGTTACGCCCTCAAAAGTATCACCCTCAAATTAACCAATGAACTCACATAAAAGAGAAAATCATATCCTTGGGATGCCCTCCTGAGCTCCACCTCACAATCTTACATCCATATTAATATCTTAACAATTACATTCAAAGAATCATATAGCCAATATGTAAAATTTTCATTACTGTAGAAAATTGTGTCCTACAGAACTGTGCCTTTCTGCACATTCTAAACTTAAGAAAAATGTCATCTATAATTAAATGTACAACATTCATCATCTAGGTATGGTGCCCTTTCATGATGTACCTATCCTAACCCTATATGTGTGTGTGTGGACATTTCAAAATAAAAAATATTTATCAAGGGATGGTGCCCTTTCTCGATGAACTCTTCTTGTGGAGAGTCTATTTTCAAACATAATGTTTTTAATAATCAAAGTAGTAGGGTGTGAATTCTTTAGGATAACTTTGAAACATGGAATTGTCTTAGTAAAAGAGGTTTAGCTACTCAACTTAAGATGCAAAACTCTACATATGTAGTATCATATACAAATCAACATGATTAACATCTTTTAAAGGAACTCGTTAGGGAAAGAACTAATCATCTCCTTCAGAAAAATCGTTCTTCTAATTTAAGGAAAGATAATCAATGCTTAATTTAACAATATATAGATGGAAAGAATGAGATGAATCCACTCCTATTCAACCACCTCTCTTTTCGGTTGTCATATATATAATATATACAATATAATAGTGAAACATACTTCTCCTCTTTTATATAAACATAATCTCAAACAAGGAATGAGTCCTACATCATTCCCTTCCCATAG
>LPNX010722500.1:0-59958 GCA_001517045.1 Pseudotsuga menziesii | reverse complement strand
TAGGGATTAGGATGTGTCCTTCACTTCCCTTAGAGCTCACACTTAGTATAAATATAATCTATTCTAGTGGTTACCCGCACAAAAAAAATCAATCAAAAGGAAAGAGACTTCCTCTCCTCTATGGAGGTCGTCCCTTCAACAACAAGAAGCTTCTCAATGACTTTCTCTCCCCTACAGAGGTTGTTTCTTCAACAACAAGAAGCTTCTCAAGGGTTCTCTCTCTCTCTCTCTCTCTCTCTCTCTCTCTCTCTCTCTCTCTCTCTCTCTCTCTGGAGTAGCGGCCCAAAATAAAATCAAAAGGATCTTGACTCCCTTCAGAATTGTCATGCGAAGAACAATCCTCAAGAAAAGAAATGTGTTCCCTAATCAAATGATCCTTTCTTTTAACTATTAATTACTCCACTTTAAACACAATGGGACCCCTTTTGGATCAAAGGAATACACATCATATATTAATATATCCATAAAATTTATAATATATATACAACAAAATATTTTGTTATATTTATGTCAATGTTTAGTTCATTAATAAGATTTAATTCTTTATTCCATATCACCATTCTAATTATTTATAATACTTGGTAATATATACATAATACCATAATTTTTTTTTAGCCATGGGAACAACAACGTCCCAAGAGTATATCCAATAGCCAAGTCAGATACCAATAGTTAGAGATGTCCTGAAGTCCACTAGGGTGAGCTTCTTTTCCATTGGGTAATTTGTATTTATTTTGCAACCTTTTTAGATATAAGATAATAGTAATATTATTTAGAATAATCACTAAATTTAATTTAGGATCACTTAGTATTTAATTTTAAGGTAATAGGTAGGTTATCCCAATTCACTAAAAGCTTGATACAAAAATCCACTCACCTTAGTTTAAGGAAACACTTAAAGTTTTAAGTGACCAAGAGAATATTAACAAATTATATTTTCTTCACGTAGCTTAAACACCATGATTATACCTAACATCAAATACATGGATTCCTATCTAGTTACCTCAATTCCCCTATTGTTTCATTGTGCCAAGTCATTCAATCTTCTAAGTCTACAAACCCATTCACAACTTTAAAAATATATAACAATACTTATAATGTTGTACACTTACATTTCTGCTCAAGTTAGAGAAGGATCTGGATAGCAGAGAGGATATTACATAATCTAAGCTAGCAACCCATTGTATATGTAAACATTTTTAACTTCAAACAAAAAAAACTCTTAAAATTTTAAATTCTATTTAAAATTAAAGTTTATAGGATTGTTCATTTTAACAAATTAAAATGGTATTTTATCACTATTACCTATTTTCAAAAGATTACATTAAATAAATTTTAAATGAAATAACTAGACCCACATAAATTCATCTTAAATCTTAATTTATCAAATATAGAGTGGGATCCAATTTTTTGAGTTCTAATTTTTTTTAATTTAAATTAATAAATTTGATCATTTTCTTCTTGCTTGATAAATTAGGGGGTAGGTTTTAATTTTGTATTGTATATGCTAACAATATTTTTTTCATGGAAGAGATGCATTCTACATCCCAATAGGGAAAAAATGTGTAACTCCTTCAGTGCTCATCCTAGAGTTGACACATGTCCTTTATAAAAAATAATAAAAAATTATTAAAAATAACTTGTCGGCTTAAATTAAATTTAAATTTTTTATAATTGCATACATATAAAACAACATAAATTAGATAACCTAAAACCATAAACATTGGGTTGTACATTTTCACTCTAAAAAAGGGTTTGCATATTGAGAGATTTTATCCCTATGGGTGCTTGGTAGATCCCTTTTAGATTGATCTATGCTGGGTTAATTAATTATCATAATTTTTTATTTTATAAGTCAACATGATTTTTTAAATTATCTTTTATTTTTGGTAGTGTAAAGTTAATTCACCATTAGATTTTTTATTGGATTTATTTGAGACAATATTTTCAACATAAATTCATTTTAGATCTATTAAATATAAAAATTGATTAAATATTTTTATGTGTAATTTTCTTAATAATTCAATTTAAAGTTTTGAATTAATATATTATATAGAATTAGTAAATGAAATAGAATTAAATGATAAAAACTTAAATTTTTATATGTAAAATGAAATTACATTAATTTCAATATAATTAAAATATAATGATCTTTTCCATAATTATTTTAGTGTGTAAAATTTTAATTAATTTGATATATATCTTTAAATTTTATTAATTTATTTTTTTTACTTATATACTATTTTGTAATATCAATAAATAAAAATTAAAAATTAAATAACATCCACCACTGAAAGTAGTATTAAAAATTAATTAAATCAAAATGTTATGCAAGAAGGCTCTTGTACGTTTTCAAAAGTTCACAATCTCTAAACTTGAAAATTCTGATTTATTTTATATGTTGATAGAGTTGAAACTTTTTTTCCACATAAAACATTAATAACCTTTTTATTCATATAAAATGTTACATTTTTATGATGTTTTCATGAAAGTAACATTTTTGTTTAATACTTCTATAAATGGCTTCCTGCCAATCAGTAATATTCTTTCAAGATTACATTTTTCAAAATGATTTCATGCTTCTTTAAAAAAAAGGCTTCTTGTCTCGTCATTCAAGTTTCATTCAAAAATAAACTTTTCCAGAAATCTATGCAACCAAAAAAAAAAAATTATCTACCCTTATTTATGGTTCAAAAACATTTCAAGAGCTATTTGTAAAGTGTATCAAAGTCTCCTTACTATTGCATAAAAATATACATTCAGAATACTTTCAAGAATTAAAAATTGATGAAAGTATATAGTTTCACTTGAGTTCATATTTTATGTAATGTACTATACTTCTGCCATAGTTGTTGTTAGTCCACAAAAATGTTCATCTCCTTATATACATGTTTTATGTCCACATTTTCCATCATGTCTTTTAAACCTTTTTGTTGTTTCTTCTGATAAAGGAATCAATTGAACACTATAAATCTTATTAAGATGTGCTATCCATTTAATAATAATTTGTGAATCGATTACCTCTTTGTGAGCAGCCATCCATGAAAGGAGTCCTAAGGAACTCAATTCTGCATAATTATTAGTACCATTTCCAAATCCTTCTTTAAATTTATACCAATGCTTGTCAGAAATATAAAGTAAATCTCGTGCACCACATCTCTTCATCTCACCTTGAGCTGCCCCATCAAAATATCCCCAAGGATTTCTTTAATCAATTTCTTCCATTGTAATTTGTTTAATTTTTATCTTCACATTATCGTGTGGGAAATAACTCATAATACTTATACTTTGTAAATCACATTTGATTGGAAACACAAAGGAATCCTCAAAACAAAATTTATTTTTGGAAAGCCATATATCCCATGCAAAAATGAAAGGAAGAGATCTAATACCTTTTAAGTATTCATTAAAATCCCATTCCTTTAGACATGCTTCCATAGTAGTCCACACAATCCTCGTATAAACACATTTCACCACATTTCACCGCATTTCACCGCAATATGAAGATTAGATTCTTCCTCGTTTTGACACAATTAACCTCTGACAGGTCCCTCTCCTTCTTTCCTTTTGAGTACATGTCAAGTAATGGCATTGCTTGATAAAATGAATCCCACGAGAATATTTTTTTTCATTGGACATTTGTATTGCCACACAACTTTCACCACTAGTTCGGTTTTGAATTCACCATATCTTAAATGAAAAAATTATAACGTTCGTTTGGAGTGTATTTACCTTTAGAAGAAAACATTCAGGTATATTTACTATCCAAACATTGCTTCTTTTTAGATTTCAAATGTGATAATTCCATATGTTTATGGCATTTCATGTAAGTCCCACTGCTTCCACTTTTAACCAACCTTGACTCCTTAATAATGAAATGATGAAGCACTCAGATCAACAATACTATTAATACTGATAAGCCCTTTGTCGTGAAAAAAAACATTCATATGACCAAGAATTTTATACTATAGATTGTATCCCACCTAAGGATCCTCACCCAAATGCACTTACCCACCTTCGAAGATATTTACTGAAACCAAATATATTTGAAAAAGACTATATATTACAACCTTCCATCCAATGGATATATTCATGCATATCTTTACCGCGATTTGAATCCATATCTTTACGGATTATGTGAAAAAGAATCCAAACTCTTCAATATTTAAACCCATATAAAATTAAAGTCACCTATCATCTAGTGGAAACTTTTTTTTCTTGGGTTGGACAAGTTTCTGCATAGATCAGAATTTGATAAAAATGCTAAATGAAAGAATTCAAGAATGTGCAGGCGACGACAACGAGAGTGTTAATAAAAAATATATTTGTTCGCTATCCAGTATCTTTTATTTGATTTATTTGAGACAGTACTTCCATTGATGTGACAATCTGTCAATAGATAATTTCCATGCAGAGAAGTTGAGGACGTTTTAATTCAAAGAATTCTAAACTAATACGGAAGGAAGTGCTCCAATTGAGTTGTCTAACTAGGACGTGCTCCATGCTACAATTGAGTTGTCTAACTAGGAAGTGCTCTATTTTTCTTTTATTTCTGGCTGATTTTTATTTTTTTTGTTATGAATTTTTATTGAATTTATATATATATATATATATATATATTTTTTTTACTTAAAATGACCTAACAAACAATAAAAATTTGTTAGTTAAATTGAATGGATTTCCCTTTGATTTGAGAAAAGTCAAAATCATCACAGACAGCTCAAAAGTTTGTTTCATACCGAAGATTTACAAAAGTGACCAGTTCTAGAGTTGTTATTATCGTTAATATTAAATATTAAAGATATAGATTAGATAATGAAGGTGCAACTTGCTTCGTTTTCGTTTTTAGTAGACGGTGAGATTACGTAGGGCAAACCCATCACCCAAAAGTAGAAAAAGCCATCTTGGATACCTATCGTAGTTAGCTCTATAAATAAGTGGCGTATTTACACTAATTCGGATATGTGTAGTGGAAGGAAAATGGATTCAGTAGAGAACTTTACGAGTTCATGGGTATCAGCCACCAGCACAGCAGGATTCACAATGCTCGTTTTGATGATATTCTTCTTCTTCTAGGAATATCGCTTGAAGATGAAGAAAATGCGCAATCAAGAAGTAGTACTGCAGTTGCCTCTAGGACCAGCTGCATAGCCAATCATCGGGAGTCTCCACATGCTGGGAGAGATTCCTCATTGTTCTCTGAAAGACCTTGCAGACACATATGGTCCCATTATGTGTTTGCGCTTTGGTTCTGTCTCTGTTGTCGTTGTTTCTTCTCCTGAGATGGCCAAACACTTTCTCAAAACTAAAGATCTCATATTTTCTAGCCGACCCGCATCGACGGTAGGGAAGTACTTGTTCTACAATTTCAAAGATGTTGCGTTGGCCCCGTATGGAAATTATTAGAGGCGAATGAGAACCAGGCCTGGAATTTGACGTCGCACAAGACGTACTTAGCAAAATAAAACGTATTTGACAGGTAATATTTAATGTTCCACGTCAATTTCTAAGTTCATAAAAAATTTTGAACCGTCAATTTGACCTTTGATCTTATCAACAACCTGTAATAAATACCAGTACCTGTTTGGCAAGGTTTTGAAAGTCGAAATGAAAGTCCAAATGACTTGAGGAGTTGGACCAACTAGTGTAGTTATGGTGGCCATGGGTATGAATATCAAAACTATTATTAAAAAATTCCATTAACACATGAATCAACGCTGCTGGTGCTGGCTTCCTTTCAATTTGGTATGAATCGTGACTTCTAGTGCTGGCTTAGTGTCAATTTCACCAAGTAATGCTACATTGTGTGGAGATGGCGTTAATTCCAGCATTAATGGGAAACCTTCGAGAATTACACTAGCTGGCTCTGGCCCTCCAAGGTTCCACCTGCAACTTGAGAATGGTAGCCAATGTT
Source organism: Pseudotsuga menziesii (assembly GCA_001517045.1). Classification (NCBI taxonomy): domain Eukaryota; kingdom Viridiplantae; phylum Streptophyta; class Pinopsida; order Pinales; family Pinaceae; genus Pseudotsuga; species Pseudotsuga menziesii. The sequence continues at coordinate 54,044 of LPNX010722500.1, read as the reverse complement.
ACTGATGTTTATGTTCATGGCCTGAGAATAAGAATATTGGTTTAGGGCTATAGTACATGATACATCCCAACTAGTTTATTTATTTGTTCTGCAATATGCAAACGGGCTAAGCCTGCAATAAATAAAAATCCTAAAAAATCCTAATTTATACGGTGAGAGGCTGCTGGTGTTCTAGTTTTGAAAATGAGGATTTGGGTTCAAGAACTTGCATTGTTCTATTGGTAAATTGATGAATTGGTAAAGTTACCACTGCCTTAGTCTGGATCCCAGGGGCCTTAAGTATAAAGTAAAGGGTCGCAACTTGTAAGAGCTTCCTCGAAGTAGGGCTGGTCTACTATTCGTTCTGCCAGGAATCTTTCCATGCACCCAGTGAAGCCACCCTTAGCGAGTAAGGAAGGCATTGGCTCAAAAGCAGGGCATGAGATATTTTGTTGCAATCTTCAGGTTCAAAGTTGTGGGTAGTGGGTAGTCGAGGGTGGAGTCGGTCGTTTGGTTCTCAGTGTTCACCCAGCATTAACAGGTACACTTGCTCAAAATCCATATGTCAAGATTCACATTTTGGTATGTAAAATATTCTGTATTTTGCATTTAGGTAAAATTGTTACGGACATTTTTTACCAACCCAAAATTGATTATTGGGTTAGTTAACCCACTCATTGCTTTTCTTTTTATAGCACTACCTCATGTTCCTGTGAAAGATGAAAATGAGAGAAGGGCCATTCAATAGAGGTTTTTGCGTTAATCAAGCACTAAATCCTTGCTTATGGGCCTGCTCCTATCAGTCATAGAGCATAAATAGTAGTTGGACCTTGTTGATTAAACATTATGCCTTTACAAGTGTTTATGTTCACGTGATGGCTAATTGTGGGTAAGGCTTTAAATGGAATGATATATAATAGATCTACCACACAAAAGCCAAAAATAAAAATAGGAATGTTATTTTAGTTTTGGCGAATTTGCTTCTCCCCGACTCAATCTTTTGCATGTCGAGAGCTCATGGACAAAAGTCTAAAGTGACGCAGTAAAGATTAATGTAGTGGCTGACCTCCTAGCTGACTTGTATTCACTAACTAGTGACATACAGGTGTATAACACATTGGCTAGGTAGAACTCATCATTGATGAGCGTTGCAAAATACACAGCTTTTATTTATTTATTTATTCTGTAAAAAGTCCAACTTTATGTGTTTTTCTACCTTTCATTTTCAGGTTCTTGCAATTTTTTTAAAAACTAAAATGCTATGTTATTAAAAAACATAGAATTGCTCTATACAGAGTTGGAAATGGTTTATTGCGCCGAGAGGCGCTCTACAGCCTAGTATGGGGGAGATCTTGGAAATGGTTTATTGCGCCGAGAGGCGCTCTACAGCCTAGTATGGGGGAGATCTTGTAACGTGATGTAACGTTACTAACATGTCGGCAAAAAATAATAATGAAAGTGAATATTATGGGGGAGATCTTGTCACGTGATGTAACGTTACTAACACATGTCGGAAATCTTGTTAGTGTTGCTAGTAGACATGATATATATATATATATGTGTGTGTGTGTTATAGATAGTTTATATTAGGTGGAAAGGAGAGAGATTTTGAATACCGTGGAGCGCTGCTTCCATTGTAGACAGATTTTGAAAACTATGAAAGGGTGCGACTTGAATACGAAAATGAGTGAAGAGAGCAGTATTCCTGAGGAGTTTCTCGATACTCTGGTGAATGAATTCGCGTACAACCCAGTTAGACTGTCCTTCAGCGAGGACCCTGCTCATGTGCTCTATAACCGCAGGACACTGGAGAAGATATGCGACACCAAGCACAGCAATGTCAACCCATACAGTTGTCAGCCCTTCGATATCAAGAATTCCATACCGCAGATCGAGCTGAGCCAACAGATGCAACAATACATCGAAAATAACCGAAGTCTATGTCAACGCCTCGGATATACTATGATTCCTTACTATACTAAAGTCTTGAGAGAGACCTAGATGAAAGATCTCTTGAACAATCTGGCTTTCAATTTTGAACGTACAAAGAAAATCGCTCATTTGAAAAACGAGAGTATGCACCGAGACTTGTAGCGGTGTTGGAACTTATGGCAGGGATTTAATCTACTGCGTCTTTATTGCGAGTACCGTGAAGAAAACAAGCAATTATTTTTGAAAACAAGCAATTATTTTTGTCAATGAGAGGCTACGAGTACCTGTTCCAGAAGGTCATTACTGACTCCCTATATTATTTGTTGCGCGAGTACTCCACTATCTATGATGATGCCATGCACCTGTGGAACGAACTAGTAAAGATCGCCGACATCATCGTTTTGGAAGAGGCCATTCAATATATAATAACACATGATTTGAATATCCTTCCAAATTCCACTATTACTAGCATCACTAAACTGAATAAAGTGCAAGTCAAAGGCATAAGCGAATTGCAGGAAGAGACTCTAACAGTCAATTCTGAGAAGGTAAGAAATATTTAGTTACTCGTCAGTGTTTAATTAGTGCTGCATGCATTTATATTGAATTTGTAGGCTTGAATTTACCAACTTTAATACTGATTGCAGGTTTTGGAGTTGTTGCGAGCGTCTCTCGCTTCCCAAACATCCTTAAACGATGTTTTCTCTATGAGATCCCCATCGGTCTAAGGGTGAACAAGAAGGAGAGGAGTAGGTCTGGATCGATGGTTCATCTTTCGAAGTTAGGGTTTGGGTCGATTCGTAGTTAGGGTTTGGGTCCATGATTCATGTTTTGTAGTTAGGGTTTGGGTTTAATTGAGGATGTTATTTTGAAATGTTTTTAATTTAGTTTTTTAATTTACAGTTTTATGCTAACTATGAGTTAAAATGAAAAAGATTTGTTGGTTGTAAGATCATTTTAGTTCATGTTATGAACTTGTTGGAATGGAGAAGCTTTGTCTGTTGTAAGATAACTTTAGTTCATTGCATGAGAGGTAGAGCTCAGTATGGGAGAGATTTATTAATAAAAAATAAAAATAAAAATTATGAGACAAAAAGTAGAAAATTAATTATCAGCAAAAAAAAATGTGGGTCAGAAACAAAAAAAAAACAATATGGCTGAGATGTTGCAATGTTCTTACCTAACAAAATAATAAAAAATTGAATTATCCGCAAAAAATGTTGGCCTTGCACATGGTTTTAAAACCATGTGCAAGGCCTTCTAAACAACCCATGGTTTTATTGTACATGGTTTAGGAGGGCCTTGCACATGGTTTTAAAACCATGTACAAGGCCTCCTAAACAACCCATGGTTTTATTGTACATGGTTTAGGAGGGCCTTGCAAATGGTTTGAAGATCATGTGCAAGGCCTCCTAAACACATGGTTGTAGGAGAGCCTTGCATATGGTTTTAAAACCATGTATGGGGAAATGTTATAATGTTCATTTCTAACAAAATAAAAAATAATAATAAATAATATATACGGCCTATAAATACTATTAAATATTAATAATAAAAATATTATATGTGTAACTTAAATAAAAAGATGTGTTTTTTTGTTTGAATCAAATCAATGGCTATATATAGGACACACCAAAGTTGATAGTTCATTGAGTGCAATACCTAAGAAGAGGTTTGCAACTGGAGAGATTTGATCCCTCTCGGCGCTTCATAGAGCCCAGGATTTGGATCTACGCTGGTATAATTTGTAAATCCTTTGTTATCCTCGAGTTCTTGTTTTTTTAGTTTTATCCTTAAACAACAAAAGCAAAGAGATCAATTATTCAATACTGAGGTGTAAATCATCCATATATTCTATAATGCAACGTTGTTTCTTAAAAATTACAATAGTATTGAGGTATAATACAATTTAGATTTAGGTCAATCTAGATAAATTTTCATATTACTTTTACCCCTTTCATTTACCACTTATTGTCATTATTTTTATTTAACTATCCACAGATTTCAATTTAGAAACCAATTTCCAACAATATTCCAATAGAAAGAAGTTATTGAAATATTTATTAATAAAATCTACTTAATAAATTTTTTTATAAAAATAAAAACCTTGTATACATTTTCTAAAATTAAAAAAAAAACATATAGTTGTAAAAAAGAATTATAACTAAAAAACAAAAGTTTAAAGTAACATTTTTTGAAACATGCTATATGACCTAAAATAAGTTTAGAGTTGACTACATAGTCATTAGAATCTCAATAATTGATTGTTGAAATAAGGTTTTAAGTTGGGTTTCTTCATTAAAAAGATGCACCTAATTTTTTAAAAACACCCAAATTCATTAGTTGTTTAGGGAATCCATAAATGTAAAAGACAATATTGAAAAACTTTCTTTCACTCTAGAATTACATTTACTGGCTACAGCAATAGCCTGAAAATAATGTTGGGTAGATGGGGATATAAACTCATTACAAAGGCATGAGAGAACTTATCTTAATGATAAAAAAAAGTTGGAAATAGTGCTGAATAGAAGGCCAACATAACCTCAATTAAAAAAGCATAAGAAAACTTATGCTAATTATAAAAAAAAAATCTTGTATTATCTTTTGTGGGGACTCTTTATTCATCATTTATCACTCATATTTTGAATTTTTTTTTTAATAACATTTAAATTGAAATTTTAGAGAGCCATAAATTTGTATGAAGTGAAAAAATTTGAGAGCCATAAATTTATATGAAGTAAAAAAAATTGACAGCCATAAATTTGTATAAAACGTATAGTGACAGGTATGAAAAATTCAAGACCCTCATCAAATATCCATTTGACCGGCATAGTAGATTTGAAATTTCAGGCCTGATGAGAACAATATGTGTCTTAGAACTCTTGACTGAGAGGAGAATCAAGTCATTTCAATCGGTACGCATTGAGGGGGTGTCTACGATGATTAGCTCCATTTGGCAGGAAAGCGAGAACGGAGCGAAATTAGTGAATGCGAGAAAAGATCTCTCATCCCTCACAACAAATATAATATGTAGAACTATGATGGGAAAAATATGTTCGATGGACGCATTCGACAAGTTTGCAAGCGCTAATGGAATCCCAAAACTGATACGGGGGTTGGCGAAAGTAGTCGGTGCTTTTGATTTTAGATATTTCATTCCTTATGTTGGGCGGTTGGATTTGCAGCGCATAAGAGGGCGCATGAAGAAACTCAATAGAGAGTTTGACAAGATCGTCGAGTTGATTATAGACGAATGTGTTGAGATGAGAAAGATAAAGGAAAGCACAAATGATTAGCGCACGAACGATTGTGTGGACGTGCTACTCGACATCTCAAGGAGTGCACACATAATGGGCAGGACCGAGATGAAGGCCCTTGTTTTCGACATGATTAATGCTGGAACTGATACAGTGGCAGTTACATTAGAATGGTCTATGTCGGAGTTGTTGAGGAATCATGTTGTGATGAAGAGGGTGCAGGGGGAGCTGGAGTCGACCATGGGTAAAGATGATCAGGTAAATCCATGTGATCTACCAAGTCTGGAGTACCTGCATTGTGTCATGAAGGAAACACTGAGATTGCATACAACGGGTCCACTGCTGCTTCCTCATGAGTCAATGGAGGTGTGCACTATATCCGGATACCACATTCCTGCTAAAACGAGGCTCATAGTGAACACGTGGGCAATAGGGATAGATCCGGCTGTGTGGGGAGACGACGCTTTGGCATTCAAGCCTGAGAGGTTTATGTCGAGTGGCAGACATAGATATATAGATGTGAGAGGTCAGGATTTTTAACTCATACCCTTTGGATCAGGTAGGAGAGGCTGCTTGGGGATGGAGTTGGCTCTTGAAGTAGTGGGCCTTGCACTCACCCAGCTGCAGTAATCCTTCGATTGGAGTTTGGAATGTAGAAATGGAGTACAGGAGGAGCTGTATATGAGTGAATCATATGGGATGACTATGCCTCGACGCTTTCATCTTTATGATGTCCCATCTCAGCTATTGCACGTAGGCCTCTGAAAGAACCTATACATATACTTGATATATGTTACCCAGGGAGTTTATAAAGTCATCCTAATCTTGTTCATATGCCACCAGAGTTTGTTCAATTATAGGAATATCATGAACAATAACTATTTCTTGTCATTGTAACAACCTCTCAACACTAAAAGAGGTTACTCTAGTTAGGTGTTTCCCATGACAGGTAGTAGCAGCAACCATCATGGCCATGGCCATGGCCATGGAGGAGACTTTGGGCTCAAGCGAAGTTGTATTCATGAACAAATTGGCATTCCAAGTTCAAAACGCTGCTGCCTACATCAGTGAGGGCATTGTTTTTTGTCTAGATAACATAGCCGAACTTTGTTAAGTAATTAATAGTGTAAGTGAATATTAAATGCTATGTGTAGGAGTTAAGGATAGATTTTCTATGTAAGAAAAATGATGGTACATGTGTCGGTAGGAGTACTTTGTAAAAAATTAATGGTGCAGCTTAATATGAAATGCTATGGGTAATAATAGTATGTTATCATTTTATATCATGAAGTACTATTCTGGTGTATTTGTCATATGTATATGTATTTGTATAAGTAATATTTAGTTAAGATGGTTTGATCATAAATATAACAAATTAACAAATGCAAATAACTTTATTTAGTATTTTTTTTTAATTTGATTATTTTGTTTATGTGGTTTACAATTTACAATAAATGAGGTTGGGGCTTCCTTAAGTTTTGGGATTCTAACACCAAAGGACCTAGATCTCAATATCAAACAACCCTTGGATTTGGACTCCAACCTCAATATCAAATAGTCTTTGGATTTGGACTCCAACCAACTAAGATACCCCTATGGAATATTTTGTTTTTATAAATTCAAGTAAACGAGGAAAAAAATAATTTATGAGTTTTTGCACCACAATCACAAGAAGTTCAATTCCTTATTTTTAGAATATTTGAGCAAAAAAATGGCATGATTTATTTATGAGGCTTTGCACAACAAGTTCACACCTAATTATTTTGTAAATAGCTCGATTCAATGATCTATTATTAATATTACTTAAACATATAAATGAAACTGAAAAATAAATAAAAACAACAATCTTTAATTTATTATTATCATAAAGTAGTAACAAAAATTATTTGAATTGAAATTTGATTATTTAAAATTATTAAATTTATGGTTGGAAATTTGTATTATCATTAGGTTTTTAACACAAGGCATGGGCCTCAATTCATTGACATTCTCAATGGAGAAAAACTATACTTAGGTCTCTAAAAGAAGCTTTAGGAACATAGACACAAGAAGGCACCACAAAGGTCACAAAACAACATCATAATAGTATTCTTAGCATCTATGTAAGAGCAATAACACTATTATAAAGTTTTAATCGCTAGGGATAGGTCTAATGGCCCTCAAGATAGTTGAGAGAAGATTATAGGGTGAGTGCAAGCTAACGAGGGTCACTTTGGCACGTTAGATGCAATAGAAAACTGGAAAATCAAGCATCCCTCAACTTAATTGTATTTTTTGAGATACTTACACAAAATATCTTGCTTTGAGTAAAATACTTACACATGATGACGTATATGTTTTTGTGGGTGCAGCCTTTGAGGGCCTAAATGAGGGTTTCGGTATAAAAAAATTTGCAGGCATGTGGAGAACATATAGGACTAGTGCAATGCTATTTTTTTAAACTAAAATTTGTAATTTTTCTTTTTTAATAATTATCTAAGCGATCGTTCCTCGAAAATGGTGCATCTTTTGTGGGTGCAGCATTTGAAAGATCTTAATGAATTAATCATGAAATGGGTTTTTTTTATAGAATGTAGAGGTGAGTGTCTTCTAGTGCACCATATATATATTTTTTAAAATGATTAAGAATTGAAAAAATTATGGAAAAAACACTAAGAACATATTTTTTGAGTTAAGGAGTGAGGACACAATAGAAAGAATTTTTTTTTGGAAAAATATAATATTTTTTAATAAAAATTACATATTTAGAATCTACATAAAAAATGTTATTTATGTTTAAGATTTCATCAAAAATGATTATGCGTAGCATACTGTAATGAGTCGGTAAACAACAACTTCTATAGAAACGAAGAAATGTCCAATTAGCTATGGTTTTTCATATGCCATACCACATGTTTGGTATTACCAAAGCAAACTCGAAACCATACACATAGAACTATTGGTGACATGCAAGCAAGTGAATTGGAATTTTTAAATCCAAATGACGTTTCCCTCCCTTATAGAATTGGAAAATGTGTGCACGTTATAGAACTACAAAACATGTGCACGTTATAGAACTTGTTGTAATCTCATAGATCACATAGGATTACCAATAATACATACTAAAACATAGATACATAACAGAGACAAGAGACAAGAACAAGTAGGTATAATAACAGATTATATTATCATGAAAGGGTCCATACAATACAGAAAATTGAACCGAGTTCTCATCTCGCTCAACAGCCTAGTATATATGAATTACAAACAGTTACAAATAACTACCTGTCATTTCGGTCAACCAACACGAGCTTATGTGGCTGACCTAATCTCCAATTTAGTCGGTTGATCGACTTAGTCAGCTAATCGACTAATTCAGCTATCATTCAAGTCAGCTTACCGACTTGCTCCTCCAACATCTCCCCAATGAACAAAACTTTTCTTCGTCCCGAAAAAACAGGGAGGTACCAAAATTTCCTTGCCTGTTTTAGGTAGTTATTTTTGTGCTCGTCTTCATGGGCTGTGAAGTCTAATGGTTGGTATTTTCTGTACATAGACTTCGACAATTGCTTTAGCTGTCACTACGAGCTGATGTTGGAATTCCATCAAACTCTGCAGTATTTTCTGGATGTCGATGGTTAGTGTAGTCAAACTTGATAATATCGACATTTTCTCTTGAATGGAAAGTTCTACTATTCTTTCCATGTCAGGACCCATAAACTGGTCCTTTTCCTCTATTGCTTCAAAAATTTATTTCATCTGCGGGAAGATGATGTCTAACTTTTCTATACTTCGAATAGCTTTCTATACCCACTGATATGCTCGTCGCTTGAGCTTCTGCAGTTTGGCCGTTTCAAGCACTATTTGATTTTTTATTGTGCTTCTGAGTGCTTCCTCTGTTCTTTTTCTTTTCTTGAGCACTTGGATCTCTTGTCGGGTCTACCTGGTTTGTTGATAGACTTGCCCATACTAAGCAGGCTAGTCTCGAAGTACTTCTTCTGTAATCATTGATTCCACCATGTGATCTTGCAGCACCTTGTATGCTTCTGAAAAGGCTGTGTGCTGCTGCATCAGTAGTCGAACTGTTTCTTCTTTCTGCTCTTCTTTTGTATCCTATATCTGTGCCTGTAGCACCGACACCACACTTTGAAACAACTGATAAGCTCTTTCTAGCGGCTTGTCAGTGTCGACCTCTGTCGGTCCTGGTATCACAAATTGGACCAGGTTTTTGCATTTGCTAAGGAACTCGACTTGTTCTTTTTCATTGTTCTTGAGCTCCTTACGTCTAGTCTGGCTCCTTGTTTTTTCTTTGATTGCCAGTGTTTCCAAAATTTATCCTAATTCTCCATCTCTCAATTTGGTTGCATCAACTGTAGTGGTCGACCCAAGTTGACTGATATGGACCATTTCCATCTATCCTTGATGGTCCTTCTTATTTTTCTCTTTCTTTTTCTTGTGCTTATGTTGCTCTACTTGTTTTGGCACTTGTCTACCTACAAGAGGCAAAGTTGGATTGTCTGGTTGTTGGGCAGCAGTGATTGATGGTATTTCTGGTTGGGTCAGTTGGATGACTGCTGCATCTGGTTGTGCATCTGTTTGGTTGGATATAGAGGGTCCAGATGTGGATGTGGTTGGTGCTAATGGTTGTGGTGGAGGTGGTTCTGGGGAAGCTGGTTTTATTATAGGTTCTGGGTTGGGGGGTGGTGGTGATGGGGTTGGTGAATGGTCGGGTGTGGTTGGGTTGGTGGAGATATGGTCGGGTGATGCGCCGTGGATTTGCGGGGGTGAATTTTCTTGGAGGTTAGAGAACAGTTCATCGATTTCTTGATTTATTTCCTCCATGATTTCTCCTTCCTCATCTCCAGTCGGTTTAGAGGTTGGTGGGTGGGGTTTAGGGGCGAGTGGGACGACAAATGTTCTCCAACTTGCGACAATGGTAGCTTCTTTGTCAAGGTTTCTTTGAAATGTCGAACTTATCACTGCCATAGTCTTCAGCCTCTGGGGTACTTGGCTAGGTTGAGGAATGGGTAGTCTAGACCCACCAACTTCGAACAAAGGGGCTTTAGTGGAGATCTTTTGGATCGTGGTGAATAGCTCAGGCAGTTTTTCAATGTATGCCTGGAGGTCTCTGTCGCGGTCGAACTTTTTCTTTAAGGTTTTCGACATATCATTCTTGCATATGTCGAGTGGGCTTATGGAAGGCTCTTCTAGAAGTAGTTCTTGTGTTATTTTGGTCAGAGATGGGGGTGGATGTGTAGACATGATATCCACAACATTTTTTCCCATCGAAGTGTTTTTGTTTTTCTCCTTATTTGGTCGACCTTGTCGTGCCCTTGCCTTGACAAATTTCTGAAACTGGGTTTCCACCGGCACTTTGTTTGCTTCGGCATCTTCTATAATGTAGAGGGCTGTAGCTGCCAGTTCCTCCTCATCTTCTGAGGACTCTACAATGATAAGCTTGCGCTTACCTTTCCCCTACTCCTGTTCGTGGGTTTTCTTCTTTTTTCTTGAGGCTCCTATCTCCTTCAACAATTTGCTTATATTTTCTTTGGTAGCAGCATACTTTGGATCTTCAGTATCTATCTCTCCTCTTGGGTTTTGAGTTGAGATGATGCTTTCTTCAGCTGGATTGGTTACCTGATGTTCTTTTTCTATCTTTTTCCTTTGTGTTATTGGTGGTTTGATTACAATTTGTAGTCGACTGGTGTTTTCTATTGTTGTCTCCTTCGACACAAAGGTGCTGATGTATAAGTTGAGCTCATAATCTTCCTCCTTCTCGTGGTCTGTCATTTTCTCTTCTATCGATAGGTCTATCTCCTTTGCTCTTGTTGGTATCGACAATTTTGTACCCAACTGACGAGCTAGTTCCCAGAAAATCTCTTCGACTATGGGGCAGTAGTCGAGAGTTCTTACCTTTGCCTTGGCATCCTGCATGTGACACACTGTGGTATGGTCTAGTTCTAACTGGATGTGGGCATTCTTGGGCAGACTTCGTCGGATTTTTTGAGGCACCCTCCATCTGGTCGTGCAGAATTTCAGCTGTTGGAACCAGTTTTCTAAGAGCACTTTGTCTTTTGCTAGTTCTGTCAGTGTTCCATTTTGGAATAATGGTTTGATTCTCCACATATGAAACTTTGTCGGTTCTTGAAACTGTTTGTCACTGACAGGGCACAAGGATTACATGACTATCCATAACATAAGGGATGGGAATCTTATAATTCCTCTTGACTCTTGGCATTTTTTACAAATTCCCTTGAGCATGTCGATGACATACTCAGCCCATCTGTAAACCTTTCCTATGTCAACAATGGTATCCACCGCCTCCAACATATCCAATTTGAGGTCACTTCCACGACCTGTCAATTTGTAGATAACTTCCCCATAGATGTCGGCCAGTTTGTCGAAGTAAAATCTGTCGTTGTGGTACCGGCTTATGATAAATTTTACTGTGGTTTCTTTTGTGCCTCCAAAACTGGCCATGAGCGGGGTGTTGATGTATTTTACGATGGTACTGTGGTTTATTTTCTCTGCAATTGCGGTAGGATTCTTGTCAACATAAGCCCATTCTTTTATCTCAGCCCATAATTTTGTCCATGAGCTCTCCTGAACCTTAGCATTTTTTATGTTCTTTAGCCTTCTTACTGATGGTGTCTCCGCAGTTTGTAGTTCCTTGGCCTTGGCTGCAGCCCTGGTTTGTTTTGGTGCCATCTTGTCGATTAGTTGGTCATTTTTTCTTCGGTATTCTTGGTTTTCAGTCATCTGGTTGCTAAGTTTCTCTCTCTATTTGAAATACAGTGAATGATCCTTTGGCAGTTCAGTATTTATAGTTGATACTTTTGACGTTTGTGTCAATGGGTGTATTAATGACAGACGTGATGGTCCAGTATGAACACTTGAGTTTGCATTAATGGTGATTTGGTTTTGGTGCTCGTAGTCATGAATGCACGATGGGACTGTCGATGATGAAAATGGTCGATGGTGTTATGTCGATGGGTGTGATGTCGGCTGTCGAAGTGGTGATTCCTTGTCATATTTTTTTATGTATATCAGTACTATTTTTCTTTTTGGATTTTCATATTTATATAACTTTTGTTGAACCGTTATGGTCATTATATGTTTTTGTTTTTGTTTTTTGCTTTTTTTTATTTGTTTAGTTTTTGTAGCATTTTAGTCAGGCACCATTAACAAGTTTTTGAAATACTATGCCTTGTAACATTCTTAGTTGGACTTATCTGTTGGCATGTATCTCTTCGACAACATAGGGTCCCATCCATTCTATATGTATCTTTTTAGGTTTTTCTTTTACCCGACTATTGTATAGTAAGGCAAGGTCTCCTATCGACAGGTTTTTGTTTTTGATGTTTCAATCGTGCCATGCCTTTTGTTGTTGTTTCTGGATTTCCTAATGTTTTATCATGATTAGTCGATGTTATTCAAGTTTACTTAGTTGCAATAGTCGATCCTTTCTTCCTTGTTCGACATCAACATGTAAAATCTCTGTGATAATAGGTGTCTATAGTCAAAAGTGTAGTGGAACTACTGCTTCTTGTCCATAAACTAGTTGAAAGGGGTTTTGTTCAGTTGAGCAATTGTATATTGTTTTGTATGCCCATAATACTACAGGTATCTTTTCATCCCAGTCATCTTTGTCGGTGTTACATATTTTTGTTAATCCTTTTGTTAATGTTTTGTTAACTGCTTCAATTGCTCCATTCGATTGAGGATGGTATGCTGTACTCCGACGGTGGTCAATTTGGAACTGGTCTGTTAGTGTTTTAATAGTTTTATTAATAAAGTGTGTTCCTTGGTCACTGATTAGGGTTAATGGACATCCAAATAGGGTAATGATATTTCCATAGATAAATTTGGTGGCTATTTCACTAGAACATGTGTCGACTGGTTTAGCCTCTGCCCATTTGGTTACATACTCGACTGCGGTTATTATGTACCTTGCACATGTTCTTTTTGCTGGTATGGGAAATGGTCCTATGAATTCGATAGCCCAAATTTCAAATGTCAAACTTGGGTTTACTGATATCAAGGGAATTTTTGTGCTAGGAAAGGGTCGACCCAGCCATTGACATCTGTCACACTGGCTTACAAATTTTTTGTAGTCTTTGTGTAGTGTCGGCCACCACAACCCTGATTGTTGGATTTTCTTTACTGTTGTGTCTGCTTGGAAGTGTCCTCCAGAAGGTACGTAATGTGCTTCATGCATAATATTATTTCATTCTTGTTCTAGTACACACCTTCTGAGGATGTCGTCCAAACCCATTTTATATAAGAATTCATTTATGACACTATATGGTGCAGCTTTCATAGCTAAAATTTGTTTCTTCTTTGTACTCATACCTTCTGGTGCCTATCCATTCTCTAAGAACTGTGCTATTTCCTCTAATTCTGCTGGGATTGCTTCTATTCGAAATAAATGTGCATCTGGTAAGTCATCTTCAACTCTTGTCGGTTCCTCTCCTGTGTCAATTCGGGATAAGTGGTCGAGACCAACATTTAATTTTCTTGGTCTGACAACGACTTTGAATTCAAATTCTTGGAATAGAAGTAGCCATCGACAAATTCTACCATGGTGTACAGGCTTATTTATGAGGTATGTTAGTGCTTAGTGGTCGGTATAGAAGATAAATGGGTTAGCTAGTAGGTAGTGTCGATATTTTTGTAGTGCGAAGACCATTCCTAGTGCTTATCTTTCTATTGTCGAATAGTTTCTTTCAGATTTGTTTAGTTTTCTTCTACTGTAGACTATAGGGTAGTCCATTCGATCATCTCCTGGTTGTGTTAGGATTGCTCCTATCGCTATACCTGATGTGTCGATGTGTACATGGAATTTAGTCAACCAGTTTGGAAACCTTAAGATGGGTGCTTCGACTAAATTTCTTTTCATCTTTTCAAATGATATGTGGCATTCTTCTGTTCAGTCAAACTCTTTGTCTTCTCTTAATAGTTCTTCTAGTGCGTAGGTCATGTCTAAATAATATCTTATGAATTTTTTGTAATATCCTGTATGACCAAGTAACACGCTGACTTGTTTTGAGTTTACTGGTGGTTTTAAGTCGAGGATAATTTTTATTTTTGCAAAGTCGACCTTAATACCTTCTTTACAGAAAATGTGTCCTAACAATATCCCTATCGGGGTTAGAAATATGCACTTGCTAATGTTCAAGGCTAACTGGATTTATCGACATCGTTCCAACATAAGCCTTAACAATTTGCAGTGATCTTTTAGCATAGAGTATATTGTCCAATCATCAAAGTATAGTGCCATTGTTTTGTAAATATATTCTTGAAATGTTTTGACCACAATTCTGGAGAATATTGCAGGTGCATTTTTTAATCCAAAGGGCATAACCCTGTAAGCAAATGAGCCTAATTCACATACAAATGTTGTCTTTTTTTTATCTTCTTTAGCTATTGGTTCTTGGTTATAACCTGAGAATCCATCTATAAATGAGTAGCATTCATGTCCTGCAACCTCATTTAAGATTTCATCTACATAAGGAGTTGGAAATGGGTCTGTTAATGTAACTTTATTTAGCTCTCTAAAGTTGACACAAATGATTAGCTTGGTTGGATCATGTTTCTTATGTTGAACAACCATTGGAATTGTCCATTCTGATTGGTCGATAGGGTAGATAATGCCTGCTGCAAGCATGCTATTAATCTCCTTCTTAACTATCTCTTTGTATTTATGAGCTAGTTTTCATGGTCTTTTCTTCACAGGTCAAACATCAGGTTTAATGTCGATTTTTATTTCACCCATTTCATGGACTAAACCTTTGAGATCTTTATAATCTCTATCAAATACATCCTGAAATTCTTTTAATAAGTTCACTATTTCTGTTGTTTGCTCTTCACTCTAGTAGTCTCCAATCTTTGCCATTTTTGGTCGGTCATCACTTGAGATGTCGAATTCTCTAGTTTTGACTTTAGCATCTAGCCATTCGAGTGCTTTGGCTTCATTGATTGGTCGACTTCCTTCCTTAAACTATGAAAATGTGGCAGGGAAGTCTGCTACAGTCACACAGAAAGTGTCCTCCTTGTCGGTTTTCTCAACCTTGAACACTGTGTGAATTGGTTTTGTCATTTCAATATGGTTTGATTTCCATCTAAAGATTTTCCGTTCTAGGTTTTCATTTTCCATCTGTAGTCTTGTTGAATGTGGTATTGTCTCGGTTGTTGATGTATATGTAACTTTGAAATGTATTCTTCTATGTATCCTATGTATTATAACTCGATGTTTATTCCTAGATGTTTCTATTATGTATTTGATTCATGTGGTCATACCCCGATGTTCTGATCGGGAAGATTAATAATGTAAAAAAGTCATATCAAGTCATTAGGTAAGTCCCCATAGTTTTGGGGCACTTGAGTTATTATACACTAATTAAGGTGTAGGCTCAAGTAGTAATTATTAGGTCAAGCCTACGTGTGAAATGGCAATTCAAGTGAACAGACTAATATAAATAGAGAGTGTGAGTCTCTCTATTTATCACTTGTGAATTACATCACTTGCTCTCTCAAGTGTGGCGCACCTTTGGAGAAGGAAATACTTTGGCTTGACAGAAGACAGAAGGCTGATGTTGTTTTGGGAGATCTCTTACTATTTTGGTGTTGATTCTATCTTAGAGGAAGTTGTGGGGTTTTCTCATTTATGGTTTCCCCGAGGAAAACTCTTTGTGTCTCTTGTCTCTTGTGATGTGCTCCTGTTTTATTGCTGTACTTGTTATTCTCTTAGTGAAAAGATCCTAAGATCATAATGCTAGCTTAATTGTTGAAAAACTAACATGGTATCAAAGCTAACCTGAGAAGAAGACATTGTGCAGCTATAGGAACTAGGGATTCCTAGTTTGTGGATCTTCCTCCACATATTTTTAGCAAAATTTTGCTAGGATGAATCTCCATTGAAGGGTGCATCTTTCTGTCGATGCGGAATTCAATTTCAAGCATTTTCAGTTTCGATGTGGAAATTAGGGCTTTCTACAGAAGAGGAATTTTTGAGTGAGACCAGCATAGGATTGTTCTCCTCATCAAAACCGAAGTTTAGAGACTTGGATCAAGAAATTTGGTTGGGTGAAACTCCGGGAAATTCAAACCCTAGTTTGACCCTGAGCTAGGAGAAACCCTAAATACTAAAACTGCTAAGTTTTGATGCAGTCGCTATATTCCGAGATTGGAAAAGTCTCAAAATCTGAAAATTGCAGGGGGAAAAGATAAAATCTTGATGAAGCCTATGTCCAAAAATCAAACTCAGATTCGCTGTACTCCAGGAGATATGATCTCTCCAAGTTAGGGCTCCAACCTCTTCCAGAAATCA
Organism: Pseudotsuga menziesii; assembly: GCA_001517045.1. NCBI lineage: Eukaryota > Viridiplantae > Streptophyta > Pinopsida > Pinales > Pinaceae > Pseudotsuga > Pseudotsuga menziesii. The sequence continues at coordinate 37,568 of LPNX010722500.1, read as the reverse complement.
TCCATAAACATGACACCTAGGGAGAATTGCAATATATTGGGATACAGAGGTCCAAATTCAATTATTGAAGATGTTACAGAAAATTCACAGACTTTAATTTCGGTGGTCCGAAGATCAGGCTCAGAGGATGAACCAATGACACGTGGCATTCCATACAACATCGCTGTTCTGAACAATCTTATTACAGGTCACCTTGGGAAAATGATCATAAAACCCAAATTGTGAAACCAATTCTGATGAAACCTATGGTGTTGGATCAGGGATATGTGAGGTTACCTCAGTGAGAAATTTCAGACATAGAGGATCAGTAATTTCGGAGATATCATAGAAACAGTAACGGGAATTTCTGCAAAAGAAATCCAAAAATTAGGGCTTCCTGTTCCGGGAGCTTCCCTCCACTGTTTTCAAAAAAGGAGTACATTGAACAGCTCCATTTGAAGAGATATATCTGTTCATCCAATCAGATCTGAAAGATTCCAAGTTTTGAAAATTAGGTTTTCTATGACAAACCCTAGATCAGCGAACTCCGGGACAAGGACGGACACCTCAAATCGGTAAGATCTAATCCTTTGCTATTTCCATTTGAGGTTCTCATTTCAATATGATATATCACATCAGCTTGGTGACAAGCTTGGGGAAGTTGAAAAATTCCAAATAGAGAAGTATTTGATCTCTCTGAAGAAAATGGATTGGACACCTACATGAATATAGAGGTTCCATTTTCAGAGGGAGACGAGGTTAGAAGCCTTTCACAAGAAGGACTTGGTCAAGGCCAAAGAAGACATCATGCTCATGCTACAGAGGATGATGAACCATCCAAAAGAGATCCAGACATGAAAGTGAATATTCTTCAAGAAAGGATGAATATGTTCTGATATCAGCTCTCACAGGTAACATTATTCATGGAAGTGATGATTGGCTTATAGACAGTGGGGCTTCCAAACATATGACAGGATTCAAGGAATCCTTTGTAAGACTCTCAGAACATGAATCACCTCACAAGGTGAAACTAGGAGATGACTACCAATATCCAATAAAAGGTAGTGGGGAATATTCATACAAGCTAGACTCTGGTAAGTCTCTAACAATGAAAGAAGTATTGTTTGTTCCAGGATTCAAGAAGAACCTTCTCTCCATTTCAGCATTGATGTAAAAGGAATGCGGATTGCATTCATAGATGGTCAAGTCATCATATGGCTAAAAGGAAAGGCTATCGATGACATGGTAGTGATTAGAGAACAAGAAGAAGGCTTGTACAAATTGAAGGGCTATCCAGAACAAGCCTTGATCCATGATACGGTAGAGCCAAATGAGCTTTGGCATAGAAGGCTTGCACATGTGCACTACAGAGCACTACCTATTGCAAGCAAAGGTATTCCAGAATTTCAAGCTATTTGAAGGGAAGAAAAAAAATCAGAATATGACCTAAAGAAGAAGTGAAGAATGCAGAAGTGGTGATGGCCACCTTGAATGGCCTCCCAGGATCATGGAATTCATTCTTTCAAGGAATGTGTTTCAGAAGGAAGTGATTACTTTCAGCAAACTTTGGGAAGAAGAAGAAGCTCTACCCATAAGAAGAGAAGATAAGACGGGAGCATTTGAAGATCCGGCTCTCACCATCCAAAGAAGATCCCTCAAGCAATGAGGAATATGAAGAAATCAAATCTTGAAGAAACTCTTATCCAACTCAGCATTTGGATAAGAAACGATGTGATTATGAATGAAGAAGACGATGAAGCTGAAGGCTCAAGAAGGAGTCTACCCTCGAAACAAATAAAGATAAGTATTCAATTGTCATTTCATGATATTCTTTCGTTATGCATTTGTTTATATTCACTTATTGTATTATGCATGATAGGATGTTTTGCATTAATGACAGTATACTACTAATATGCATGTGATGGGTAAGTAGCTCATGGGGCTATACAAATTCTCCATTGCTACTTATCTAGAATGAAACCTCTTTGCTGACATATTGGATTAGTGCACAATCTCAATGTTGTCCTAGTAGAGATGGAAGGCATCTAGAAAGGTTCAATGAGATATGGATGAATGTTGTATTGGCTAAAGTAGTTGCATGATCATATATTTATGCATAAGTGTTTTCCAGTATAAATATTCCTTATGAAATGTTTCTAACCATACAATTGCATTTGACTTGTAGGAAATATCGCATACATAATCGCCTATAAGCAAATCAGAATGAAGACTTGTTCCAAAGAACAAGTGACGACAGTTCAAAGACAAAGAATAATATGACGAGTGCAATGACATCATTGAAGAAAGGGAAGACTAGTTCAAGAAGAACGATGTCAGGACGCAGTATCGAGACCTGAAGAGAAGTTCATAGTTCCATCATGCAGTAAATGGAAACTTCATGGGATACAAAGTAAGATTTGTAGTGTGAGGCTTCTCACGAAAGGAATGCCTAGACTACGAAGAGACATTTGCAACCAGTAAGAGTTGAAACACATACATGATGAGATTGATGAAGATCTTAACCTTTGCTACAAGGTTGAAGATGTAAGTCTATACACTAGATGGTCACATAGAATATTAGTAGCATAGGAAGCTACTTGTCACTCTAGTACATAATGTTTTCAGTGCATAGAGCACAGAAGACAGAGGGAGTATGATGCTCCGCTTCAGAGGCAGTGACTACAGAATATATTGAGGTTCGACATGGTACGATAGGATGGGAAGCTTACTGATGACTCTAGGATTTACTAAGAGTAAAGTGGATTCCAACCTTTTCTTCAAGGTTGAAGACGGAAGACCAGTGATGTTCCTGTTATGTGTCGATGCACAATTGTTCTAGGTTTGGAGGTGTGGCAGAGTGTGGATGGAATCTTCCTTGGACAAGGGAAGTATGTAGTAGAGATCCTGAAGAGATTTGGGATGATGGACTGCAAGGCTATGGCCACACCTATGGCATCGAACCTGAAGCTATTGAGTGATGCTTCATCAGAGACGGTTGATGCTACGATGTATCGTTAGATGATTGGGTCATTGATGTACCTGATGAACACGAGACCAGATATTTGCTTTGCTGTGAACACCTTGAGCCAGTACTTGACAGATCCGAGAAGTGTTCACTTGGTTGCTGCAAAGAATATTCTGAGGTACCTAAAGGGTACGGTTGATTATGGGCTCAAGTATGATGCGAATCAGAAGATTAACCTGGAGGGTTATGTTGATTCAGATTGGGAAGGCAGTGCCATCGATAGGAAGAGTACTTTAGGATTTTGCTTTAGTTTGGGATCAAGTGTGATCTCTTGGTTTAGCAGGAAGCAATCTTGTGTGGCACTGAGTATAGCTGAAGCTGAGTATGTCGCAGCTTGTTTAGCTAGTTGTGAGGCAGTATGGTTGCGGAAGCTACTCTCTGATATATTTGATCTCCATTTGGATGCTACTTGTATACACTGTGACAACCAGATTTGCGTGAAGTTGTTAGAAAATCCAGTGTTCCATGACAGGTCAAAGCATATAGAGATCAAATATCACTATATCAGGGATATGGTGCAGAGAGGAGCAGTGAAGCTCATGTATGTTGCGACGGAGGAACATATAGCTGTTGTATTGATGAAGCCATTGGCTAGGATGAAGTTTGAGTACTTCAGAGAGAGACTTGGTTTTCTCCAGATCGAGGCTTCCCCCCAGAGACAGTGATGAGACCCATAGCCATTCCGACATGGTGAGAGGATTGGTTCCTTCCATGGTCAGATGTAAGGGATAAGCCATTCCGTCATGGTCAAAGAATTGGTTCCTTCCATGATTGATATGAGTGCTGAGATCTATAGCCATTCTGACGAGCAGGCCAGATATAAGGGCTGAACCATTCTGTTCATGGCTAAAGGATTAAGTTCCTTCCATGTCATATGTGAGTGTTGGCCATTCCAACGAGCAGGTCAGATATAAGTGCAGTGCCATTCTGACATGGTGATAGGATTTGTTCTTTCCATGGTCAGATGTAAGGGCAGTGACATGGTGAGAGGATTGGTTCCTTCCATGGGCAGGATGCCACATCCAGCATGAAAAATGGCTGGCTCTGTGATGCCACATATGGTATGAAAAAGTACCAGCTCTGTGATGCCTCATCTAGTATGAAAAAGGACTAGCTCTGGGAAGACTCATCTAGTTTGAAAAAGGACTAGCTCTGAAGTGGATGCCACATCTGGTATGAAAAAGGACCAGCTCTGTGATGCCTCATCTAGTATGAAAAAGGACTAGCTCTAGGAAGACTCATCTAGTTTGAAAAAGGACTAGCTCTGAAGTGGATGCCACATCTGCTATGAAAAAGGACCAGCTCTGTGATGCCTCATCTAGTATGAAAAAGGACTAGCTCTGGGAAGACTCATCTAGTTTGAAAAAAGAATAGCTCTGAAGTGGATGCCACATCTGGTATGAAAAAGGACCAGCTCTATGATGCCTCATTTAGTATGAAAAAGGACTAGCTCTGGGAAGACTCATCTAGTTTGAAAAAGGACTAGATCTGAAGTGGATGCCACATCTGGTATGAAAAAGGACCAGCTCTGTGATGCCTCACCTAGTATGAAAAAGGACTAGCTCTGGGAAGACTCATCTAGTTTGAAAAAGGACTAGCTCTGAAGTGGATGCCACATCTAGTATGAAAAAGAACCAGCTCTATGATGCCTCATCTAGTATGAAAAAGGACTAGCTCTGAGATGGTACATCCAGTATGAAGAAGGACTGGATCTGTAAAGACTTTCGATGACGAGTAGAATCATGAGATAACACCAGTGTTGATCCAGATCGATTGATGATCCAAATCCAGTAATGATGATCCAACAGTAAAGATCCAGATCGAGTGATGATCCAGATCCAGCCCAGTGATGATGATCGAGATCGAGAGATGATCTAGATCAAGTGATGATCCAGATCGAGAGATGATCCAGATCCAAATGAATTGAAGATGAAGATGACTTGAAGACGAAGATGACTTGAAGATGACTCAAAGACGAAGATGATCCAGTTGATACAGAGAAGAAGACCAGTGCTAAAAATTGTGTTGAAAGAATACCTTCCTAGTTAAGAGGGAGTGTTGATGTATATGTAACTTCGGAATGTATTCTTCTATGTATCCTATGTATTGTAACCCGATGTTTATTCCGGGATGTTTCTATTATGTATTTGAGTCATGTGGTCATACCCCGATGTTCTGATCGGGAGGATTAATAATGTAAACAAGTCATATCAAGTCATTAGGTAAGTCCCCACAGCTTTGGGGCACTTGAGTTATTATACACTAATTAAGGTGTAGGCTCGAGTAGTAATTATTAGGTCGAGCCTACGTGTGAAATGGAAATTCAAGTGAACGGACTAATATAAATAGAGAGTGTGAGTCTCTCTATTTATCACTTGTGAATTACATCACTTGCTCTCTCAAGTGTGGTGCACCTTTGGAGAAGGAAATACTTTGGCTTGACAGAAGACAGAAGGCTGCTATTGTTTTGGGAGATCTCTTACTGTTTTGGTGTTGATTTTATCTTAGAGGAAGTTGCGGGGTTTTCTCCTTTATGGTTTCCCCGAGGTAAACTCTTTGTGTCTCTTGTCTCTTGTGATGTGCTCCTGTTTTATTGCTGTACTTGTTATTCTCTCAGTGAAAAGATCCTAAGATCATAATGCTAGCTTAATTGTTGAAAAACTAACATCGGTATGTGTATTGTTATAGTTTATTGTCAGTCGGGTGTCTTTTAAGGGTTTGTTTTATGTTGTCTGTATAAATGCTTTGATCTGTTTTGTTGTTTCAACCAAATTCTATTTTTTTGGTGTAAAGCTGAAATCTTTGATAAAATTCTCTTTAAGTTCATGCCATAGGAATGTTTCACCTTGAGCTTCTTCCATTTTATACCATTTGTTTGGTAAGTCGTAGAGGGTTGATGGAAACAAGTGTGGCCAGGTACGTTCATCTTTATAACCAAGTCTTTTCCATTCTTTTTCACATGTCCTTATGTGTTCTTCTGGGTTTTTTCCTTAAGTGAATGTAGGTATTTGGGCTTGATTAGTTAGTTTTTTCCCTCCAGATCTTTCTATGAAGAAAGTTGAAGCTGTTTTCCATGTCTGCAGTCCTGATTGATGGGTATCCCACCATTTAGCAGCTTGGCCTGTAAAAGTTTCCACTAGGCTTTGTAGTCGGCCTTGTTCACCAATGTTTCTGGATACTTTTTCTATATGCATGACTGCTGATTCTCTTTCTTTGTGACTTGGTATTTGTGTACTATTTGCATCTGCTGGTTTTAAAGTAGGGTATTCCCTAATTTTCTTTTTAAATATTTTTGGAACAATGGACACTATGAAGCACTGTTGGGTGGGTTTTTTCTATACTTTTTGAATAGTCCAACACCCTCTTTCTTGTGTTTCATAGTTCTTGACTTCCCAATCATATAATTCTGCATCTAAATTATATCCTACTGAGTCTTGATTGCCTAAGTGAATTTATTCATAGATATTAGGTTCTGTATAATCTTCATTGTTTTGTATCTGATCTAGTTGTCAGATGTCAACTTTTTCATCGATAAGTTCTGTCCAAGGTTCTCCTTGGGATGGGTGAATAGGTACAATGACCTTTTGTCTATTTCCTTTTAGTTTTATTCTTTCCTTGTTTAAGGATATCGATGATTTCATCTTTCTTCCCTAAGGTCGACCTACTAACGCTGGGAAGGAGATGGATCCTTCCTTAGGGTCAATAATTTCAAAGTCGGATTTCATGGATATTCCTTTAATGGTTGTGACGACATTTTTCCATACTCCAATAGGTTCAATTAGGCCTTGGTTGGCTAATTTCAGGTATATTCCTGACTCGTATAGTCGAGGTCTACCCAATTGTTCCCAAGTGTCACGAGTCATGATGTTCACTTGTGATCCAAAGTCGAGCACAACTTGTCGGACATGGTACCCTTCAATTTCTAGGTCGACAAGTGGGTCGGCATCACTTTTATCTTTTTGATTTAGACTACAGATATTCTTTGTTTGTTTTTTGGTGTTATTTTTGTTTTTTATTTCATATAATAAGTCGATGAATTGAGATACTGATTTATCTTTCTATACTAATAGTATTAAATATTTTACTATGTTATGTCAGTTGTCATCAGCTTCTTCCTGTTGGGAAACTTCTTTAAATACATTTGTTGCATCTTTATCTATTTGTTTTTCTTTACTTAGATCAGGATAAACATTCTTCTCTTTTATTTTGCTTCTTCGTGGGTTATAACTTTTGATTTCTGTCCCTTGTTACGTTACTATATGCAGATTCTTTGTATTTATTATATCAGTTTTTTGCACACACGACAAGACAATAACATTTTTCTTCTTATTTATTTTTTCAAGCATAGTAGGGAAATCCTCTAATTAGTGATCCCCTACTCCACAACTAGTACAAAATTTTTGGTCAGTTCTGTCCTTGTATGGCTAGTCTGCATATTTGTGTCCTTCCTTGTAACATGTGAAACATTTGATGGGTCGACGTGGCCGGTTGTCATGATTACCAGAGAATCGACCTCGACCTCCATATCCTCCACATCGGTTGTCGAACCAGCGCTTGTATCGATGACCTTCATATCTTTGATTGTTCTCATCGTTTGGCACATTGTTTTGCTCATTATTCTATGCAACTTCATTAGTCTGGTAGATTGCGTGATAGTTCTGTCGATTTTTTAGGTTTAGATGGCAGTCGATCGTGGTGTGATTCTTTGTTTCTCAAATAGCACACTAAGATGCTTTCCGTTCTTCATGTTGAACGGGCAATCTTTTGTCGTGTGATCTCCATGCTCTTGGTAAATGTCACAAAAACACTTTCTTTGTACAAATAGAACGTCCTGTCCGCTAATATCTTCTCGATATTTGTCTTTTGAATGTCCGGCTGTTGAGCACTTCATGCACTAGATATCGTGACTATTCAGGTTTAGTTATTTTAATTATTTATACACGATCTCAAGTTGTTCCTCTAGTCTGTGATCGATGGGGTATGCTAGAATATCTTCATCCATTTCTACCTGTAGAGCTTTAGTAAGTGCATTCTCATAAGTTTTGAATGTCTCCAGACTTATGTGCCGATGAATTTTCTGTGACAGACCTGCAAGAAACCACGGGATTAATAGTTTCTCATCAATTACATAGTCCAACTGGATGAGAAGGTCTTTCCATCATTTGTCATAGTCATGAAAAGTTTCTCCTAGCTTCTGTGATGTTGTTTTTAATTTCTTTGCTGCCAGATGTTTTGCATCTAGAGTTTTAAACAACGATAGAAATTTTGCTTTTACTTTAACTTTAGTTGCTTGAGGGGTTCTCTCAGAAAAGTTCATATACCATGTTAATGCCCTTTTCCTTAAGGCACCAGTGAACTGTGCCATCTGTCTGTCTTCATCTGTAACTTGGTTTGCCTCCCAAGTTGACTCACAGGCGAACCAATGTCATCTGGGGTCCTCGTCGCCCTCGTATAGAGGGATGTGTGCTGATCTATGACCCATGTTGGATTCACTATCACTGTCTTCTTTAGGAGGTGGAGGTGGTGGGGGTAGTGGGGTTATTTGCTTATTCCTCTCTGTAGAACTATTGTCGATGGAACTCTTATTCCCGTCGATTGTTTTATTTTTCGTTTCCTCTTTGACAAGTAGTCGATCAGTGTCGAATTCTTCTGTCGATGTCCAATTGCAATTATTTGTCTACAGATCCAAAATTTTTGTATTCTCCAAAATTGTATTTGGCAGGGGGGTGCTCCTTCATGTGTCGGGTAAAGCAAGTTGATACTTCAGTTGGAGGGTATCACTTGAAGCGTGACCCAATTTTCTTCTTCTGGTCGACGGATAAGTAGATGATTATCATCATTTCTGTCGTTGTCTAGTCAACTCCATATACCAAAGTCACCAGATCTTAGTCTGAGGTCCTCTTCGATAATGGCTTGTATCTGGGTACTCAGATTCGTCGGAGATAGAGGTGTTAACTCCTGCGGAACTTCTAATGGAGAGCTTCTCGCTGCTCTATCAACAAATCTTCTTCCATAGGGGATGCCTCTTATTCCACGCCTTCTTCTTATCGGTTATGACCCGACTCTGGCGTATTTCTCTCTTGGTCTGTCACCCTAGTACTCATTCCTCTCTGTAGCGCTATAGCTCTTTCTCTTCTTTCTTCCCTTCTTTGCAACCTCTTCTCCACCTCTATTTTTTGGAAGTATTTCATACCTTTGTGTGACACTGTCCTTTCGATTTCCCTTTTAGGTTGACTTCTCATCGCTGGTGAATGGTATATTATTTAGCCGACTAGAATCCTCTCAACTTTACCCTGACATATGACCAACTACCACCCCACAGCCTACTTGACGCTTTAGAAAGCTTGGATAGTTCTATTTACTTGCTTAGGAAGTATTCCCACTTGCTTTTGGCAATGAATTTTTCCCACCTCTTTTGTTTTTCTGCCCAGTTAGGGTTTGTTGGTTGTCTATGTAGTGATGGACGAGGTTCAACGATATGACCCACTCCTTTCTATATCAGGAACTTGAACAACAAGGTCGGTAAGGAACACAAGAATTGCTCGGTGAGGTCTGTGTAGAATTTCTTTTGAATAGTTTCTACCGAAGTTCTTTCCTCTACGGCTTGTTCCTTGCAGAATTCGTCTGTGACCTTTTTGAACCACTTTGATAGCTTTGTCCTTCCCCCTCAAATTAGTTTTTCTAGCAGTTGTTGATCTTTAGTCAGTTCCATTTTTTTCACCCAAGAGTTTCTTCAAAAGTTGGGGCACTGATTGTACAAACTTCTCATGAGTCTCCGTAAAGAATATTTCCTTTGCTTGAGCGGTTGTTAATATGTTTCTCCGTGCGTAATTCTGCAAATAGTTTGCTGTTTTACGCTCCCACCAGTCCTTAATCTCCTATTTTGATATCATCTGCTTGTATACATTTCAGACATGTACTACCGGCAATATAACCAATGTTGTAATGTCATAGATCACATAGGGTTCCCAATAATACATACTAAAACATACATACATAACAGACACAAGAGACAACAATAAGTAGGTAGAATAATAGATTATATTATCATGAAAGGGTCCATACAATACAGAGAACTAAACCGAGTTCTCATCTGGCTCAATAGCCTAATATATATGGCTTACAAATAGTTACGAATAACTACCTGTCAGTTCGGTTAACTGACACGACCTTATGTGGCCTACCTAATCTCCAATTTAGTCGGCTGATCGACTTAGTCAGCTAATCGACTAAGTCGGCTATCATTCAAGTCGACTTACTGACTTGCTCCTCCAACATAACTACAAAATGCTTGTGTGTTATAGAACTACAAAACACGTGCATGTTATAGAACTACAAAACACGTGCACATTATGTATTTCTATAATGCATGCAGGTTATGCAGAGAAAAAACTATAGCATTATATGTAAGACATCAAATGTATGATTAATAGTTGAGAGGGGGTGTGGAAGGGTCAAGGGCCTAGGAAGATGTTGGAAGTTTAAGTGGGGATGGTTAAAAGTTGAGAGGGGGTAGAGAAGGGTCAAGTGACTAGGAGGACATTGTAAGTTTGAGTGAGTATGGTTAATAATTTGGAAGGGGTGGAGAAGGGTCAAGGTCCTAGGAAGATGTTGTAAATTCAAGTGGGGAGATATGAATGGAATGGGAAAATGAAAGGTTACAAGTGTGAAGGGGAGTGGGGATTGAGAGCACTATTAGGAGGAGAAGAGGTGTTGAAGACATATAGGGTTAGAAGACAGACATGAGACTTGAGTGATGAAGGGGGATAAGGTGGAGGGAAGGAAGTGGGTGATGGTTTGATGAGAGAGAGGATTGGTGAATGGAAAGGTGGATATGGAGTATTAGAGGAGGAATATGGTGTGTTGGAGGAGAGAGCAAAAGGAGGGAGAAATTGAAGAGAGGGGAATGAGATGTGATAAAACAAAGAATAAGGGTCATAATGAGCACAACAAGATTTGAGCCCAAAATCCAATTACAAATTCGACAACATCCAACGTAAAGTACTTTTTTGTCGGATTGAAATGATGAAAATAACTATTTTGTCCTATTTGTTTTTGTTTTCTTGAAGCATTGTCAATTTTTTGACCTTCATGTTCATAGGTTTCTCGACGAGGCTTATTGTTGGTTAAGCAGCGACATCTGGTTGAATTTGCGATGAAATGCTAAATGATGGTCGTCGGATTTGTGACGAGAGGTCAAGGGATGGTCGTCAGATTTTCGACGAGGCGAGGCTATTTTTTACAATAGTATAAAGACATATTTGCAATGGTAAGTAGGTTCATATCGTCAGATATTCAACAACAGTGAAATTTTAAAATATATAAATTACAAAAATTCTGACATGTTTTCTATAGAAGTGACAGACGGTTTGTGGAAATGATTTATTCCTTGACGGACTGTTTGAGGAATTGTTTTATTCTTTGATGACCGGTTTGCGGAATTATTTTTTTCTTCGACAGACAGTTTGCGATTTTTATTTTTATTTTTCGACAATCCACCATTTACGAAAATAGTGATGTTTTGACGTTGATTTTTTAAGATTGTCGATAATATTCATTCACAAAGTTTGTGACAAGATTTCAAATAGAAATATTCCTGATCCAAATGAACAAAATCGATAATTGATTGCTAGAACATGGGATGCATAAAAAATAAGGGGTGATGGTAAATGTTATTTTCTATGTAGTCAATGCAGAGGATTTAAGAGGAGAAGAATATTGATCGCAACAGGCACACAACATTGTAGGTAACATGGATACGCTGAGGGGGGGGAATAATATCGTCCATTTGTAAGTTAAACATTATAATTTTTTTATATATTTTTTGCTTTGGTAAATGTATGCATTATTTTAATATTTTCTATATTCACTTATATCTATTGATGTATTCATGTATTTATAAAGGAAAGACATGCTACGACATATCATCTAGATGAAGTTCTTTTCGAACAAGTACCGGAGGAACATGTAGCGGTTATGCTTAATGGAGAACAAGTGAATGAGAATATTGAAGAAGATGATCATACTAATAACGTAGTTGAAGATGATGGTACAAATACGTTGATCAATGATTCATTTAATGTTAGAATGGATGATGAGGACGATGATGATAATGAAAATATTGATGACTTTGATGATGTTTATGATATCCCTCTTCTTGAGAAGGCATAGAAACCCATTTATGAAGGCTCTAAAACAAATCTTCTCTCTATTATATTGTTGATAATGAAATTGAAGGTTATGAATGGTCTTTCAAACATATCAATCACACAGATGTTAAGGTATGTAAAATAATCCATGACATATATACGCCAGTGATAATTTTATCTTTATTCCTCTAATAGTTGTATTGTTAATTCATAATTCAAATTAATACGGATGAAGTGTGTTTATTTAATATTATTTATATATTATATTAACTCTAATTTTATTTTTATTTGATGTAGCTTGATAGCTGAATTTTTGTTACCACCATCAAATATTTTACCTCACACATATCGAGATTTATCTTCCATCATTAAAGAGATTGGAATGCATTATGAAGCAATTCATGCATGCCTTGATGACCATGTTATATATTATAATCAACATGAATTTGCAATAGAATGTCTAGAGTGTCATATAAGTAGATATCGAACATATCAAGTAATAAAAATGGTGCCTCACAAGGTTCTTTGTTATATTCCCATCATTCCATGTTTGCAATGACTGTTCAGGTGAAATAACATAGTGCAATTTATGGATTACCATGCCAGGAACATAGGCAAAGATGATGTTATTTGAATTCCTATAGATGGTTCTGCATTTAGAGATATGGAGGAAAAGTGGCCTCACTTTAAAGAAGAACCCCTTAATCTTAGGATTTCTTTTGCATCAAATGGTGTTAATTCATTTGCACATATGAGATCCATTTACATGGAGTGGCCTATATTTTTATCAACAATAACATTCATCCACGATTGTCAATAAAGAGGGAGCACATAATGTGGTCAATATTATTCCAGGTATATTGTGTCTACAACTGTTTTATTTTTAATGTAGTCGTGGCATCTCATTTGTTGTATTTTGTTTCATAATGTCATATATATATTTTTTATTTTACTCTTTTGCATGGTTTATCTATCTTAATGGTTCTCATTATTATATATTTTATATGTACTTCAAATCAATTAGGTAAGTTCCAAGTCAAAGATATGAATGTATATATAGAACCTCTTATAGACAAGATACTGAAGTTACAAAATGTCATCAGTATGTATGATGTATCTACGACAAAGGAAATTTCAATTCCATGTAATGGTTTTATGGACAATACACGATTCCATAGCGTTAACCCATTTTTGTGGTTTGTATTTTTAAGTTCCAATTTAATTGCATTTAATTAGATAAAGTAGTTAATATAGTTTGTATATATTTATAATTGACATAGATATTCCATATCTATATACTGTAGGTCTTCAGACAAAGGGAAAATTTGCATGTCCAATTTCTAGTCCTAAGATCAAATCTCGTTGCTCAAAAAGATTAAGAAAAGAGGTGTTTGATGACTATAGGCACTTCCTCTCTAAGAATCATAGGTATAGAACAACCAAAAAAATTATTTTCAATGGGAAGCAAGAGACTGCATTAAAACCACGACAATGATACCTCACCTTTGGAAGATGCAATGTAATAGAAATCGTCAAGCTGGTACATCATCATAGATCCACCACATTACTCGCATAGGATTAGGGGGCACACCCGTCAGTTCATTTTTTTGAACCGTCACCATCGAATCCATATTTGAAATCGTTCACCACATTTGAAGCCACACATGGCCTCTAAGTCTAATTTAGATTCCTATCAATCTGAACCTACCTTGTTCACTGCTTCATCTAGCTACATGGTTGGTGCACATACTGATCCCTTCCAAGGGGGACGGTTGGTAGTGGGATTGTGTCCATTCCGCCCATGATTATGGGTTTCCCTTCCACTGGACCGACAAGTACTGGTACCAGTGCACCATTTTCCACTATGCACACTACTATTGGTCTGCTACCCACCAGTGGTGACCTCACTTTAACAATTGTAGTTCCTAACATTCCACCATTTATACCTGAGGGAAATGGCCCTTCCATGCCTGTTCTGGTTATTCCTACCATACCAATGACTATTCCCACTATCATAAGTCAACCTTACCCACCCCGCGTTACACATGGGAACTATACTCTTGTTGTCGCCAGCACCATTTCTAGCCCTTCACGGTCCACTTTTGGTTATATTCTATCTTTTATGTCTACTATAAACCTGCCTGAATTGGAATGGTTGACTAATGACCCAATTCATCATAACCCACTTTGGAATCTTATAACTACCAAAATCTCATCATACATCCCTAAGTTTTAGGGAAATGCAGGAGAGGACCCCCAAAACCACATCATGTCATTCCACTTATGGTGTTCATCTAATAACATAGTGGATGACTCTCTTTGATTGAGGTTTTTTCAACGCAAACACACAGGTGTTGCTGATAAGTGGTACATTGAACTACCACATTCCACCTACTCAGACTTCTCCTCATTAGCCTCGATGTTTCTACAATAATTCCAGTTACTTGTTTGATATGATGAGGGTATAGAAATTCTATTATCCTCTAGAAAAAACACAACTACCCATATCATGGACCATATCCATGAATGGTGACATCATCGTAGCTTTTGTAAGATCCAGTTAGATGATAGAATCTTCTTATATGGGTTCCTTAGTACCTTACTTCCCCCCATATTCAAGGACATGATATCACAATGCCCAGAAACCGAGGAGGAAGCACCCATCCTAAAGGCTCAATAATTCAATTTTATATATGCCCAATCAGGTTACTTGTACACCATTATACCTGATGCTCCCCGTGTCGACACCTTATGTCGAGATACATTGGGGGAATCTCATGTTGTTAATGGAGTTATCGACTCTATTACCCAACATGCTCATTTTTATTCAACTTCTCATCTGAGGCCACCCCATCCCGGTACCACCCATAGTGTTTCCCAACCAAGTTATGCCCCTGATCCTTCACGTGTAATGACTCATTTCGAAGAAACACATTCCTATGCACATCCAGGTTACGCCCTTGATATTTCATGCATAACGGCTCAGTCCGAAGCCACATTTTCCTATGCGCCTTTTGCACAAAACCATCACGTTCACAAACCAACTTTTTTGAAAAACTCATGTAATGGCCAACGAAGGCCCTGTTGTGATATCCCCACGAACTACTCCTACTTATTAACCACCACCAATGAAACCTATTATGGCTCTGGACCCAACTCCTCCTTCTGGTCTAGGATAGGTCTACACACAACAAAACCTCCCTAACCAATCTATCCCCAATAACCAACAAGGGTAGGGAAGGAATAAAAGAGGTAGGAATCATGGAAACAAGCAAACTCAAGGAGGTTGCCAACAATCCACCCTCTAAACAATAATGGAGCTAACCCCACTACACAAAATCCCCAACATCCCACTAGACGTGGGAAGAACCCATAGTTACATAACAACCATCAGTGTGCCATCTGTAACACCTATGGCCATTATACCCATAAATATCCTCACTTGACTCATGTCCACCACTTACTCCAAAATGATAGTCAAAGTGACCCCAACATGGCTGCTCTGGTTCAGCCAAACCTAGCACCATCGGGCCCTCCACCTATGGTGCTCCAAAACCCCCTACCACACCAAGGGATGCTTGCAATATAGCCCTTGTCTTTGAAAACTTCCACAACCACCTGCGGCTCAACCCGTTGATCCTGGTGTCCATCACCTCATGACGTTAGCATATGATGTCAACCTCCAGACTCGATGAAACAAGTATGGTTCCACCATAGAAACTATTGACCCATCTGCGACATTTACTTCCTCCACTGCTAATATGTCTTTTCATTTTTTGAGACCTCATATCGACGAGACTTCCAAAGTTCCATGGTTCCTTTGCATCACATCGTGAACAATGCCACTTCTTGAGCTGCGCTCAAATATAATATTGTTGACAACTTGGCTCAGTCTCCCATGGCCATGTCTGCTTTGTAATTCCTCAAAATGTTTACTTTGCAATGTAAAGCGCTATTATCCATGTTAGGTTTTGTTGATCCCTCTAACTCTAGGTTGATCACCTTTGACCTAGATCAAGGAGAACCCTAGATGCCATCATCTGTCTCCTTCCAAGTTTTGGTCACGATTCATAACTTGGTTATTCATCGATGCATCATTCATGAGGGGGAATCCACCTATGTTATGTTAAAATTTGTTTGGAAGAAACTTGGATCCCCAACCCTCCAACCTTCTTTCAACGCCCTTCGTGCCTATGATGGACACTCTTCTTAACCCCAAGGCGTTCTCACAAATTTCGCTATTGAGTTAGCCGAAAAAAAGTGTTGATTGACATTGGGGTTGTCAATGCCCAACTCGATTACAACCTCCTCTCAGTACGTAGTTATAATTAGTTGAGTACTTGATTTTAATATTTTTGTCCATTGAAAATTGAGTAAGATCAAAAGAATAAAAATATGATGCATTTTCAAAAACTAAGAATTCAGGAACACCAAACGTTTTTTATAATGCTCGTTTCAAGGAAATAAATCACCTAGTTGGTGTTGCCACCTTTAGTGGGACTGCTTCTACCTATCTAGTAAAATAATCTATAGCAATTAGAATATACATATGTTTCACAGAGGATGGAGGGTTTATTGGACCAACAATATCCAAACCCATTGTTGAATAGGAGTATCCATAACAATTGGTTGCAAACGAACTACAAGTTTTACAACTCTTCCAGCAGCTTTTTGACAATCTTTACATTTGTGAGAAAAGGTGTGATCATCCTTGAATATATTTGGACAATAATATCTTTCTTTTATAATCTTATGCATCATTTTCTCTCCTCTAAAATGACCGCCAGCATGACCTGCATGTAAATCTCTTATTATTATGTAGGTATTATCCTTTTCAACACATCACAACAATATACCATCAATTTTTATTATAAAGACCATCATTGATTAATTGGTAGGGAGCATCTTTGATCCTGGTAGCTCTCCTTTTCTCGGGCTCAAGGTTTTGAGGAGCATACCCTTGAATCAATAGCAATTTAATATCACTCTACCAGGAGTCTACTGCATCAGGGAGGATATAGATTTATCCTTCTCTAGACTTCTCCTCATTATCCCTTTTTTCTTCTTGATATTATTCTTAGTTTATTGATTAAGTTTCTAACTTACATAATCCTTACCCATGAACCATTTTAATAGGCTTAATTTCCCAATCATATTCTAGTAACATGGTAACCCAATGAGCACATTGATCTCCTAAGTCTTTATGAATTAACACATTTATTACTATTGAGTAAGGGACTATAACTTTCATTTGAGAGTTATATAGGTAATATTTTAAATGTATAATTGCTTTGTAAATAGCATAAGCTTGCTTATAAGCTTCTGGGTAATTCATCTTGCTGCTTGCAAAGTAGAGCCCATAAAAGATATTGGAATTTCATTTCCTTCATAATTATGTTGTGTTAGTACAACAACAGAAGAAATGTTAGAAACAAATTTTATAAAGTAAAATCGTTTGAAAAATTTGGGGATATCACAACAGGGCCTTCAGACTAGCTTCCCTATTTGTACAAAAATCTTGTTTTTTTATCATAATTCCACTTAAATTCCACATCCTTTTTATCATATACTGTAAGGGTTTAACAATTTGGGAAATACCAGAGCCAAATATCCTTACAACATTTATCTTTCCTAAAAATGACGCCATAGATTTTTTTGAAATAGGAAAATGTATCTAAGATATTTCTTGCATTCTTTTAGGATCAATCATTATGCCATGTTTGGAAACTACAAAACCTGGTAACTTACCCTCGGTAACAAAAAAATGATTGTTTAGGATTGAATGAAATGACATACTTTCTACATTATTCCAATACTTGTCTTAATTGTGATAGACTTGGTCTTGTCTCCTTTTTGAAAAAATGGGTACATCATCAAGGTAGAAAACAAGGGATTTTTTAAGTAAAACCCTAAAGTCAACGTCCATTTCTCTCTTAAAAGTAGAACCTACATTTATTAATCCAAAAGGAATCTTTCGATATGAAAATGTGCCCCATAGTGTTTTGATACTAGTTTTGAATTGATATGAATAGGAGACTAGAACCTTATTGTAACTAGAGAATCCATCTAATAATGAAAACATCTTTGAACAAAATACCTTCTGTAAAATTTGTTCGATTGGGGGTACTGGGTATTTATATTTTTTCGAAGCTCTCTTGAGATACCGAAAGTCAACACAAAGGTGAATATCTCCATTTCTCTTTCGTACTGGAACTAAATTTTCTATCCACTGAGTGTTCCTGGCATGAAAGATTATTCTAGCTGATAAAATTTTATTTAATTATTTTTTAATAGATGGTTCTACATTGGGATCCATTTTCCTAAGTTTTTGTTGCTAAGGAATAATATCAGGATTCACAAGTATATTGTGTTGCACAATTTTAGTGTCAAATGTTTTCAAATCATCATGTGTCTAATAAAATTCATCTTTGTATTCTTTAACCACTTTGATGAAATCCTCTCTTTCTACAAGTTTGCATTGAGTACCTAATTTGATATTTTGAGGATTATTTTCAGTTCCTAAATTGACTGTTTCATAATTCATACAAGAACTATTCATTTTTCATTTAGTTACCTTTTTTATCTTATCCTATAAATGATAAAAAAAATTAATCCTGACAACTGATATGGGTATTAAATCATGAAGTATTTGTGAGTTCAAAGCGTTTTGAAGTTCTATTAATGATTGATCATGAGTGTTTTCATCAATAGATACATGTTTGAAAGTATCATTGGCTATCATGAAATTGACAATTTATTGATCATGATGGAACACTTTCTAGTTTGTGATATTGTAATGTATCGAAGGTATGCATATTAATTCAACAGAGAATGCATCTGGTGCAAATTGTTTTGTAGGATTTAATCTAGAAGCAACATTATCTAGTAAATATGCATCAATTTTTTGCGCTCTAAGGACAAAGTTTTGTTAAAAGCTTCAAAATGATTAATAAAATCCCAAGAATCTATCTGATAATTCTTTAAATGTGTTGATACATAGTGAATGTTTTTTCTTATTTGTATAACAATGATTTTTGAGTTAGCAAAAACTTTGATAAATTTATCTTTTAAATCAAAGGATTTCATAATACCTTGAATTAAGGCTTCATATTTAGCCATATTGTTTGTACATCCAAACACTAATAAACAAGCTATATAGTTTTGTTTCCTTCTGTATCAATTAAAACACACCATGCTCCAGGTCCATGTTTAGATTTAGAACCTTAAAAAACAAAGTCTAGAAAGTTTTATCCAGCTTAAAGTTGGTGTTGTCTTTGTAGACATTATAAAACATGCACTAAGAAGACTCAATCTAATGAAAGTTAATTACTTCTTATCAATTTTCAGATTGAGCAACAGGAGACATATCATCGGGAAAGTTTCCAAAAAATGCATCCATAGAATGGTTTCCCAAATTTTCATTAATTGTTATGGAGGGTTCACCAAGATCATCAAGATCGGTAACAATTTGTTTAATATATGGTTCCCTTTCAATTTTCATTTTCTTAGACTTGCCTTGATATGGTAGCCATACATGTGATCACGTTGTTGCAAAATACACTTTAAGTTTTTGAGACCAATCATGACTTAACCACATCCCATAAGCTTCAAGGACATCAGCTACAACAATATCAATAGTTTGATGTATCCTAGGATTTGAGGAGAGTCTAACAAGGACATTTTTTTAATTCTCCTACAACCTTTACCTTGGGTCTATATAATTGTGCTATATGTGTTTGTGAAGGTTGTATTTGTGCATTTAGATTTTAGTGGACAAATAATTGCATTGCATTTGAATATGCACTAGAATCTACCATGCAATTGTGGACATTCCTTTTGAGAATTTCAAAATACAATAGAAAAGGTGGTGTTTTCACTTTTTCCCCAGTGGAGGACATAATAGGTGACTGTTAAGTTCTCTCTGGAAAAGGGTTTTCTAGTATAGTGTTTTCAATAACCTTATGCTTTGTACGAGATAAAATACTTTCATGTTTATCTATAATTTGAGGGGTTTTCAATATTTCAAATATAGATATATTAGCTTTACATTCTTAAAATATTCCACATGTTCATATTCTAGGTCAAAAGTTGTATTATATTTTTGAGGATTGATTGTAGAATTTGTAGGTGGAATTTTAGAGGTGGAATGGATGTCTAGAGTTTGTTATATTTTTCCTTAGGTGCTATATGGATGTTGAACTACATAAAATGTTTCTTCATTGTCTCCTTCATCATACCCGATAATTTCTAAGAAATGATTAACATAATGAGCATTGGGATCATCAATTTCATTTTCATCTTCTCCACAGTTTTCACTCAAATTATTATCTTTGTTTCCTAAGGGAGGTTGTGGTCCTATAAGTAAATATTTTAATACAAATTCCACATCATCAATATTCATCCCTTCATAGGGAGGTACTTGTTGATTGTGAGGTTGTTGATAAGGTAATTTATAATAAGGATACCTAAAATAGCCTCGTGTATTGGATTTCCCTTCATTCACGTTTCTTTATAGGTATAAAATTCATTTGATACATTATGCAGAACTTTCTGAATATTTTCAAAATCAAAAGAACTTTGGTCTTTCTTTGGAGGGTTAATTTTTTTTGTGGGATTAGCTTTCTTCTCAAAAGTACTTGGTTGATTAGTATTGATATCAGAACTATCCTTGAGGCTTAACATATCCTTTTCTATCAACATAGATTCATCGAACACTTGTTGTAGAGTTGGTTTATGCACTTATTTCACCCACATGCCTAAGGGAGTTGGAATGTCTTTTACATAATATGATACCAAGTGATTTTCTATAGACATTGATTTAGCGAGAATATATTTTTTAAGTGTTAGGAATATTTAATTAAAATATTTTTCCTTTATTTGTTTTACATTTCATTGTAGATAACTCAATTACTTGATCTTCTCATGTTTTGTCATCACCAATTTTTTCCAAAAATATTTTATTGAATTGATTCTAAGAATTTATCATTCGGGGATGAAGAGAAAAATACCAAGTTGAAGCTTTACCCTCAAAGGTGTAAGGAAACAACCTGCATACCACATATTCATGTATTACATTACATAAGTGTATTGCTAACATAAATTTCTTGGTGTGGTCATTAGTTAGTTTCCTATCACCAAGATCAAATGAGAAAAAACGTGTAAGGGTTTTTTGGTAATGCATGTTGCACACCTGGAACTGATACTGCATCTTGCTCGATCCAGGGAATATTTTGATTATTATCCATATCGAGAGGACTTATTTCTTCCTCAGATGAGCTAGAGGTATGATTATTAGAAGAACTATTTCCATGGTTATTTCCATGAGGAGTACTAGGTGGGGAATTAGGTGTCAATGGAGGTTGGTATGATCCTCCTGCTTTTGAATTAAATCCAAATAGAAAAAAACTAAGATCTACAGTGAAACCATAATTCAATGGGTCTGTCAAAACTATATGTAGGGATTGGATTGGGGAACTAAAATGCATGAAATATTGGGATTCAGGGTTGATTGAAAAACTTGCTACGTATATTTTAGTACTGTTCATAAAATCCCTAAAGCGTCGGTTAAATCGTTCAACAAAATATTGGGTTATGGTAGGAATTGTAAAGGTGTGTTAAGCGTTATTAGCTAGAGGATGAAGTGTGGAATCTTGTTGTTGGGGCATGGGAAAAACGAGAACACCTGGATAATTTTTGGACTATAAGGTGGGTGTCAAAATGGTTTCAGCTGTGAAATTGCACTACCAATGAATGTGGATGGTGGGATTACACAACTCCTAGTATAAACCAGGGAATGAGGATGATTTTTTCTTTTATTCCTTCAAACCATTAATTACTTACCTACCCTCCTTCTAGCACCATTTTTTGATTCCTAAAAATAGGTTTAATCGTTAATGCAAAGGAAAAGAATATGATTTGAGAACCTCAAAATATTTCCTAAAAAATATTCCTATTTCCAATTCATTTGGAATGATCTCTATGGACAGATTTAATCCTCTGTTATATTAAGGTTTCTCTCTTCAAAAGAGAATTATAGTTTCTTTGTGGGTTTATTATAAGTGACTCTAATAAGAAATATGTTTGATAAGTTTTATATGATTAAAAGATCCTAGCAGGGAAAGCTACTGGGAGATTAATAAAAGGAAAAAATTATAAATCAAGATTTATTTTAGAATTAATATGTCACTAAACCATCGAATTCCCAAAGAAACATCAAGCATAAACCCTATGAACAAATTCATGTGAATTAATAGTATCATTCATTATAACATACAAATCTAAAATATTGTTAATATTTAAGAAAAAGTGAATTAGTGAACACACAACTCAATGGAGGACAGAAAATAACAAAGAAAATTTGTATTTGATACCCACCAAATCCTTACATGCAATTTTTTTTGTCCATCTCACATTACCCAGTTTGCAAATAAATATATACTTGATTGTAGCAGGTTAAAAAGTCATACAATTTAGAGTGCAACATACTGCAACAATCCTTCTCCAATAAAAAAGAATCCCTTTCTCAATATCATAATTTCTCTTAAATACATTCATAGAATCCAAAAATTAGGAGAAATTTTAGGACTATTGTTATAGAAAAAAATGGCACTTATCCATCTGTGACGACATTTACATGTTTTGTCTCATGATGACACTTCATGAAAACTATTATTAGTCACCTAAACGACACCTATGGATGGAAGGGCCATATCAAGATTTCTGTAGATCCATTTAACCTATTTTCTATACTTTTTGAAAGGTATCGTACCAAGGAACAACTTTAATTTAGCAAACCAACTCCTGAAAAATATTGGAAATACCCTGAAAATTTCCTTTTGATCAATACTAGATTTGTCAGTGAGAAAACTATGTTTTTCAACTTTGTATACAATATTTGTTAGTGGGAAAACCGCATATATCCCATAAAGTGGTTAAAAATATAAATTATCAAAATTTGGGTGGTTTTGGAACTTCCTCCTCAGTTGTAACTGACCTATTACCGACCCTAACTCTTCAGATTGTTATATAAGAGAGGGATGGGGGAACATGAAGGGGACTTAGCCTTTGGTATTAATAAAATTTTGTTGTTATTCCCTTTCCAAATAATTATGCAAGGGATATTGAATCTCAATTTGTGATCATATTTTGATGTTGATGAGATTAGGGTTTCATATTATCTTGATTATCATTGTTTTACATGTGGTCAAATTGTTTTGATGAAGGTTTGAAGTTGTTTTGTAGGTCTCTTGGTTGGAGAGAAAGAAGAGGGATAAAGAGGAAACTTGGATTAACCTTCAATGCATAAGGTATTAACCCTTATAACCCTTGAAACCTTGTTTAAATTTATACTTTCAAAGTCTTATACATTAGTCTGTAAACCCATAGTATGTCGGTGGCCTCAAACCTAGCCATAAGATCAATTCCTTAACAACATAACTGGCGACTTTATTGGGGATACCTTGTCTATTTTGGGGTATCCTTGTATATTTTTTCTAGTGTATTTGAAGGTATGAGTTCTTCTTTTAGGTTAAGAGTCATCCTTAAGATTTTTTAGGAACCTTCCCTGCTATTTTGAGGCTAAGTTTGACCTTTTTATGCCTTCCACCACCCATACACGATTGTTGCGCTGCACAGTAGCGTATCCCTAACCCATACACGAGTTTGTAATGGTATACATGTGTATCATATGCAAACTTTCCCTATAGGAAACATGTGTATTCCATGTTTCAGCATTTTTTCACTTTTTTGGGCCTATTTGGGGTGATATGGTGTTGTTTTTGGGGTCCTCATGGGTCCCTTTCCTGTGTAAGACCACTGGGAAGTGGTGTCTCTCTTTAAATGTTATCTTAACCTCATTTGTAAGCCCTTATGAAGACTTTGGTATTGTCTCTTTCCCTCCACCCTACCTCCTTCCTTATCATGACCTTATTGTGCAAGGTGTTGATCATCCTCTATTAGCAGTTATAGACTGAACTTAGGAGCCATCTGATCCTATGAGGAATCTCCTGCAATAAAATATGAAAATGCATGATATATCAGAAATAGAAAAGCATAGAAGATATTTTATTGATCGTAGGCCACTTTGAGGGGGAAACCTCCTTCGATCAAGCTAAATACAAAATAACTCGTGGATTCTTTCATTTGCCTCAACATGTACTTATATACTAAGTCTAATCTAAACAAATTCTAATCCCCTTGAATGTGGGATAATAAAATATAATCCAAGATGACTTAAAAAGCATATGCATCCAACAAAAATATAATAAAAAAAAAGAGAAGGGTTGACACAGGTTCCTAACATCCTCTCCCTCTTAAAAAATCTTTGTCCTCAAAGCTTTGGATGTGGAAATTTTTGTTGAATATGAAGGAGTGGTTCCTATGTAGAATCCTCTAGTTGCATGACATGCCACTAAATTAATACCACTATGATGGATTGAGAGTAAAGCTGATGACTGCACTTATTGAGGATGGCTGCTGGATCCAAAATGATGGATCCTTCATTATCCAGTTCTAGTATAATATTTTGTGCTCTGATGTTGGTTCCAATAACTTTCTTATGACAAGAGACATGAAATACTGGATGAATGTGAGATGAAGGAGGAAGTTCCAATTTATAAGCAATAGACCCAATCTTCTGAAGAACCTTATATGGCCCATAAAACTTTGGATCAAGCTTATAATTCCCTTTGAGTTTTAAGGAGGATTAGTTATAAGGTTGCAGATGAAGAAAGACCAAATAACTGACTTGAAAAGTGCACTTAGAATGGTGTTGATCGGATTGTTGTTTCATTTGGTTTCTTTCCATTTGAAGATTGTCCTGCAAAATGTGAATAATTTGATCTTGTTTTCGAAGAACTCTGTCAACTTTCTGAAATGGTGGACTGTTGGGGTTGTATGAAAGGACCATTGATGGTTCCTAATCATAAAATGCTTCATATGGAGTAATTTTATATGTAGTATGGTAAGAAGTATTGTATCGTCATTCAGTGAGAGGGAGCCACTTTTCCCACTGATGTCATTATTTAGAGGTGAAACATTGAATATAAGTTTCCAAGAATTTGTTGATAACTTTAGTATGACCATCTATTTATGGGTGATATCCAGAACTAATATTCAGTTTGGTTCCAGTGTGGAGAAATAGTTTTGTCCAATAATTACTTATGAAAGTTGCATCACGGTCTGAGACAATGGAAGAAGGGATTCCATGCAGATGGAATATCTGGTCCATGAAAATTTATGTGACTGAGGAGGAGGTGTATGGATGGCTGAGAGAA
The DNA here is from genome assembly GCA_001517045.1 of Pseudotsuga menziesii. Taxonomy (NCBI): domain Eukaryota; kingdom Viridiplantae; phylum Streptophyta; class Pinopsida; order Pinales; family Pinaceae; genus Pseudotsuga; species Pseudotsuga menziesii. Next base: position 12,141 of record LPNX010722500.1, on the reverse strand, counting down.
AAAAAATGACTGTATTTGGAGATCCAATCAACCACAACCAAGATTACAGTAGTCCCTCCATATTTAGGGATCCCTTCAATTAAATCCATTGAATTATATGTCCAAATACTTGTAGGGATCATAAACATTTTGAGCAATCTAGGAAGGAATGTTTTTTCACCCTTTTTGCATTGGCTTGTATTATATTCAACCATAATCTATTGAATTTTTCATTTCATTCCCTTCTAAAATAAGTTATGTCGTTCCTGCTCATACGTTTTGAGGAACCCAGAGTGCCATGTCCATGGAGAAGCATGGAGTTCATCGAATATATCCTGTTGAGTATTTGTACTCTGTGGAAGCACCAGACGAACCTTGTATCTCATATAAGAACCATCCGAAGAGTAATGTGGTATAGTAGAAAGTTTATTTTCCAACCATTGGATGATTTCAAATAATGAAGGGTTGTTGACATAACCTTGCTGAAGAAGTGGTAACTAGTTTGAAATATGCATAGAAATAGCTGAAAGAGAAATGGATTCATCAAATGTACAGGAAAGAGCATCCACCGCAATATTTTCCTTACCCTTCTTGTAAGCGATCTCATAGTCATAAGTTATAACCCATGAGTTTCCTACCCCATTTCTATTTTGTTGGGGATGAGACTCATTGTTCTAGGAAATAATTTAGACTCTGTTGATCAGTCTTGATGCATAACTTATTTCCTAATAGGTATGGCCACCACTTCTGTACAACATGCCAAATAGTCATCATTTCCTTCCCATATGTAGAGGTGGCTAAATTCTGACCGAAAAGTGATTTGGTGGTGAACACAATGGGATGTTCATCTTGAGGAGAACAACACCATGTCCATTGTCGCAATCATCACTCTCAATAGTGAAGGGCTTGGAGAAATTGAGCATATATAGAACATGTGTGGTACCCCTACAAGCCCTTAGAAAACTTACTTTGATTGGGATAGCCGAAATGAGCCACCCCTTCCTTTAGCTGCACGTTTCCAGATGAATGTTCAAGTTGAACACTACACGATTTCTCATTGTGTTGTAGATGAAGGAGCCTCTATTAGTATTTTATCTGCGTGTGATTGGAGAGGTATGGGATCTCCCAGCCTCATGTCGACTGTTAATCAACCGTTGGACTTAAATAGAAGACCTAATCAAAATTTGGGTGGGAATACCGTCTTAGTTTATTTTATGGTTATAGAGGACCCCTTAGATTTCAATATGATCCTCAAGTGTGATTATGTATATGCTATGAAAGTTGTGGTGTCTATGCTCTTTTGTGTGATGTACTTTCCTCACAATGAAAGTATTCTCACTATCAATTAGCTAGAATTTGTTGATACCTCTCCTTACCCGACTGTAGACCAAGTCTATCCTTTGTTAATTCCTATTGTTTCACTAGACACTACCCGCCACAAGTGAATGATGTGGCCTTGTATATGTTGTGTCCAATTACAAACAAGAAGAAGCCTCTGCAATCATGCTTATATTTTTGGGACTTGGTCCCAGCAGTCGACTAGATGATCTATCCATTGGGGATTTTGGAGCTAGATCTCCACCCTATTTATCCAACTAAATGTTTAGTCATGTGTTCTATATGGGATGTCTTACATCCCTAAAATGAATTCTTCCTAGAGTCTATGATATAGTCTAACCTTCTTATAGATGTTGGATCAGTTATGGTTAAATCAATCCCTGAATTTCTTATTGAGTATGGTATATATGATGATCGAACCTCCTATGTTAGAATTGTTGAGTCTTTGTAGCAGCAAGTCAGTAATCATGGTGAGTTTGATTCTCCTTGTAGAATTTTTGGCTCATGTGATACTAAGTCTATTTTTGCAGACTCCATTTCCTCTAACAACTTTATCTTTTCTCTTGAGGTTGAACTTACTGACTATAAATCCTCGAGCCTTGGCACTATAGAGACTTCTTCAATTGATTCTGCCTTGACTATGCCTTTTGTTGAAGATATAAAAGTTGCAAATGTTTCAACCAAAGTGACCTGTATCGAATCTCTTCTTCTGAACATGATCATGATACTATTGTTTCTTGGTGACAAGATTCTTATTTGGATTCACAATTGTTTATGGGCCTCACCTTTTTGTTCAAATTGTAACCACATTTTCATGTATTATTCTCTCGCTTATGTGCTTGGTGTTGGATTCGATGATTTTAGCTCATTTTATAAGCCATCATCTCCACTATCATCATCTCTCAGCTTTGTACCATTTTTCCATTTCTTATTGACACCCTTTACTTGGAGGAGACACTCCCTGAGTGCCCTTATCTTGTGTGTAACACCTTAGTCTTAAACCCAATTGCATTTAATTGTAAATGATGTAAATAACGTTATTAAATCATGGAGAGGAACTAAAGGTGAAGGCCTCAACATGCATTTAGCATTTGTATGTATGGACAATTAAAATAGATGTCAATGGTTCACGTGCTAGCTAGGAACAATATAATTTTTGGACGTCATGTAAATATGCAATTAATAAAAATACCCACAACTAGCTATGTCAATGCAACATTAAAGAGATGGGGGCATGATTTCAAAAGGAATAGGGAGGGAAAATATTCAAACCCTTGAGCCAATAGGGTAAAGCCAAATGTCAGTGGGAGAACCCATAAAGCTGTCAACTACCCATTTTGTCTTTTGTGCCAAATCATTTATTTCTTCCAAAAATTGGTTGAGGTAGCTAATGCCTTGGGATTAGAAGAGTATGGAATTCAAATTCGGATTGGGGAAATCCATCATTTTTGGAAATCGTTTTTTTTTACTTATGGGGCAAGAAAACTCCATGAAATGCATGGCCATCCCATTATGCACCCACGCCCTTCATTTCCTCGCGCAGCTGAATCTTGTTGTGATTTCACCTCCACATTTTTTTGTCGTTTCCTCATTTCTACATGCCCAGAAATCCATTTATGTTATTACTGAGTGAATGGCCAGTTGGGATTCACAATTTGTGGGTTTAGGGAGGTCGTTTTTGCTCTCGTAATTCCCATAGACATTTTCGGAGTTCAAATTCACAAATTGGGGGTTTGTAGAGGTCGTTTTTACCCATAAACGTTTGCTGAAATCAAGTTTGCTCACCAACATTGATTTCCCTATTTTCCTATCCATTTTTTGTTGCAAAATGTTTTTGTCCATACCCAGCACTTATGTTTTGTTTTTATGTAAATCCTTTCTTTGGTCTGAACCGTTAGGAATGGAAGAGGCAAGAATTGGCTTGATAATCCTAGTGAAGAGAGGAACCTCATAGAGAGATCAAGAGGGGATGGTTATTCTTCTATACACACCCTGAAGAGAACTGGAGGGGAAGGTATGGCTTGAGGGACTGTGTAGCAGTGAAAGGAATACTTCCATGTGTTGGGTGTGTAGGTATTGTGGAGGCCAAGCTAGATCTTATGTAGGTGTCCATAGCTCTGTGGTTGAGCTCACTAGCTTAGCAATTCTCCTTTCCACTACCTTAGCAGCCTAATAAACCCAATTGTGTTTGGATTAGTTGAGTTTTAATTTGTATTTGGTTATGTATGAGCTTTCTCTTCCCTAGTTCCTTCTATAAATCATGCCCATCTCGGGGGTGGCAATGGCGCTGAGTGATTGATGAGCACACTAGCCTATGGTTGGGTGGAATGTTGCAATGACCTAGCTAGTTACGGGACAAATTCTTTTCAAGATAAGTATTTCTTGTGTATTTAAGTTCTACAACTGTATTTGTTTTAAATTATCATGAACATGTTGAATTCTTAAATGTGTTGAATGTATTTTTCTTCCGTTGTATTTTAATGAAATATACATTTGCATATGTATTTTATTTCAATGCATTTTATTATTCTGTTCATGTGGCTAGATTGTCATCCTGATAGTAGAAACAACAGTCGAGTCGCATCCTCTCTCTCGATGAGTAGAGGAGTCGGGACGTGACATTGATCATGTTCCTTGCACTATGCTTAGGCTTATTCCTCATGCTTGGAACTAGTTCCACATGCCTCTGACACCTGTCTCCTCGCATTTAGAGAATTCTTTCATCTTTACTTTGATCTTGTTAAAAACAGTAAGGAGGCAATCAGTTGACTTTTATGGGCTCATTAAAACTTTACGGGAAATGTGTGGATTTACCTTTAAGATTTGGTCTAAATCCTTACATAACTAGATTGTTGAGATTGTGTGTCTCTTCATACTCATTAAAGAATGTGAAGGAACATCCACATTGGTATAAGTTTAACCCTTTTTCGGACCATGTGGATTACTAACAAAAAAGGAATACACTAGTAGATTGTGGCTGGATGAGTATTCCCAGTTATAGGTTTGTCTCTTTTCCGGGCCTGGGAGACTAAATTTATGAAAAAGGAACCTAGTTGAGCTCACTTTTTTTTTCATGCTCTAGATTAAACTATGAAAAATATTTCGAGCATTCTTTATTCCATTGTCATTCTTGCTAAAACTTTAGGACAAAAGCATCGAGTGATCTTTCTTTCCTTCACGCTTGTTAAACTAAAGCCTTATGCTTTCTTTTGATGGAGTGTCAGTATGGTGATAGTTTAACCCTTTTTAAGACCTTGATGAGTAACTATGAGAAAGGAATATCTTAGCTCTCCTGAGCTAAGAAAGTTCCCCTCTAGATAATTTTATACTTTTTTGGATTTAGGAGACTAACCTTACGAAAAAGTCCCCCTGTATACTTTTATTTGGAATTTTCAGACTCTCAAATTGTGAAAACTTCATCGAGCATCCACTAATTTGGGCTCGTAAAATCCATGAATTAGTGCTTTAGCAACCATTATTCTATCTCTTCTTTGAGCTTGTTAACAATGAAGAAGGTCCCAACTTTGCTTTCTTAGACTCATGAAACCTTTACAAGAAAGAAGGAAAGGGAAGTTCATTTAAATGTATTTTATATTATGGCAACAAGTCCTTTCATCCTTGAAAAAAGCACTAGTTTTAGTCTATCAATAGTTGTTTTCTATTTTGTTTCCTTAGGATTAAGCCTAATCTCAAAGTTTTTACTCCTTGGGTTAGTTAATTTTTCAGTTATATGGAGAATCTATCAATGTCTCCTACATTGCATATTTGTATCGTTGGTCCCTTGGTGTCAAAAAGAAGCCTAAGTCACTATTGTTCCATGCTCATTTTTTAAGGATAAATCCTTTGTCGGCCATTCTACAATTTCCTTGACCTTTTATGTCGGCCACTCCATCGTATCAATTCAATACATCAAGACTTTGGTAGTGCTTGTTGAAAATATTTGTACTGTTTCTATATCCAATCAATATTTGATTTACCTCGTGTTGGATGATGGAAGATTCTTTAATGCCTTCCTTACAATAGATATATTCCTATCGAATTCAACACATCTTGCTCTGGGAATGAGATTTATAGTTTATGCTAGTACCTTGGGGATTGAAGTCATCAATGATAATTTACCTTGCTGTTGGGTAGTGGGTATAACTTAATTTTCCCTACTCTATGGATTCGTCAAGTGTTCGACTTCAAGACCATTTATTCACAATTGTTAGAATGTAAAAGGTACCTTGAGGACCATTTTCATTATTGATGGTTTCCCTCACATTTTTTAATGGTTTTCATCCATGACCGGTAATCAAACGGTTTCCTCCATGTTCGATGTCAAATTATTTATTCACATGGTTAGGATTCGTACCTTTGGGAAGGTTGGATTGAAGAACTTGGGTCAATAGTAGCATCGTTATCTTTTTCTATTTCTCGAGTTGTGCAAGACCCTGTCACACTTCATATCACAATTGTTGAGACAAAGATCCACCTTGTATTCTTGTGGCTATGATTTATTATTGAGCATGGATATACATTGTTTATTTATGGTCATGACTCCTTTAGATTTCACTTGGAACCTTTTGACATATTGTGTGACCATGATAGTTACATCATTTATACACATGTTGGATCCACCTTATATCTTCTTGGAGATCACTTTTATATGGACATGTATGTACTAAAGATCATTTTGTATGACATTTATCTCTCTTTCGGGTACCTTCATTCGAGCCTATGATCTTGGATTCATCATTTTCTTCGAATCCATGAGTCAACCGTTAACTATTTATAGTATATTTCATTTGTCATCTTCCCCTCTAACCTAATAATTAGGGGTCATATGTTATAGCCAAAAGTGGCACTTCTCCATCTGTGACGAAGCCATATAAGAAGTTTTGTAGCTCCATTTAACCTCTTTTCTAGACTATTTGAAAGGTATCGAACCAGGGAACAACTTTGCAGAACAAACCAACTCCTAAAAACTCTTGTAAATACCCCCAAAAATGCATTTTTTGACCCATACGTGAGTCATTAGTGATAAACCTATGTTTTTCAAAATTTTATATGTGATTTGTTAGTGCGAAACCCGCATATATCCCTTAAAGTGTTCAAAATATATAAAATTCTTGAAATTTGGGTGTTTTGGGTGGTTTTGGAACTGCCGTCTTTGTTGTAACTGGCCTATTCTCGACTCTAACTATTCATATTTCTATATAATAGAGGGAGAGAGGACCATGAAGGGAATTTAGCCTTTTGTATTGTTATGTTGGTGGAATTGGAACACTCATCCCCCCCCCCCCCCCATTTCCTTAATTTTCATATACCTTTATTGCAAATTTTGGAGGAGAGAAGCAAGAGATCCAGATCGAAGGTTTCATGAAGTGCCTTGCATGAGGAAAAAGTATATCTTGTACTTCTTATATTGATTAATAAATATTTGATGTTATTCCCTTTCCAAATCATTGTGTAATGGATATTGAATCTTAGCTTGTGATCATATGTTGATGTCAATGAGATTAGGGTTTCATATTATCTTGATTATCATTCATTTATATGTGGTCAAATTAGTTTGAGGAAGTTTTGGATTTGTTTTGTAGGTCTCTTGGTTGGAGATAAAGAGGAGGTACAGAGAGGAAAATTGGATCAACCTTCAATGCATGAGGTATGAACCATTCTAACCCTTGTAGCCTTGTTTAAGGTTATACTTTCAAAATATTATACATCTATCAGTGTTTGTAAACCCCTGTTGACGAGCTGAATTGGCACAATAGTCAACTAAAAGACAACCCGATCCAAAAGATTTCAAAGCTACTCTCAGTCGTTAGGTAGCTGTCTCTGATGGGATTAAGGCCCCGTTTCCCTCCCTAAATTACTCCCAACTACAGGAGGACGACTCAAAGGAAAAATGAAGTTAATGTTTGTTAACTAAATCTATACTACACCTATGAATATACAAAGAAAAATGTTGAAGATAATTACTAAGTCGGTTGATATTTTACACAACTGATAACTCAAAATTAATCTAGTTAAACAAATTAACAAATTCAAACCAATTACATAAATTACACTATAGACACATGTACATTCATAAAAAGACTGAAACGTAACTTGGCCGAGTGTAAGTATAAAAATCTGATTGAATATAGTTTCTATAAATTAAAAAACTACCACTTATATATCCTACGTATCCTATCCTGATCAGGAGCATGATATTATTTAACCCTAGAATCAACTTGCAAATAATGATAATGTGCTGAGAATCCTGAAAACTTTAGAAGAAATTCTGAGATTTAAACAAGACAACACATAGAACAAGTACATCACATACATTATAATGATAACATCAAATTTACTATATAACATGAATTTGCAAGTTAAACCAGCATAAATTGACAGTCAAACATGATGCATTTGCACATTTATTTAAAGAAATATAACAAAACATAAAGACTGTGAAAAGAAATAACAAGATCATACGATACTATAAATACATTTCCATAGTAAAAATATTACAAATATATTTATAAATATCACCAGTCAAAAGATGTTGCAACTGCTAACAAGAAATTGTCTTTAGCTACAGGAAAAGGTAAAGTGATCCTGATTTTCTCCTTTCCAAACCATCGACCCCTTTACAGTAAAACCATGTCTCCTTAAATACATTCAATCTCATCTAGAGATAGTTCTAGAAAACAAGAAACTACATCATCGTAATCTTAACCAATTTCATTCAAAAATAGTAAAATGACAAATGAAATTGTCATTTTCTATATACGTTGTGATATCCCAAACTTGAAAAGATCCGGCTTCTAGCGTTAAATCATAGAACGATAAAGACACTAGTAATTGAGTGACACCTGGGAGACAACATGTCCATAATTGAAAACGATTTCGACTAATTCATTTATAATTCTTCGGAGATCATCCTGAAAATGAGCGATCACCAAAATCCAGGAACATCGCATCTGGAAAACCAAGCAAATCATCTGCAAAATCACACAGTAAGAATTAGTACAAACATGAGGGTAAATAAACTAAATGTCATAATCCAACAACTAACTTAAAAGAATACCTGGAAAACAAAAATCACTTCATTATCATTTGCTGCTTTTACTAACAAATTTCAAACCTGAAATAATTTTAGACATATGTACAGAAGTGAGTATCCCCAAAATACTATGATTTAACACGAGTATTGAAAACCTATATATTCACACAAGCCATTGGATTTTGTGAAAATGGAACCTGTGAGTGACCTTTAAGCTGCATCAAAGTGACCTGAGCGTTTAGCTCATGTACTCTTTCCTCATTTTTACGATTCTCATGTTGCAATCTCATAACTCTCTGAATTAACTTGTTCTTGTGTCTCTTCAGACGCAAGATGCATTTATCAGCTGAATCGGATCTCTCCTACAACTTCACATTTTCAGTTTTCACGGTATCACTACGTGCCACCATCTCTATTATTTCTACCTCCATTCCACGTATCTTGTCAAGAAAAAAATTAACGAATAGTGGGTGAATTGCTTCACCAATTCGATAAGGAGCAGGTAGATTCCCTTCAATAGATTTGCCCTTAATTGGAGGATCGAGCACAGAGTCAATTTGGGGATTCTTATCAGAAACACAAGGACTGTGTGTTACCGGGTGAGTCACAGCCTCAGGATCCATGGCATGGCCATCATGCGGGACAGATCCATTCTCTTCATCATCTAATATCACTGTTTCTATTTCGTTATCATTCTTCACAGCAGACTTAACAGCATTGGCTTTGTACGCCATACTCCTAGTAAATCTACTTGTAACCTTAACATTTGGCTTCTTGCTCATCTGTCTGCAGGGTTTGTCATTACGGTTCGAAGTTACTGGGTAAAGGTTTAGAGATTTCCTCATTCGCTTAGAACACATGGGAGAACCAAGACTTGACACAGGAGTGGGAGAGAGATCTTCGTGGACACTAGGGTTTGCACAATCATTAGGGTTCGGCATGGGCTCATGTACAGGTGAATTCGGGACTTCACAAGGCTACTGATGCCTTGCACACTCTGCACAATTGAATTGACAATGGAAAAAATGCCGTAAAACCATTATGCTCAAGAAAATCATCCCATGACTGATTTCGTTTAGACAACTCTCTCTCCACTAACATCCTAACAAGACCATGGTTAAAGAGACTCCGGCTGATATTCTTAGGACCCTTTTTGATGGCCAAAGACATCTTGGTCATGCTCTGAACTAAATAATAGGGTAAATTGATAGGAAGACTGAGAAAAATAGTCATCAATCTAAGGTGATAAACATATGCAGAGGAAAGACGGCCCTCACAAGTCACATACCTGTGAATGACATCCAAAACCGGTCGCCATTATTTTTTGAAATATTTTCACGACACACCGGCCCTAAAGGACACGTCCTGGAAAGGGTTCTTTAACATCTTCCTCCATTCAGTAGCTTTCATCTGCTTGGATTTGAACCAACGTTCACCTGTTAACAGTAGACCTGTGGCCAAGAAGATTGAACGCTCATCAACTCTGAACTGAAGGCCGGCCACCTTTACTCTAGAATCAACCAGCGAGAGGGAAAATAACCTAGTAACTTCAAGTTTCAAGTCTGCGAACTTACGGAAAAAGGGAAGCCACCCGACTGCTTCTACCTTGGCCAGGAGCTCTAGGTTCCCGTCAAGAAGTTTCGTGTCATTTGGTTCGACCCTAACAATCGGGGCCATTGCTGTTAGTGCAAATGCACGCAGTTGCACACAGAGGAGATACAATGGATCGTAACAAGACAGAACACTGGAGAGCGAGCATTTGGGATGCAAACCAAGCAAAAACCACAAACAATGAAACCCGACTCTTTCATAAACAAAATGCGACATGAGTAAACTCAGACAAGAACCCTGTAAACTCGGCATGAGCGAACAAGAATTATTACACAGAGAGGTCATCACAAAATGAAAAGAGGCGGCGAAGACTCCAAAACAACCTCACCTTGCCACGATTTATTTGGCTCGATCATAATAAAACCACACAATGCATAGAGCACAGGTGTTCAACAAGCAGGAAGACACGACGCTGAGCTCGCACTGCATTTAAATGTCATTACAGAGTTATGTACGAGTATAATGATGACATATCAGCCTTCAATCGAGTGTATCAGCTTTGGGAATGGCGATGCGAATTACACCAACCATAAGGAATGAACCTTGGGCCCTAAAACATGAACCTTACCATATGATAATTTCAAACTTAGGAAATGGCGGACATGCCCATTATATCAACCCCAATCATTAAGTGCAAAATATAAGTTACGCATGGAGAACGTTGCTAAGATCGAAACTAAATACTTATGGGAGGATCAAGCATAATTCGAATATTAGAGGACGGGCTTTGTATAGGGCACTTCTGCATGAAATATTTAGCCTTTCATACTCCATGACCTTGTCAAATTTGCAATTGAAATACAAATAAAACATACCAATTGCTGAATATTCAAATAAGGCTTATGGTGAAAAGCATATAAATCCATTCAAAATAATGCTTTAATATAGTAATTTTGTCAACTAACAATAGTCCACAAGGTTATCAAAACAAATATAATTTCACCATTTCAGTAGTTAATGGAATTTCATTGTTTCAGTACCTCCCGATTCTGTAAACTAAAATGAGAAATTCAAATATTTCATCAAGCAAAATTTTGCTTGATGAAATTTGTTTTAAGGTTGTTGGGTAAGCACACAACAGATGGGGACTGACTGGGCAGAATAGTTATCTCTGTTTTCTTGACCTGAAATCATGCAATCAAAGAATTAGATCCCTCATGTATATCACTGTAAGAATCCAATTTTAGCACCTTGAACATATTCATAAATTTCATATTCCTAAAGCTTACCAGAAATTTACACTATTAATTATTTATTTGATAAAGGACAGGTCTCTCACAAAAATCAGTCCAAATAAAGTAAGGTAGTAGGTGACTTGGTTTCAAAGAATAAAGGCTCAATACCACAAGAATGGCCCTGCTGCTAGCAGGCGTCCATAGCCCCGACAAGGTTGCTTCGAAGCCCAAAGAATGCCAGTATCCCATCTGCCAGTTATAGATAGACAATTTTGGTTAGGTTGGAATGTTACCTTTTTTTTTATACATCTGAAGGCCATGGTTCTGGCTTGGTAACCAGGTATTCACCATGTCAGTCACCAATTTGCACTACAGTAAATAAACCGTCTTGCGATGAGACCTTTTATCCCTTAGTGTTTTGTCCAAGGGCCATTCTCCCGGCTTGGTGATCAGAAGCGACAATGTTATTAAACTTAAACCTATGATCCTGAATAGACTCGCTCGTTATGAGACCCTCTGTCCTTCATATTATCTTAACAATATTCAAATCCAACCACGGCCAGATTGTAGTTATATTTAATCTCCAATGAGATTATCTTAGCGGATGGGGAGGCAAGTCTAATTCTCTTCACGAGAGGGAGTGGCGTAAAAGACTTAAATAGATAACCTTGAAAAATACTGCCCTAATCCCTTTGGAAAAATATTTGCGGAGACTCATCTTATTAGTTTATATTTACATGACTTAAGAATTTCTGGTAAAATTTGGAAAGACGAAGAACATTTCATTGTTCAAGACGTAAAACATCATGACAATATTCAGGATAGAAATATCATGATGCATGATTTGTAGGTCAACCACAAGATTCGGTTATAGATAGACAATTTTGGTTAGGTTGGAATGTTACCTTTTTTTTATACATCTGAAGGCCATGGTTCTGGCTTGGTAACCAGGTATTCACCATGTCAGTCACCAATTTGCACTACAGTAAATAAACCGTCTTGCGA
>LPNX010722468.1:0-12436 GCA_001517045.1 Pseudotsuga menziesii | reverse complement strand
ATTTGCTTTGCTATGAACACCTTGAGCTAGTACTTGACAGATCCGAGAAGTGTTCACTTGATTGCTGCAAAGCATATTCTGAGGTACCTGAAGGGTACAATTGTTTATGGGCTCAAGTATGATGCGAATCAGAAGATTAACCTGGAGGGTTATGTTGATTCAGATTGGGAAGGCAGTGCCATCGACAGGAAGAGTACTTCAGGATGTTTCTTCAGTATGGGATCAGGTGTGATCTCTTGGTTTAGCAGGAAGCAATCCTGTGTGGCACTGAGTACAGCTGAAGCAGAGTATGTCGCATCTTTTTCAGCTAGTTGTGAGGTAGTATGGCTACGAAAGCTACTGTCTGATATATTTGATCTCTAGTTGGATGCTACTTGTATACATTGTGATAACCAGAGTTGCATGAAGTTGTCATAGAATCCAGTGTTCCATGACAAGTCGAAGCATATTGAGATCAAGTATCACTATATCAGGGATATGGTGCAGAGAGGAGCAGTGAAGCTCCTGTATGTTGCGACGGAGGAACAGATAGCTGATGTATTGATGAATCCATTGGCTAGGATGAAGTTTGAGTACTTCAGAGAGAGACTTGGTGTTCTCCAGATCGAGGCTTCCTCCCAGAGACAGTGATGAGTCCCAAATCCATTCTGACGAGCAGGTCAGATGTAAGGGCTGAGCCATTCTGTCATGGTGAGAGGATTCAGTTCCTTCCATGTCAGATATGAGTGCTAGAGATCCAAAGCCATTCTGACGAGCAGGTCAGATGTAAGGGCTGAGCCATTCTGTCATGGTTAGAGGATTGGTTCCTTCCATGACTGATATGAGTGCTGAGATTGAGAGCCATTCTAACGAGTAGGTCAGATGTAAGGGCTGTGCCATTCTGTTCATGGCTAAAGGATTTAGTTCCTTCCATGTCAGATATGAGTGCTAGAGATCCAAAGCCATTCTGACGAGCAGGTCAGATGTAAGGGCTGTGCCATTCTGTTCATGGCTAAAGGATTTAGTTCCTTCCATGTCAGATGTAAGTGCAGAAATCTCTCTTCATTGTGGTTGAGAGTCTTCCATCATGATTCATTGGATGGGATTGTGCCATTCTGACGAGCAGGTCAGATGTAAGGGCAGAGCCATTCTGTTCATGGCTAAAGGATTTAGTTCCTTCCATGTCAGATGTAAGTGCAAAAATCTCTCTTCATTGTGGTTGAGAGTCTTCCATCATTGGATGGGATTGAGCCATTCTGATGAGTAGGTCAGATGTAAGGGCCGTGCCATTCTGTTCATGGCTAAAGGATTTAGTTCCTTCCATGTCAGATGTGAGTGCTGGCCATTCTGTCGAGTAGGACAGATGTAAGGGCAACTGCCATTCTAGGAATGGAGGCACCTGGTCAGTTACCAGGAACACTCAGTCAGGTTGTGCAGATGAGCATGTAATCAGTCCTGGGAGATTTGCAGATGGTCTTTCGAGGTTTTGCCTATGGCATGTAATTCGGTGCCCTGGGACATCTGGCAAATGCTCTTTCGAGGTTTTGCTCTGGGATGGCATGTAATCAGCCCTGGGAGATCCTATAGGTTGGGCTGTGTGCCCGTAATCAGTCCTGGGATGCTCTTGCGAAGTTTTTCCATGACCACATGTAATCAGCCCTGGGAGATCCTATAGGTTGGGCTGTGTGCCCGTAATCAGTCCTGGGATGCTCTTGCGAGGTTTTGTGGTGAGGTCACATGTAATCAGCCTTGGGAGATCCTATAGGTTGGGCTGTGTGCCCGTAATCAGTCCTGGGATGCTCTTTCGAAGTTTTGTGACGCACGTAATAAGTCCTGAGGATTCCACAGTATGGCCAGTGATGATGAAGACCTGCAGGTGGTGGGCCTACATCCAGTATGAAAAAGGACTGGCTCTGTAGAACTTCCTATGATGAGATAGTATACACATGATGATGACCAGTGGAGATCCAGATCGAGCTATGATCCAGATCCAGTTATGATGACTCCGAGAGATCCAGATCGAGTGATGATCCAGATCCAGTAGTAGAGATCCAGATCGAGTGATGATCCAGATCCTGTCCAGAGAGATGATCCAGATCGAGTGATGATCCATATCCAGCAGTAGAGATCCAGATCGAGTGATGATCCAGATCCTGTCCAGAGAGATGATCCAAATCGAGTGATGATCCAGATCCAGTCCAGTGATGTTGATCCAGATCGAGTGATGATCCAGATCCTGTCCAGAGAGATGATCCAAATCGAGTGATGATCCAGATCCAGTCCAGTGATGTTGATCCAGATCGAGTGATGATCTAGATCCAGTGATGCCATTTTATGATGATCCAAATCGAGAGATGATCCAGATCCAAATGAATTGAAGACGAGGATGACTTGAAGATGAAGATGACTCAGATGATCCAGTTGATGCAGAGAAGAAGACCAGTGCTGAAAATTGTGTCGAAAGAATACCTTCCTAGTTAAGAGGGAGTGTTGATGTATATGTAACTTCGGAATGTATTCTTCTATGTATCTTATGTATTGTAACCCGATGTTTATTCCGGGATGTTTCTTTTATGTATTTGAGTCATGTGGTCATACCCCGATGTTCCGATCGAGAGGATTAATAATGTAATCAATTCATGTCAAGTCATTAGGTAAGTCCCCACAGTTTTGGGGCACTTGAGTTATTATACACTAATTAAGGTGTAGGCTCGAGTAGTAATTATTAGGTTGAGTGCACTTCAAGTCAATGGAAGAATATAAATAGAGAGTGAGAGTCTCTCTATTTATCACTTGTGAATTACATCACTTTCTCTCTCAAGTGTCGCGCACCTTTGGAGAAGGAAATACTTTGGCTTGACAGAAGACAGAAGGCTGCTGTTGTGTTGGGAGGTCATCTTACTGTTTTGGGATCACATCTTGTGGTGATACTATCTTAGAGGAAGTTGAGGGGTTTTCTCCATTTATGGTTTCCCCTCCTAAAATATTTGTGTCTCTTGTCTCTTGTGATGTGCTTATGTGATTGCTGTGCTTGTTATTCTCTCAGTGAAAATATCTTATCATAATGCTAGCTTAAATGATGAAAAACTAACATTCTCCTCACTGGATATGTCGAAAGGACCATCTATTGTACTGGGAGATGACTCTCTCACTAAAAGTAAAGGAAAAGGAAGGATAGATCTTGATCATGGTCAGTTCAGCAATGTGTTGTATGTGCCTGGTCTCACCTCCAACCTCCTGTCAGTGTACCAGATGACCCACACTGGGTCTCCTAAGAAGGTCATATTCTCCCCCAATGAATTTGAGATCACAGAGATTTCAACTGGTAGAGTCATTGAAAAAGGAGTTGCGAATCATGCTCAAAAGGTATACATGTTCTCACACTTTCTACCTTACTCAAACCGCTCTGCTCTTCTCATTCATTCTAATGAAGCCAGCAAGCTGCGGCATGAAAGATTTGGCCACCTAAATTACAAGTATCTATCTGATCTTAGTGAAAAAGAGATGGTCATAGGGTTTCCCAAGATAAAATTTTCCAAAGGAGTCTGCCAAGGTTGTATCCTAGGAAAACACCCAGAGCACAAATTTGAGAGAGCTAGTCATGAGAGAACCTCTGCACCCCTCGAGCTGATCCACAGTGATGTTTCTGGCCCATTTCCTCATATGTCCATGAGTCAGGACAAATATGCATTGACTTTCATTGATGACTTTTCCAGGTATTGCTGGGTTCACTTCCTGAAACACAAGTCTGAAGTTTTTGGCCTATTCAAAGTCTTTAAGGCTTTTGTTGAAAACCAGTCTGGAAGGAAACTCAAAGCCCTCAGATCTGACAATGGTGGTGAATATGTCAAGTCTGAGTTTATTAAATATTGTGCAGATGCAGGTATTCAGATGTGTAGCTAGGGTTTTACCCCTAGATTGTGCGAATGAGAACCTACTAAGGAGAATGGATTCCTTAGTAGCAGTTCAATAATATGTGAAATAAAAGATGCTAAACAGTAATAGAAATTAATCTAAACATGTTCATGAAGCAAAACAGCAAAAAGTAAAGAATGATTTTTTATTGATCTGACCTCCAATGTGAAGGTTGGTGAATCCCGTTGCGCTGATCCGAGAGGTTGCTCCGAGCTCCAGCTGCTCCTTCTCTTTCTCCAATGGTGGAAATGGGCCAAAAGGGGCTCTCACGGTGAAAGTAGCTCAAGGGTGAGCTAGGGTTTCAAGAGCAATTTTGGCAGAGGCAGGATACTTGTGATTGTGGATATGAAATAAGGGGTCTCCATCACTTATTTATAGTGGTGGAGTGCCGGTTTAGGGTTAGGGTTTCAGCTGTTTAGGGTTTCAGCTGTTTAGGGTTTTTTCCTCCTTTTCCTCATTATGTTATATTTTTTCTTCCTTTTTGGATATTTTTGCTTTTTTGGAGGAATTTTGGATATTTTTGGAGAAAAAGAGGGTTTTATGGCCTTTTGGAGGCATTTTAAGCCTTTTGGAGGCTTTTTAGATGGTTTTATGGGTTTTTGATGGAAATATGGTAGGAAAATGGACAAATGAGCCATGTAATGGGGTAGATGAGGTAGTGAACCCTTTTTGGGTGTTAACAGATTGCCCCCTGATGTGTGAGGGCAGGAGCTCATCGTATGGCCGATGGACATCATAAGTCATATTCGTTTTTCCTGGGGTGTGGAGAAGAGAAGGAACCAACTGAAGCCCAGAACGACGATCTCGAACCAACTGCAAGGACTGAAAAGTACATAACCTCAATAATGGATGAGGAATCATCTGATCATCTGGACGAGGCGGGCATACCCATGCTCGTATCAAGATACATAAAAATAACTGTGAGGCTCGAAAAGAGGGACCTGTAGGATACATAGAAATCCACTGTGTATATCATAAGGGTCCAGAAGGGACACAAATCTGGAACATACTGCTGGGCTAACCATGTCTGAGCTGAAAAACTAATGCACTGGAATGATAGTAGTGCTACTGAATGTGGTTCCAAAGGAACTAATGAGCTGCTGGATCAAAGTGACAACGGTCATACTTGCAATGGTACACTGATCTGGAACTGAACTGGGTACTCAAGGAAGCATGGAACTGAATGGATTCCGAATACAATCTCCAACGTAGCCCGGACATCCACGGGAACATATCACTGGGCATTCCAAAGTGACTCACCAATGTGCTAGATTCGGGGGAAATCCGGGGTCTTCGACACATAATGGAAAGGATATACATCCTGCGCGATTCTCAACGATGCGATTAAGGTGCTGAAGTCGAGCATGTGAGAAACAACTATTCGGAGAGGCAATGATGACTCCTCCCAAAATGGTCCGTAGGCACTCACCACAGATGGTGATGGGTCCAAGGCGCAGGGGCCTCTGGGTCTATCCTCTGGAATAGAGGGGCTGTCGTTGACAGAGGGAGACCTGTAACTATCAAGGCAATGATGTTTCCTTGATAGGAGCGTGAGGTGACAAAACCGAACTGTGATAGTACTGATGGTAGGAGTGATAAACTGGGGGGAATAACTGGGCAAGTAGAGCGGGTGGACTCAAACTTCCTTTGTTCAGAGTATGATGGCGGGGATGATCGGGCAGCATATGAGACTGACTGGTGGTAAAGGGGTCATAGCGGTATAGGATCTGAGGGTGAATGGGCTGAGGGAGACTCAAGTTGTGGTAAAATGAGAGGAGATTGCAGAATACTCTGAACAAAGGCGACCTTATTGGGGGTGCTACCGAGAGGATTGATCATAGCGCCAAGAGGCACGGGGGGACTTCTTCATGGGTTAGGGAACTAGAAGAAGTGTGGATATAAAATGGTACTGTCATGTGGATTTTACAAGCCCAGGACAGTTCATGCTCGTGGTTGCTTTCAATTTTAAGGAGTCTGAAAGCAAATAAGAAGACTCTGAAGTAATAGAATGGTACTGTCGTGTGGATTTTACGAGCCCAGGACAGTACATGCTCGTGGTTGCTTTCAATTTTAAGGAGTCTGAAAGAAAATAAGAAGACTCTGAATTAATGGCCAGGCAAGGAGGAAGTGTTCAATCAGGGAACATTTATGATGACCAGGACTGAGGGTGGGGGGGAACACTGGTGGGCCTCCTTGCGGGGTGAATGAATGGTGGAAAAATAACGAAACATTTGTAGTATGACAGGAGTGGATGGCTCATGTAAAAAGTATGGAACAATCTGATGGCGGTCGATGTGGCGCGTACATTGAGGCAGCAAGATGTCGGGACACAATGTTGAAATTGTACCAAGTGAGAGCGATAAATGATCTCAAGCATCATCACGAGATCGGAAAAATGAATCCGACGATATAAAAAGTGTTAAAAACGGAAAACGGCCGAAGTGGTGCGCAAACCGAGGCAACTATTGGTATCGAAAAAATGGGCAAAAATGATGTAGCAAAAAATAATGCAACGAGGTGACCATCGTGATGGTCTCGTCATGCTGATTCCAAAACTGTAGCTAGAGATGAATGGGACGCTGTTTCTGACGAACAGGGGGTACATCAGGCCATGTGTCAATGTGGTGCTCTTTAATGGCAAGGTCAAGACCGGGCATTTCGGTATAAGACCAGGAAAAGACATCGCGGAATTCTCTGAAGAGTTTGTTGTATTCCTCAATTTCTTGCTTACTGCAAGAGGCTCCTAAAGTGATGAGTTCGGGGGTGCCTCCTGGGGCAGCGATGTCAATTTGGATGAGAAGTGAGATGTTAGCCATGTTTCCCTCTTCGAAGGCGTCAGGAGCAGGGATAGGGTCCTTGAACCAATTGACCTTGGAGGGAAGGAAATATTTGGATTCAACTGCAAATTGGGTTGCAGTGTTAGAGGAGGATTCATCTGGGAGGAAGTAGGAACGATGGTGCATGTCATCCCAGGGATAATCCAGGGCAGTAAGAGCTTCGAGAATCTCCTCATCAGTACGGAATGTTTGCGTTGTCAAATCGGGTGATGAGGGAGTAGTGACGGAAGAGATCATATAAATTGTATTAACCTCTCCGGAAGGGGGAGAGACCGGGGGGTGGATTTCCTCAATGGTGGGTGGTGCCGTCTCAAGATCCAGGTTGTTCATCTCAAAGAGAGCTGCTCTATAATCAAGGAGATCGGGACAGTGATTTGTGTAATGCCCATAAACACCGCATATGGCACAGGAGTGGTTAGTGCACAGGGATTTGTCACGAGGCTTAGGGGTTGAATCTAGATGGAAAACTGGGATAGTGGGGTCGTCGTCAAGCATTTGCATGTATTCCTGTAACACCGGTAACTGAGGACATAGGTGAGTCGCATGGCCCAACTCATCGCACATCGTGCATTTGGGAGGAGCACGAAACACAGGGGGGTTTCTGACTGTTTTAGGAGGTCGGACAGCAGTGTAAGGTTGGGGGCCTCTGCCCCCAGTGGGTTTGGTAAGAGGAGGGGGGGAATTTGTGGAGGACAATGGGGTAGAGACACTGGGAGGTGGTTGAATAGTAGTGACAATGGGTTGCACTGGTTGCAGGATGACATCTGGTGTCGGTGGGGGAACGGGAGGCGAAAGATACCAAACGGGTAATCCTAAGGTTAACCCGGGGAGGCTGAGGGTAGCCATGACGGGGGCGCTAACCACTCCTGAGGGAGGGAAGAGGAAAGGAATGGTATAGATGGGTGTAGCACCAATGTGACTAGGTACCAAAGGGGGTTTAGGCAACAAGGGCGGTTGATTAGTAGGAGTTCGCGTATTATGGGACATGGTACATATGGCTTCAAAGGTGGAGCCATATTAGTTCTGTCGGGTCTGGAGGTTGACCTCATCGGAGGACATCATCAACAAGTGGTGGGTACCTGAGTCAAGCACGGGTTGATCAGGAGTAGCATAAGTGATTTGTTGTTGGGTTGTCGCGTTGGCTTGAGGGGGAGCCAATGGTTGGGTGTTCACTACGCCTTGGGTTGGTAAGGGGTTTTGCAACACCAAATGTGGCTGCTGAGGTTGTGGGGGGTTGGGTGGTGCTTGAGGAGCCTCCTGGCCTTGGCGGCGGGCATCTTCAGCCCAAAGTTTCCGAACGCGCTCCATGTGGGGGAAAAAATGTGTGTAGTGGCCATAGACCTCACAAATAGAACAAGGATAGTTTGTTCGCAAATTCTAGCCCCTGCCACGGTTTTGTTGGCCCTGGTTACGTTGGTTGTTCTGGTTTTTCTGTGGGGTTTGTTGGGTGTAAACTTTCCCTTGGGTAGCAGGTGGATTCTGAGGTGGCGCAGGTGTTGGAGCAGGCTGCGGTGGATGATATGTAGGTGGAGGCTGCGCAGGTGCAGCAACCTGAGAGGGTTGCTGATAGTGTTGTGGAGCAGGTTGTGGGTTTTCCACATGGGCTGCCTGTGGCGGGTAATAATGAGGTTGGGATTGTGATGGCGCAGGAGCTAGTGCAGCCTACTGGTGATAGTAGGGCTGAGGTGCGACCCGGGGGGCGTAAGCGGGAGTCATATGGCTGAAACACTGAGGTGGACATGAGGGTCCATGGGAATGGTGGTGATGTGTCATGGGAGCATACGGGTTGGTTGCTCCAGACTGTGAGGTATCCCGCGAAAGGTCAGGGCCAGGGGTAGGACGTGCTATGGAAAATGGTTGAGGCTGTGAAGAGACACGGCCAATGATGCCATCGACAGCGTGGGATGCCCCCGGCGCATCGTGCTGAGAGGAATCGCCGCGAGGGGCATCAAGTATGATGGTATAAAGGTAACCCGACTGGGCATAAATGAGATTGAACTGTTGGGCTTTAAGGATAGCCTCTTCTTCAGACTGGGGTCTTTCGGATGCCACATCCTTAGAAATGATAGGAAGGAGGGATTTGAGGAACCAATCTAGGAAGATCCGATCATCTAAATTGATTTTGCATAGGCTACGGCATCGACGCCATTCATGAATGTGGTCTGTGATGTGGGTAGCCTTGTTCTGTCTGCATGATAGGAGGATCTCAATGCCTGCGTCATAGAGGACAGGTAACTGGAAGAACTGGAGGAAGGTCGAGGCCAGGGACATAAAGGTGGCATGGGTTCCATGGGGTTGCTCGATATACCACTTGGCAGCAGAGCCAGTGAAAGTGCGCTGTAATAAACGGAGGCGAATAGAGTCGTCTACTATGGAGTTGGAGGAACACCATAGATGGAAGGACATGATATGGTTTTGCGGGTCTTCACCTGCCTTGCCCTCGAACTTAGGGATGTCAGAGGGGAGCTTGGTGGGCATGTGAGGCCACGCAGGGTCGTGTCGGATAGGGTCATTGGTTAATCTGGCTAGGTCAGGCAGGTTGAGGCTAGCCATGAATGGAAAACGGGACTGAGGATGTGACACAGCAGTGGGTTGGACCAAGTTGGGGCCGATGCTCCCAAGTGGAGGGGCAGTGTTGGGGAGGTTTCCCCCGAATGGGGGAACTAAGGTGGTATAGGACGGTCCTGCACCACCATGGGTAGTATGGGTCACTAATGGAGTGGGGATAGGTGTTCCCGCTGCGGGAATCGGTGCTATGAGGGGAACAGTAGAGGGGGCCCCCGTGGAGGGCATACCCAAAGTAGGTGTGGTAACTGGTGTCATGGTGGATGTGCCACCAACGGTCCCTACCGAGATGGGAGTGGGAGTCATGCCAGCCATGGGGCTAGTAGTGGCAGTGTAAAGGGGGTTCTCGGATTCTGGCTCAGAATCGAAGGTAAAATAAGGGGCATCAGTATCTGGTGACGGATTCCTATGCCACTGACGAGTGGAGTCAAGTGACAAGGCTCGAGATCTATGATGAGTGGTATCAAGTGATGATGATCTGTGTCGATGACGGGTGGTGTCAAGTGAAATGTGCTGTGGGGGCTCGCCTCTGAGGCGCCGAGAATGTCTCGGGGACTCAATGGTGACAAATGGTGTCAAATATTTGTGGGTTGAGGTAGGTACAAAAACAACTCAAAAACTCTAATGCAACTAAGTGTGCAGAAGGAGAGCTCAAAAAATAGGGTGCTCAAGCCAACAACCAACTCAAAACACCCACTGTAACTGCGTGCTACAATAGGCGGAGTGTCAACAGAAATGGTCAGAATACCAAAAAACAGCAGGTTGCCTACAAATAAAAAATGGTGGACTCACTAGACCAAAAGGAGGTAAGGGAGCATGCAAACACCTAACTAAAAGTATTATGACTCAACTAGACATATCCTCTGCAAGGTGATGAAATCCAAGTTAGACAATATGAATAGGGAAGCCAAGTGGCTAAGGTATCCCCCTACCGGGAGGGACACCGGGTAGTCAAATCCTAGAAGAATGGCAACTAAGATACCCCGTTCATGACACATCCAGAAAGGTAAATCTGCCACTTGGTCCTTTTACCGCAATACCCCTATACAGGGATATCTCGAGAACTGCGAAAGGTAGCCCTTCAGTTACTGAATGGAGTTTGGTATTCCACTCAGACCTCTGGAACCAATCTCATGACTTCAACCCTCCTAAGGGAGAGGCCCTCTGATAAGCCGGTTATGACCGTGTCAAAAAATACTAGGGGATTTTGGTTCCCTAATGGACAACAGCTATGTCTCAAGTGTAAATAACCGAGGGGTGTTATTGGAAGCCTATCCCCTCGATCCTACCTAACTACAAAAATTCTTTTGTGTTCCCCAAATGGGGTTAGAATGTTGGTTGAGTTAAGTAGTTTTTAAGTCTCACTTGAATTAGGTGACAGAGTGTGTGTTCGTGAGGTGATGAACTAAGAGTAATATTGAACTAACAGTACTATTGAATTCAAAATTTAAACATGCAAGATTTTCTGAAATAAGAATGCTGAAATTTTAAAAACAATGCTATAAAAAGGTAACATAAATAATGGTGCAGAAAAGGCTGTAAGGCTGCAGGTAGAACAGATGGTTGTGCAGGTGCAAAAAATATGGCAGCAAAGGGGCTGGGTTCAAAAGCAGGAACAGGTGCAAAAGTCATATCGGATCGGTGGTCAGACCGCGGGTTTGAAGGAAACAGGCGCGAACAGGTCGCCGGTTTCTGAAGAACACAGGCAGGCGGACCGCGGGTTTAAAGGAAACAGGTGCGAACAGGTCGCGGGTTTCTGAAGAACACAGGCGGGCGAACCACGGGTTTAAAGGAAACAGGTGCGGACAGGTCACGGGTTTATGGAGAACACAGGCGGGCGGACCGCGGGTTTGAAGGAAACAGGCGCGCTTAGGTCACGGCTAAGAGCTAGAAAGGCGCGGTTGGGACGCGGGTAAAACGGCTAAAAGGCGCGGTCGGAGCACAGCAAACATGGAAAAGGACGCGGTCGAATCGCAGCTAAGAGCTGGAAAGGCGCGGTCGGGTCGCAGCTAAGGGATGGAAAGACGCGGTCGGAACGCGACTGTGAAGGAAAAAATGGCGGTTTACGGTAGCCGAAAACGACAGCCGAAAGGACAAAACAGGAAATAAAATAAAATAAAAACCAGCGGAGTCGCCAAAACTGTATCTAGGGTTTTACCCCTAGCTTGTGCGAATGAGCACCTACTAAGGAGAATGGATTCCTTAGTAGCAGTTCAATAATATGTGAAATAAAAGATGCTAAACAGTAATAGAAATTAATCTAAACATGTTCATGAAGAAAAATAGCAAAAAGTAAAGAATGATTTTTTATTGATCTGACCTCCAATGTGAAGGTTGGTGAAGCCCGTTGCGCTGATCCGAGAGGTTGCTCCGAGCTCCAGCTGCTCCTTCTCTTTCTCCAATGGTGGAAATGGGCCAAAAGGGGCTCTCACGGTGAAAGTAGCTCAAGGGTGAGCTAGGGTTTCAAGAGCAATTTTGGCAGAGGCAGGATACTTGTGATTGTGGATATGAAATAAGGGGTCTCCATCACTTATTTATAGTGGTGGAGTGCCGGTTTAGGGTTAGGGTTTCAGCTGTTTAGGGTTTCAGCTGTTTAGGGTTTTTTCCTACTTTTCCTCATTATTTTATATTTTTTCTTCCTTTTTGGATATTTTTGCTTTTTTGGAGGAATTTTGGATATTCTTGGAGAAAAAGAGGGTTTTATGGCCTTTTGGAGGCTTTTTAGATGGTTTTATGGGTTTTTGATGGAAATATGGTAGGAAAATGGACAAATGAGCCATGTAATGGGGTAGATGAGGTAGTGAACCCTTTTTGGGTGTTAAAAAGATGCAACATTCTATCCCTTACACACCACAGCAAAATGGTGTTGCTGAGAGGAAGAACATATCACTGAAGGAGATGGCAACATGCATGATGGAGGCCAAAACTTTGCCACCAAAGTACTGGGCTGAAGCTATCAACTGTGTAGCCTATATTCAGAATAGGGTGCCTCACAAATAGCTTGATGGCATGACTCCCTTCGAATCATGGAGTGGGTACAAGCCAGATGTGACCCATTTCAGGATTTTTGGCTCAAAGGCTTGGGCTAGAATCCCAACAGAGAAGAGGAAGGATTTGCAGCCCCAAAGCCAAGAGTGTCT
>LPNX010722442.1:343810-357323 GCA_001517045.1 Pseudotsuga menziesii | reverse complement strand
TTTACTCCTTAATTAAGTAGTCATATGCGTAATATCACAAATTTTACACTTCATGAGTAACAATATAACATTAACTATTTTATCGTAATTATTTTCAAGTTCATGAAGCACACTTCATTAATATATCAAAAAAACTACTTAGACGTAGCTGAAATTTAAGTTATTTAATGAAAACAATTAATGTGACGTAAAGGAATGATAATCAGGAAGAAGACCTGAAATTATGGATTTCACCTTCAAAGAATGCCTTGCAATTACATTGGTTATTAATCATAATTAATTAATTAGGAGTGATAAGAAGATCGCAAGAATAAAAAATGACCAAATAAATGACCAATTGTCATGTGGTCATTTTTAGTCTAGATATCCCGTGACCAAATTTGGTCATTTATCTTGGTCGTTTTCAATTGGTTTTTATCCAGTGACCAAAATTGGTCATTTATCTTGGTCGTTTTCAATTGGTTTTTATCCAGTGTCCAAAATTGGTCATTTATCTTGGTCTTTTTTAGTTAACTCACTTAAATTTATCAATTTTGGTCATTTATACCTTGAAAAAAATTGTGGTGACCAAAACTTTTGGTCTCCTGGTCACTAATCTCTCATTTTCCACTAGTGGATGACAATATCCCTACTAAAATGTCAACAATGCCATGGAAAGGTCCTTTGGGGTGGTTTGATGGATTTCAATTAGCCCTAATTGATTAGAATCTTCCAATATTTCCTTAGGCCTAGGTTACCTTTTAGATCTATTTCCAAATCCCAAATACCCATATCATAATGGCACCTATATCACCACTTGAACGACAAAAATTGAACTGATAGGTCATTTGTAGTCATAATGGCACCTATATCACCACTTGAACAACAAAAATTGAACTGATAGGTCATTTGTAGTACTTCAAGGAATCATTCATGAATCTTGACCCTATAACCTACCTTTAGAGCCTAAGAAGACAATAATGTTTCTATGGATTGAAAAACAGGGGTTTCTAAGTTGGGATTGGTTATAATTGCTCAAGATAACTAGATAAGCAATAAAATGTGAGCACAATCCACAAGAAACTCAAAATTGAAGAAAATATAGATGCATAATCAAAGGGGATGAAGATAACTAAAGGAAACCCAAGAATATGTTTTGCAGATAGTCTTTCAATAGAAAATAGTCGACAGAAAAGAAATAAAGTAATAGATCGACTCGAAGAGTTAAAGTATTGATTCAATGGTTAACGAGGCCATCGTAATATCAACTACAACAATTGACTAAAATATGGGGCATTACAGATTTTGTGGACACAGTTAGAACTAACGAACCCTATTTGTGCACCAAATATTCCTCATTTCAAGGGAGTTTAGAAGATCTAGAGACTATAAAGGAATGACCCTATGGGTTTTGTCCATATGCTTGATATTTTATTGTAGATTTTGTGATAATGCATTATGATGTTATGGTGATAATGCATTATGCTTAAGTGTTGTAATTGTGTCTTTATAATCCACCTATTTTCTGTGAATATTGTTCCCTTCTTCTATTTTCTCTTTTGTTTTGTGGTTCAAGGTAAAGAGGATTCCAAACATGGTATCATAGAAACTAGTTTTGACCTAGCCTATTGTCTATGAATTTTGATGAGTCAAATTGAGAGCTGATAGACATCGGGCTAGATATTTTTCAACAAACACCTCTTCCTAAACTCACGTCAAATTTGTTTAGTTAGAAGGATGACTTCCAAGATGAAAACTATTGTTTTGAATGGACACAATTATGCAATATGGTTTCCAGATATGGATACTTTGTTATAAAGAAAGGGATCATGTAAATATATGAAGGTCTTTATTGCAAATATGACAGATGTCGATCTAATTTTATCATCGACAAAAAAAAGGATGAGGCTATTGGGGTCATCATGACCTACATTTTGAGGAAAATGTGCTTGCATACAATAGGGATCAACTATCCTCATGCCATATGGAATAACCTAAAGTGACATTGCTAAACAAGATTAATGAAAGTCAATTTATGGAGAAGAGAAAGAGTTGATTTCTCTCGAACCTATTTTATTTGATCGAATTGAGGAATATTTAGTTCGCATCAAGGAGATAAAGTTGAAATTTGGAGAATGTTGTAAGGATTTTTTGAAGAATGATGGAAAACTTATTGAACTAGTCCTGATTAATTTGAATTTACCCTACAATGCCTTATGTTCATCCTTTCACACCAATTTGATGTCTCGCAAGAAAGATGGTAAGGAGTTTTTTGATTTGATGATTAAATACCAACAAAATTTTCTTGAAGCAGGGAAGGTTGGTGTCAAACACTAGGCTCACCTACTCAAGAGAAAAGGTAAGAAAAATTATAAAGAACATCATCGATCATATCATTGACCATAATGTATCGACCAACATACTAAACAAAATATTGGATATTCGTCATTGAGGAAGAAGGATTGAAAGAAACAAAAATTTCTATATTGTGGAAAAGTTGGACTTGTCAAGAAAAAATATTGGAAAAAAATGAAGGACTTGAAAGGGAAGGTCAATAATTCTAAATATAGTGCATCGAGTGAGCAGATCAACCAACCTACTAAAAATTTCACCTTCTCTTTTTACACTTCCTGGGCATTACATACCCATGCCACTTAGATAGAATGGATAATAGATTCTAGTTGTACTCATCATATAGATAAGGAGGTTTCTTTGTTCTTTTCCTTATGTGGATATGTAGAACAAAAGATTTATGTTGTCGATGGAAATTCTCTCAGTATTGTTGGAAGTGGAAATGTGGAATGCCATTATGGTCAAATATCCAATTTCTATCATGTGTGTGTATTGAGCACAAATTTGTTATTAGTTTCTCAGCTTACACAAACTACAAAATTCTTGAATTTTGGGAAGATCGCTTTATCATAAAATATCTATGTCTTCAAAGGGGAAACCCCTTAGTATAATGGTGTTGTAGAAAGGGAGAATTACACTTTGGTGGAAATGGCTCAGTTCCTACTGCATACCAAATATATTTTGACCAAATTTTAGGTTAAAAAAATTTACTATTCAAACTATCTTGTGAACCTTATATAAACTAGAGAATCACTGACATGAATCCAGTCAAGCAAATGAATGGAATAAATACCTCTCTTGTTCATTCGATAGCTATTGTATTTGTTTCTTGGGAACATATCATTGATAACTATAGGAAGAAACTAGATGCAAAAGGTCATTCTTGCATCATGATGGGCTATTTGATGAATCGAAAGACTATCAATTGTTTAACCCTATCAAACAACAAATAATTTTGAGAAAAAATGTGATGTTTAATAAGAATATTTCAGGCAATAAGTTGGTGAATTCCTCCTCTATTCTATTACAAAGTGATCATTTTGATATTCTTGAAGACTCTAGATCAACTATACCATTCATTGAGTTTCGACGAGATGGAGAATTATACACCTAAGTTGACTTGTAGTTTGTCTATTGTGATTGAATACATTGATGCACTAAATTATTCAATTGAAAAAATATCAACCTAAATCACCGCAAACTGTTTACCTCAATGAAATGATAAAACAATTAAATCTATTGAACCAGATGTTGGAGATGATAGTATTGGTGGACATTCCCTTAGTCAAAAAACAACATTGAAGTTTTACATTAATGGAATGCATTCTTGAAACCTATGATCCTAAAACTTATGTTGATTCTCACGGTGTGCCATAATGGGAAATTTCTATGACTCTTAAAATTGATTCTTTAAAGAAGAAAGAATCATACTTGGGAACTTGTTCCTTGACTGCAAGGAAAGAATGTTGTGAAGTGTTGATGGGTTTATAAGACCAATTTTAATTTCAATGATGTTTTTAAACATCACAACAATCATTTGGTAACCAAGGGTTTCTGTCAACAAAAAGACATCAAATTTATTGAAAACTTTGTTGGTTTTGGAGGCTAATCTTCCTGATTCAGAGATGTTATTTCAACAGTGTTTGGATCCTAGCACTTGACTAAGGGGTTTGGGAGGTGCAGGGGTTTAGGGAAAGCAACCGTGTAGAGAAACGTTTAGGAAAAAATGGATGGGAACTTCATAAAATGGATGTTAAAAGTTCCTTTATTCATGGATATTTGCATGAAGAAATCTATATGGAACAATCAAATGTTTTTTTGACAAATTCTAGTCTTGTTTTTCGACTCAAGAAATCATATTTTTTAAACATAATTATCATTTATTTTTCAATATTGGATTCATATGTTGTGAATCTAATCACAATAGCTATGTATCACATGTTTATGGAAATACCTTAATTTTGGAATTGTATGTTGATGATTTAGTCAAAGTTGAAAATGATGTCAATCTAATTTTGGATTTGAAGAAACAACTTGCAGATACCTTTGAAATGACTAATCTTGGTCTATTGCATTTATGTTGGGGCATTCAAATTTTGCAAATGGACGAAAAGATATTTCTTTATCAACCTAAATATGTTTTGCATCTTTTGAAACAATTCAATATGGAAGACTACAAGTCTCTTGCTACACCTTATCAGACTTTTGTGAAATTGTTAAATGATTATGACTCTCCATGAGTCAACACCACTCTTTATCAACAACTCTTTATTGAAAAATGGTTGGTAGCTTCATTTACTTAACTCATAGAGGACCAAATATCTCATTTTTTGTTAGTTTGGTCTCTTGGTTCATGTAGGATCCTAGAATAATGCAAAGAGAATTGTTCGCTATTTCAAAGGAGATTATCACTATGGTATTAAGTATTGCCATAGTACACAACAATTGGTCAGGTACTTTACTAATTCCACCAAGGAGGTGACATTAATGGCACTAAATCCACTTCCGGTTATGTGTTTCAACTAAGTTTTGGATCCTTGGTATGGTCATGTATGAAACAAAAGGTTGTCTCTCTTTTGACTACAAAAGCAAAGTAACATGGCATTGTCAATACAAGTATAGAGGAAAGTTGGATTCACCAACTTTCGTCCTGTTTAGGCCTCATTCATTATTCATTATGATACATGTTTCTAATATTCATCTTGCTCATATGTGGCTCATATCAAGATGAAGCATGTCAAATTTCATCTTTCATTATTTATAAAAATTGCTGACAGGGAATCTAATAAGCACTTCACCTCATTCTAAGGATTTTACCTAATGTAAATTGTAGGTTGCATACACACATATATAAAGAAATATACATCTTGAGGGAAATATTTGAAGCCGTTCACCTCAATTCTAAAGATAGTACAAAGGGTAAGCCATATACTTCCTAGCTAATACCTAGAGAATTCATGTATAGATCATTTGAATCATTTCACCTCAATTCTCAAGATAGTACAAAGGGTAAACCATATATTGTTTCGAAGGAGCGCACCAGTCTAGATTGTTGACACACATATACCAAGAAATATACATCTCTAAGGAAATGTTTTAGACATTTCACCTCATCCTTAGTATAGTACAAAGGGTAAACCATATATTCTCTAGGTGATCCTAGGACAATTCATGTATAGATCATCAACAATTGCTTCAGTAAGAGAAAACATGTTACAAAGTGGTATTTGAATTGACATGAGAAGTGTAGAAAGTTTTCCTTCCTCAAGAAAAATTGTTACCATTCCCACCTAGGTTCAAATCCCACTTAATAAGATATTTTATCTTACTAAACTAACTATTTAATTTTTGTTTAAAAGAATATTCTTAACTTTTAATGAAAAAATCAAATCTCATAATTATTATAAATTAATTTAATTGCTTAATTTTTATTTGAAAGAATATTCCTAACTTTTAATAAAAAATCATAAGTTTAATGAGGCATATCAAATTGAAGTTGTTTAAAACCAATGGAGAAAAGATAAAATTGTTTCATGGAGATGAATATTTTGAAGGAAACATTTCACCTCAATTCTCAAGATAGTACAAAGGGTAAACCATCTATTGTTTCTGAGGAGCGTGATTGTTGACACACATATACCAAAAGATATACATCTCAAGGGAAATGTTTTAAACATTTCACCTCATTCTTAGTATAGTTCAAAGGGTGAGCCATATATTCTCTAGGTAATCCTTAGATAATTCATGTACACACATATACCAAGAAATATGCATCTCGAGGGAAATGTTTTAAACATTTCACCTCTTTCGTAGTATAGTACAAAGGGTGAACCATATATTCTCTATGTAATCCTTTGATAATTCATGTATAGATCATCAACAATTGGATTAGTAAGAGAAAACATATTTTTTGTCTGAAGAAATATTCTTAACTTTTAATGAAACAATCAAATCTCATAATTATTATAAAATAATTTAATTGCTTAATTTTTATTTGAAAGAATATTCCTAACTTTTAATAAAAATCATAAGTTTTTAAACAAATGAGAAGTAATTTAAGCATTGTTCAAAACACTTATGAATTAAAAGCATAAACAAAAACATCATCCTCATAATATTCTTAATTTTTAATCAAAAAATCAGATCTCATAATTACTATAAAATAATTTAATTGCTTAGTTTTTATTTGAAAGAATATTCCTAACTTTTAATAAAAATTCATAAGTTTTTAAACAAATGACAAGTAATTTAAGCATTGTGGAAGCATTTCACCTCAATTCTCAATATAGTACAAAGAGTAAACCATATATTGTTTCTATGGAGTGTGATTGTTGACACACATATACCAACAAATATACATCTCGAGGGAAATGTTTTAAACATTTCACCTCATTCTTAGTATAGTACAAAGGGTGAATGATATATTCTCTAGGTAATCCTTAGATAATTCATGTACACACATATACCAAGAAATATACATCTTGAGGGAAATGTTTTAAACATTTCACCTCTTTCGTAGTATAGTACAAAGGGTGAACCATATAATCTCTAGGTAATCCTTTGATAATTCATGTATAGACCATCAACAATTGGCTCAGTAAGAGAGAACATAATTTTTGTCTAAATACATATTCTTAACTTTTAATGAACCAATTAGATCTCATAATTATTAGAAAATAATTTAATTGCTTGATTTTTATTTGAAAGAATATTCCTAACTTTTAATAAAAAATCAAAAGTTTTTAAACAAATGAGAAGTAATTTAAGCATTGTTCAAAACACTTATGAATTAAAAACATAAAAAAAAACATCATCCTCATAATATTCTTTACTTTTAATGAAAAGATCAGATCTCATAATTATTATAAAATAATTTAATTGCTTAGTTTTCATTCGAAAGAATATTCCTAACATTTAATAAAAAATCATAAGTTTTTAAACAAATGAGAAGTAATTTAAGCATTGGAGAAGCATTTCACCTCAATTCTCAAGATAGTACAAAGGGTAAACCATATATGGAAATGTTTTAAACATTTCACCTCATTCTTAGTATAGTACAAAGGGTGAACCATATATTCTCTAGGTAATCCTTAGATAATTCGTGTACACACATATACCAATAAATATACATATCAAGGGAAATGTTTTAAACATTTCACCTCTTTCACACATATACCAACAAATATACATCTCGATGGAAATGTTTTAAACATTTCACCTCATTCTTAGTATAGTACAAAGGGTGAACCATATATTCTCTAGGTAATCCTTAGATAATTCATGTACACACATATACGAAGAAATATACATCTCTATGGAAATGTTTTAAACATTTCACCTCTACTGTTAGAATAAATTTCCGATTCTGAAAAATGCAGAATAAAACTCTGAAACAGAATCGAAATAGGAATACTTAATAGATCATACCTCCAGCCATTGATGCTACTTGACCTGCTATAGAATATTTCCCTGTTCCACACAAGTTTAGCTTCCTGTACGGTACTTCCAAGCTCTACTTACTCTTTCTTGATGGTGTAATACTGAAGGGGATTGAGTTGGTGAACTTGGGGACCAAACAGGGGTTTAATAGCCGAGCTTCCATCAAGCTTCTGTTGGCTATGTGTCAACTATTCCACAAATCTAGGTAGAGAACCCTAGATGGAGTAATCGACCACTCCAAAAGCTCCCAGCAAGAAAACAGTCTCCAAATTAGAAATCAGTTCGAGTGTGGCTGATAATCGAATGAACCGGTGGTATTTTTGAGGAGTCGTGGAATGCGGGATGCAGATGTGGGAGCTTACATTCTCCCACTTGGTCCATATTTCCAAAATTAATGTCTCATCTTAAAACCTATTGACAATCTATATTAAGTAATAGATACAAGAATCGTGGCGATGAGTTTTCTTATGACAAGTATTACCTTCCATGTATTACTATGTATTTATTGCTATTTTAATTTATGTGGAAACAATTTTTTAATGAATAAACCTTATGTTTATTCTTGGTCCTCATAGATGAATTTTCTCAAATTAAATTAAGGTGCACATAAGTATGAGAAAAAACATCACAGTAATTAAGAATTTCATTAAAAATAACATTGTCCATACAATGAGAAACTACATAATGGAACCAAGTCCCATATTTATTACATGATCCTTGAATTTAAACGGTGGCATGCCCTTAGTCAAAGGATCAGCGATCATCAACTCAGTGTTGACGTGCTCAATGACCACTTTCTTTTCTTTAACACGTTCCCTTATGGCTAAA
The DNA here is from genome assembly GCA_001517045.1 of Pseudotsuga menziesii. Classification (NCBI taxonomy): domain Eukaryota; kingdom Viridiplantae; phylum Streptophyta; class Pinopsida; order Pinales; family Pinaceae; genus Pseudotsuga; species Pseudotsuga menziesii. The sequence continues at coordinate 348,725 of LPNX010722442.1, read as the reverse complement.
TACTTAATGTCGATGTGTTTATTTCGACTCCCACTTTTGTTGTTTTTAGCCATAAAAATAGCAGCTAAATTGTCGCAATACATTCTCAATGGCTTAGAGATAGAATCCATAATTCTAAGCCCATAAATGAAACTCTTAATCCATACACCATGTAAAGTAGCCTCAAAATAGGAGACGAACTCGGCTTCGATAGTGGAAGTGGCAATCAAGGTCTGCTTGGTACTCCTCCATGATAAAGCTCCACCGGCCATCATAAAAATGTATCCTGATGTTGATTTGCGTGAATCAACACATCCAGCAAAGTCAGAATCTGAGTAGCCAATTACTTCCAAATTGTCTGTCCGCCTATACATAAGCATGTATTCTTTAGTTCCTTGAAGATACCTCATTACTTTTTTTGCAGCTCTCTAGTGGTCTATACCTAGATTACTCTGATATCGTCCCAACATTCCCACAACAAATGCAATGTCAGGTCTTGTGCAGACCTAAGCATACATTAGGCTTTCGACAGCAGAAGCATATGGAATGTTCTTCATTTGTTCCCTTTCAAGGTCATTCTTCGAACATTGGTTCAAATTGAACCTATCACCCTTCACAATGGGAGCCATACTTGGTGAACAATCCTTCATCTGAAATATCTCTAAAATTTTATTAATATAGGTTTCCTGAGACAGACCCAAGAGGCCTCGAAATCTGTCTCTATAGATCTTAATGCCAATGACATAAGATGCCTCACCCATATCCTTCATATCAAAATTTTTAGAGAGGAATTGTTTCACTTCATGTAACATACCCTTATCATTGGTTGCTAGCAAAATGTCATCCACATATAAAACAAGAAAAGAAATTTTAATCCCACTAACTTTTAGGTATACACATTGATCCATAATGTTTTCTTCAAAACCAAAAGAAGAAATTACATTATGGAATTTCAAATACCATTGGCAGGATGCTTGTTTTAAACCGTATAAGGATTTCTTGAGCTTGCAAACCAATTCCTCACCATCACTAGAGGGGAATCCTTCAGGTTGTTTCATGTAAACCTCCTCCTCTAGATCTCCATTTAGAAAAGTCATTTTCACATCCATTTGATGCAACTCCAAGTCGAAATGGGCTACTAATGCCATAATAATGCGCAAGGAATCTTTCTTAGATACAGGAGAGAAAGTATCTGTGTAGTCGATTCCTTCTTTCTGAGTGAATCCTTTAGAAACAAGTCTAGCCTTGTATCTCTCAATGTTGCCCAGTGAGTCTTTCTTTGTCTTACAGACCCATTTACATCCAATGGATTTTGCACCATTAGGCAACTCAACAAGATTCCAGACTTCGTTACTCATTATAGAATTCATCTCTTCCTTCATGGCATCGTACCATAATTCTGATTCTTTGCAATTCATGGCTTGTGAAAAGGAATCGGGATCATTTTCGGCTCCAACGTTAAAGTCATATTCTTGTAGATACACAACATAATCATCAGGAATTGCTGATATCCTTGGTCTAGTAGATATTCTTAATGTTGTATCACTATCTTCTTGAGAAGTATGTGGTTCAACTCATTGTTCAAAAGTTCTTGGAAACTCTTGAACTACCTGATCTACTAGAATGCCGTCAGCAGCTTGTGGAACTTCAAAAATTGGTTTTTCAACACTAGTTTGTACTTGAGGGGTGCTGTGAACAATAACCAATATATCACTTGAGGTGGAAGGTTGAGATTCTGAATGATCCTTCTCGAAAACTATGTTCTTGGTTAGATCGCTCCCACTGATCAAGTCATTTTCAAGAAAATTTGTGTTTCTTGATTCCACAATCCTAGTTCCATGAGATGGACAATAAAATCTCTAACCTTTAAACCTTTCAGCATATCCAATGAAATACCCACTAATGGTCCTTGGGTCCAGCTTCTTTTCTTGTGGATTATATATTCTCACTTCAGATGGGCATCCCCAAATGCGCATATGTCGCAAACTCGGTTTTCAACCTTTTCATAATTCAAATGGAATTTTAGGAATGGCCTTGGTTGGAACTTGGTTTAATATATACATTGTTGTCTTAATTCCTTCAGTCGACAAGGATTTACAAATATTGGAGCTACTAAGCATACTCCGCACCATGTCCAATAAATTTCGGTTTCTTCTTTCTGCTACGCCATTCTGGACCGGTGAATTTTGCGAATGGCCCAGGTGCTTGTCCATCTTCTGTGTATCTACCATAATATTCTCTACCTCTATCTAATCTCACGATCTTAATTTGCTTGCCACATTGTTTCTCTACTTCAGCCTTAAATATCTTAAAGGCATCTAATGCTTCGTTCTTTTTATGAAGCATGTAGAGATACATAGATCGTGAGTAATCATCTATAAAAGAGATGAAGTATCTCTGACCATGTGAGTCCATCTCTGGACTACATATATCAGTATGTATGATCTCTAATATGTTCGAACTCCTATTGGCACCTTTCTTTGACTGGTTGGTCTGCTTTCCTTTTATGCAATCCACACAAGTCTCAAAATCAGTGAAATCCAGAGTATTAAGTACTCCTTCAAATACCAATCTTTTAATTCTTTCTATGGAGATATGACCTAACCTCTGGTGCCATAATTTAGAGGAATCTTCATTAATAACACATCTTTTAGTGCCAGTGTGAACATGCATTGAATCATAAGTGACATTGTTTTGTAAATTAATGCATTAAAGATCATCAGACAAAATACCATTCCCAACATAATCAGATTTATAACATAAACTGACGGATGTTTCTGAAAAGTTAAAGGAATATCCAAAAGGTACAAGTCTTCAAACTGAAATCAAGTTTCTAGAAAAGCTTGGAACATAAAATTTCTTTTCTAATTCTAAAACAAAGCCACTACTTAAAGTTAAATAGCATGTTCCTATAGCTTCCACATGCGAGCCCATCTTGTTTCCTGATAAGATGTTTTGCTCACTTCCCATTGGCTTCCTTAGGTTTTGCAAACCCTGCAAGAAATTCGAAATGTGAATTGTTGATCCAGAATCACTCCACCAAGTGTTAATATTGACATTCATAACAAACAAATGAGATTGCATTACCTTTGTTCGCAAGCCATTTCTGAAATTTTGTGCATTCCTTCTTCATGTGTCCCTTCTTTTTATAGAAGAAACACTTGGAATTCTTCTTAATATTAGCTTGGGGAGGTACTTTACCTTTCCCTTTCTTATTGGCTTGAGATTTTCCCTTCCTATGCATTGCCATCTTGCACTTTCTCCCAGTTCCATCACTAGTCTTTCTTCCTCTTGAACACACATGGTCATGAGTTCATTTATTGACCACTTATCCTTATGTGTGTTGTATGAGATTTTGAAAGGTCCATATTGGTGCAAAGGGTGTTCAGGATGTAGTCCACCAGGAAAGACTCTGATATTTCTACCTTGAGTTTCTTCAATTGAGCCACAGTGTCCCTCATTTGCATGATGTGCTCGCGCACACCTTTCACACTGGTGAGCCTTAGGGATGAGAACTTCATGATTAGGGTGCTTGCTAGTGCGTTGTCTGAAGTGACGAATTGATCATCAATGGATTTTAGCAAATCTCGGACCCTTTCATGCTGATCAACTGAACCATGAATACCAGCTGAAATTTTAGTCGTAATGAACATCATGCTTAAACGATTAGATTGCTCCCATTGCTCATAAAGTGTGATGTCCGCTGCAGTGCTGGTATTGGTGAGTGCTGGTGGTTCATGTTTCCTAATAGCATAATCTATGTCCATCCATCCCAAATGAAGGAGAATTCTCTCCTTCCACACCTTATAGTTATCTCCCTTAAGTTCAGGGATATACAACTGCATAAAAATAAAGATCACATGTTTACGTTAAAATTGAGACCAAATAAAATTTCATGTTTTACCAATGTAAATTCATGCTTTAAGATTGAATCTAATTTTTAATTCAAGCAGATTCAAATGTTCTTTATGATAAAACTATTAATTCATAAGTGGGTAAGTTATGAATAATTCAATATTTTATCCTAATTAATTACATAAATATAATAAAAATTCCTTCAAATATTCTTTATGATAAAACTATTAATTCATAATTCCTGTCATAATTATTATAAAATAATTTAACTGGTTGAATTTTATTTCAAAGAATATTCCTAAGTTTTAATAAAAAATTATAAATTTTTAAACAAATGAGATGAAAAAATCAAATGTCATAATTATTATAAAATAATGTAACTCCTTAATTTTTATTTGAAAGAATATAAATCATAAGTTTTTAAACAAATGAGAAGTAATTTAAGCATTGTATACCAAGAAATATACATCTCGAGGGAAATGTTTTAAACATTTCACCTCATTCTTCTTAGTATATAGTAAAAAGGGTGAACCATATATTCTCTAGGTAATCCTTAGATAATTCATGTACACATTTCACCTCTTTCGTAGTATAGTACAAAGGGTGAACCATATATTCTCTAGGTAATCCTTAAATAATTCATGTATAGATCATCAACAATTGGTTCAGTAAGAGAAAACATAACATTTCACCTCATTCTTAGTATAGTACAAAGGGTGAACTATATATTCTCTAGGTAATCCTTAGATAATTCATGTACACACATATAACAAGAAATATAGATCTCAAGGGAAATGTTTTAAACATTTCACCTCTTTCGTAGTATAGTACAAAGGGTGAACCATATATTCTCTAGGTAATCCTTTGATAATTCATGTATAGATCATCAACAATTGGCTCCGTAAGTGAAAACATAATTTAATGAAACAATGAGATCTCATAATTATTATATAATAATTTAATTGCTTGATTTTTATTTGAAAAAGAATATTCCTAATTTTTAATAAAAGATTATAAGCATAAACAAAAACATCATCCTCATAATATTCTTAACTTTTAATGAAAAACTCAGATCTCATAA
>LPNX010722442.1:326686-343687 GCA_001517045.1 Pseudotsuga menziesii | reverse complement strand
TTATTATAAAATAATTTAATTGCTTAATTTTTATTTGAAAGAATATTCCTAACTTTTAATAAAAAATTATAAGCTTTTAAACAAATGATAAGTAATTTAAGCATAATTTAATTGTTTAATTTTTATTTAAAAGAATATTCCTAACTTTTAATAAAAAATTATAAGCTTTTAAACAAATGATAAGTAATTTAAGTGAAAACATAATTTAATGAAACAATCACATCTCATAATTATTATATAATAATTTAATTGCTTGATTTTTATTTGAAAAAGAATATTCCTAATTTTTAATAAAAGATTATAAGCATAAACAAAAACATCATCCTCATAATATTCTTAACTTTTAATGAAAAACTCAGATCTCATAATTATTATAAAATAATTTAATTGCTTAATTTTTATTTGAAAGAATATTCCTAACTTTTAATAAAAAATTATAAGCTTTTAAACAAATGATAAGTAATTTAAGCATGATTCAAAACACTTATGAATTAAAAGCATCATCAAAAACATCATCCTCATCCTATGCATTATCCAAACTTTCCTTTTTTAAAACTATGTTTATCATTTTGACTTATGAGTCCAAATAACATAAAATGATTGTGATAAGCATTGAATGAAGGTGAGAAGTAATTTAAACATTATTCAAAACACTTAAGGAACCAATGAATTAAAAGCATAAACAAAAACATCATACTATACATTGTGACAATTCAATTTATCAATTATTTTCACATTTTTGTTGAAAATAATTAGAAAAACAATTTTACTATTAAACCTTAATTTTGTTGAAAGTAACTAGAAATATAATCTCACTATTAAACCAAAAAAGAAATTTATATTCAATTCCACTTTCCTTATTTCACCTTAAAAATACTAAATTAATTATTATTTATATACTTCATACTTAAAAAAACAGAACACAACCATACAACACTTTAGACCTTAAAAATATACCATTTGCAAAGTGTAAAACAACATTCCATAATAACAAGAATTAAAGTCAATAGCTCATAACTGCTTGTTTCCATTACAATTTTCCTACTTTTTACGAAAAGAACGTTGGAAGCCTAACTTCAAGTTTGCAATGCTCTTGATTTTAACAGGCTAATAACTCATAATTACAAATTTCTTACTTTTTAACGAAAAGAATGTTGGAAGCTTAACTTTAACTTTGCAATGCTCTTGATTTTCACACGCTTTCATAAAGTTCCGAAATGAGATATTATTTTATATGGTATTTCTTCTGTTCTTTCTGTCTTCGGCGGGCTTCTCAAAGCCTAAAGGCAGAGGAACCGGATTCAACTTGGCCACAGCCATCATCTGCAACAAGGAATTCGAGTATTTGTTATTGAATAACGTCAATACAACACAATATAGACAGCTAAATAACTTACAAATAATAATAATCTGCGAAGAAAATACACCACCCAGGTATTAAAACCCTAGAGGCGTACAATCTCGGGTTAAAATATCAAACCAGGATTTTGCATCCAACAGGATTTTAATATCGTTCGATTTAATTGGAGAGTATAATTGATCTGCAGAGCATAGGGTTTTTTATATAATAATTTGAGGACTTACATTTAGTCGAGAGTATAATTGATCTACAGTATCATACTGTTTACGGAAATCTATCCTTGAATGCAGGTCATAAATATCCTTCACGCAGTCCCTCATATCGTTCAGCAAATAACCAGTCAGCTTTATCAGGTTTGAGTTCTGCAAATAAATACACAAATTATGTAGGTACTTTCTGAGGATTAAGATATTTTTTACAGAAGCATAAAGACTGGTGAACAGTTAACAATACCCATATGTGCTTTTCATTTGGATTAAGGATCAGCAGGGCATAGTAGATTGACGACGCGGCAATCAATGAAGGATTGTAGCGAAGAAATTCATATTCCATTAATGTTAATTCCGCGAGAAATTCCAGAAGACATTGAAGTTTTCCGAATTGAATCTGTATCAGAAGATATAAATTATCATAGTATTCATTGTGAAATGATGAAAAACTCGTATATGTTATGAAAATCAAAATCCCCGCCTACCCCATCTATCGGATCAATGCGTTCGATTACAGATCTGTAAATAGGAACATTTATCAATCAATTAGAAATAAATAAATAAAGCGTTGCTTAATGATTTAAAAGTGCAATCTTTTCAAGATGGGTACTTGGTTTTTCCCAAGTTTCATATTATATTTCCAAAGAAACTATTAGTTCAGTGAGGGAGAAGTGAATTCATGTTGAATCATGTTTATTCAAAACTTTCCTTTAAGAAAAAAAATTACACAATATATACATATAGTGTAATTACAAGGTAATAAACCATTTAAATCATATATTTACTTACCTGATAAACGTAATCGTTGTAGGCACCACCATTTCGAATTTCAGAGCCTTCAAAACTCGTGTTTCTGATTTTCTAATCTCATCTTCCTGCGAAACAGATTTATTATTTGAATTAAAATATGCATAGACTGATCCCGTTGCTATAGTATGAATCTTGTTATAGTAAAGAAAATAACCGTGACTTTAGTCTCGTTCTTCAGGTGTTCTGCCATGTCGCCTGACCAAGGAATATGTTCTATGTTTTCTAAATGCTTTCTGCAAACATGCAATAAAACTTATGAATCCGTAACATGTCTGCAATTATTTCAAACTTATCGACTAGTTTTAAATAATAAAGATGACCATTAAAAATTTAGATTTCACTTACGCAGCATTGAATAAACAGCCCAACCCTAAAATTTCGAGATCTTCCGGAGCATATTGTTTCAGTGAAAGTATACGATCCAGATTGCGGACTGCTAAATGAAGACTATCCGTGTAAAAATGGAAATGAGCCGTTGCCTGTATCTCATACACAGAATACAGAAATAAATATTACTGTTCTTAGACATAACCTTAAAAATAACAATGGAAGCATAAGATAATGAGAACATACATATATCATGAAATTAACCACTCTAAGGCGATCTCCAATTTCGTCTAATAAACCATTTTGAACGGTTATCAAATAATCTCTTCTAGGACTGAATAGAAGCTGCATGTCAAAACACGGTTAGGTGCCTCACTGAATAATTAAGAGAGTGCAGCACAAAGAGTTATAAAAGTTATGCAAACCCTAACAGTGTCTGCTTTCCAAGAAGACACGGTGTTTTAAAACTTATTCAAACCCTAACAGTTTCCTGCTATGAATTCGGGCCGGATTTTTACAGAAATCATAGTCCTAAATGGCTTTTGTGTGATTCCCAGAGAAAACAGGTAATCCTTTTGCAAAGCTTTACATTGAATATAGAATTGTTCAGACTTTCACAATACTCACAAAAAAATCTTGCTTAGGTTATAATCGAATCATAACTTAAAATACTAAAAATACATCAAATTAATCAAAGTACCTCATCACAACGGTGTTGCTGCATGATTGCCTCACCATTAATATATAGCAAATCTGAGTCAAAATGTAATAAAATGATTTCGTTATCACTGTTTGTGTATAAAGCTCCGATTGTTCATCAATTTGACTGGTAATTAGGGATGATTATGCACCTCGCGGTAACAGAGCCCCGGGGCCATAGCGTATCCGTTTGGTCGGTTTTCTTATCACTGTATAGCAAAGGGGCGCACCACTTAGACGCTTACTGGGTGTAAGTCTGGGTGTCTGTTCCATTGCTGGAAAGAATTTAAGTTTTCTGCTGCAATCAAACACAAAAGAAAAATGCCAACTGTCACAATGCATCCCATAAGGACAGAAATACGTACACAAATTACAATGCAACGAAACTAAGAGAGCTACAGGTGGCGTATATCTGTGGCTTTAGTTCGAAGAAGGATTGAACCCACGACGTCGAAGATTGATTATACAGGTAAAGACCGGTGGCCGCTCCTCCCCAATAACCTCTGGAAAGAGGCAGTATAAATTTCATAACGATACACCGGTTCAATATCAGAAACTAACTGCCCATAATGTTTGTTAAGAAATTTCGGGAGTAACTGCCCATAATGTTTCTTAAGAAATTTCGGGAGTTTCCCCCGAGAACCTAAAGGTGTAAGCTAAAGTATATCTTTGAATTTTTTTTAATAATATTTAAATGGACGTTATTGAAATGACAGCTTTTAAGTTGGTGAAATTGTATAATCAATATATTACAGAACTAAATTCATTTTTATAATTAAAATTACAATTCCAATAATAAATTTATCAACTTTAATTTAAAACATAAATAATCTCTATTTCAAATTACTCTCAAATATTATAGTTAACTAAAAATATTTTTATTATATCATTAAAGTATATTTTATTTTATTATGCTTTAAATTGAAGGGAGCAACTACTCCTCAAAAGTTCCTCTTTAAAACTTGTTATTATATCATTTTTAGTTTCTCCTTAAAACTCGTCATATATATAATAATCCAAAGTTCAAATTTCTTCACAACTTATCATTATATATATATATATATATATATATATATATATATATTTTTAATGATCCAAAGGCTTTCAAATTTCTTCAATAAAAGAACTTGAAAAAGCAGCTTATGGTGATGGGGAATTTGTAAGGAATCTCCATCACATTCTATCTTTTAGTATCTCCACAATCACCCTTACCCTCTTGAGAAAGCCTATTGAAAGAAGCTTAATAAAACAATTTTTACTTCGTTATGGAAAACATTAAGATATGTTGAATGTGAGATTTTCAAAAGAACTAGAAGATACATCAGGTAGAAAAGAATATTGAGAACTTGTGTTTTCCAAGTCTTACTAGCTTTCATATGGTGTTGCCTCAACTTGACCACTTGACCATAACCTTGTGGTAAGTGCAATAAGTATTATAAGAGAACATTTTTTTTAAATGTCAAATTGTAGCTGGATAATACCTTAGTGTCTTGCTCTAAAAGTAGTATAACCACTCAATTTGTGGTCGGTTGGTTATTTTTTAAGGCATATTGATTTAAAAATAGATTTAAAGCATCACTTGAAAAAAACAAAAAAAGTTAGTTAAATGGTTAAATGGTTAAGCATCAATTGAGCTTAGTTGAATGGTTCAAATTAACCATTTAAATCAGCTTAGTTAAATGGTTCTAATTAACCATTTAACTAAGCTTATTTAAATCTTAATCAAGATGCATTTAAACATAATAATATAAACTACCATGAAATGAATCGAGGTGTACACTTGTTACATATGGGTTCATCTTGTTAATCCCTTTAATAAAATCCAAAATGGAAGAATTCCTGTAAAACTACTATAATCTTGAAAAAATGTCTAAAAAATTAAAAGTAAATAAAAGTCCCACCATCCTATATCTAGAAATTAAATTACTTTCCAATAAATAAAAAATTATTTATTCTTTACAAAAAATTTAGAAAAAAAAAGCATTTATTGGTGATGATTTTCAACAATGATAGTTTGGTGTCTTCATGATTAATCCCACATAGTTCAAGGACAAGGAAAACATATTTCTAGTGAATAGGCGCTACACCATCACATTTACAATCAACATCATTAGCCCCAAGGGTTAGCTCAATTGGTAAGACGTGCGCACACTCTCTCGGTTCGGGGAGAGGTCACGGGTTCGAGCCTCGAGTCCTTTGGGGTTAGGCCTTCTGCGAGGATGGCCGGCGGTTTACCACCTCTACCATCCACTAATGTGGGGAAGTATTGCTGGGTTTCCCGTGGATCTTTCCATCTGAAAAAAAAAATCAACATCATCATTTAAAGATATAGTGGATTGTGCTCTTTTACACAATTAGAATGCTAAATGAACTCATTCTTAGATCTCCTTTATAGTTTACTCATTATGTTATCTATTGGCATGTTCTTATTACATAAAAACTTTACAACCATTAATAAGTTCAAATACACATCCTTGATTTTTCCTAAAATAACTTGTGAAAATTGGGACTTGGTCGCTTAACAGGTGTGTAGTTTTTAGTTACACATTTCACTAAGTTAGAAAATACTACCCAATTAAGAACATTAGCTTTATAGATTTTCCTTGATTATTGTAATAATGATTTTATAGAGCCACGATGACTACTACGTCCAATAACATAGATGATGTTATTGGTATGATTCCAACACGGATTCCAAGGGCCTCTTTTCCTAATTCACAAGCTTATTTACTTTCTCCATGCAAGAGTTATGAGATCGAAAGATGGATCACAAATATTCTTAAAAAATGTTAACGTTTAGCCCATAATTTATTATAATTTCTCTTTGACTATTAATGCCAAGAAAGAACATGTTAAATTATGTTTCATCGGGAAATCATAAAATATTATAATGAAAAATCTGTATCCTATCCAAAATAATCTTCAAAACTATTTTTTATTCTTATGTCTCTTTGAATATTAATCCCAATAAATAACATGTTGAATTATGAATCATCACTAATTACAAGACATTCAAGAAAATCATAGTGAAAAATCCATATCCTTTTCAGTGTATCTAGACATCGAATATAAATCATTTATGGCCAAAGTGATGAAGAAGAAGAAGGGAGAATTCCTTCCATTTCTTTCATCATCATCTATGGTTTGCAAAATTAATCATAAAATCTTCTCCCAAGTCTTTATACTTTTCAACACTTTTCCATTTAGGACGCTGGATAAAACTTAATAAATTATCCTTCTATGAGGGTATTTTCATAAGTTAGGTAACTAGCACAAGTATCTTGGCATTTGCCATCCAATCCCATAATTATATATTCAAATCATCATTTTGAGGAATCTTGCCTTGGGGTTTAGATATGCTTTGATGAGGTTTACTGGTACTTATCTTGTCATTCCCTTTTTCATGGCAAGTCACTCCTTTATGTTAAAATCGACATCTCTAAAATATGACCACGACAGGGATTTTCACCATAAATATTGGTAACATTGCCAATATTAATTATCTTTCATTTAGGGTGTCTGCAAGATGATGAGGGTCTTTTTGGACACGTTAGATATAATAGAAAAATGAAAAAATAGGCATCCCTCAACTTACATCGATATTTTGAGACACATACACAATGAATCTTATGATGAGTAAAAAAAGATGAAATGTAGGAAATTGAATGATGTTTTCGAACATATAATATTTTTCAATTGAAAATGTTTTTAACTATCTAAAGTTTGATCTTTGCTAAGAGGTCATTTTTTGAGGGGACAAATAATAAGGTATATGTTTTTGTGAGTGCATCCTTTGAGTGCCTAAATGATGGAATCAACTTTAAAATGATGGTAGTCATATAGAGAACAACTAGTACTAGTGCACCACTATTTTTCCAAAACAAATTTACTAATTTTTTTTAGTTATCTAAGTGATTGAACCTAAAAAAAAAATACACTAAATGTGAGTGTAACCTTTGAAGGTCTTAATACAATTATCATGAAACGATTTTTTCTAACATGTAGAGGCCAGTACCCTTTAGTGCACCATACATTATTCTTTCAAAATGGTTAAGAAACGTAAGTGTTATGGATGAAACACTAACAATTTTTATTTGAGTTAAAGAGTTGTGATACAAGAAAAAGAATAAAAAATTGGGAAAGAAAATATATTCTTTTTAAAATTAAAGGTTTGGAATTTGAAGAAAAAATGCTATTTGTTTCTAAAATTTCATAAAAAATGATGGTTTGTAGCATATTGTAACCAACAGCTGAACACGAACATACTAAAAAAATGAATGTAATGCTCAATTATCCATGGTTTACCACATTCCATGTCAGTCTTGTTAAATCCGAAGCAGACACATAGTCACAAAGAGGCCATGTAGCAATGTGTGGAGGTTCATATTTAGTGCTACAAAACTCAAATTCAAATTCAAAATTTTCCACACCAAAAAATAAAATGCGTACGCATTTTAGAATCACAAAACGCATACGTGTTATAAAATTTCAAAATGTGTGCGCATTTTAGTGAACAAAAAAACTACTACCCCCAAAACCCCTAATATACCCTCTCTCCAACTCCCAAATACCCCCACAACCATCTAACACAGCCCCCCTTAAACCCACGGGGTATTCACTTAGTGAAATGGGAGATGGTACGAAACATCCCCTTTTTGATGGGAGCTTCCTTGGGAACATGGGAGCTTTTCGGGAGCTTTTGGGGAACTTGCTTTTGCCGCTCCCTTTTTATTGGGAGCTTGTAGAAGCTCCCTGTCTGTTTGGGAGCTTCCAGAAGCTCCCAAACAGACAGGGAGCTTCTACAAGCTCCCGACCATGTGGGGGCCAAAATCATAAGAAAAGTGTTGAAAATCAATTGAATGATTGAAGTTTATTGTGTCAAGAAATCACCAATAACAAAAATTTCAATTGAATCTATCAATAATGCCATTTTTTTTATTTTCAAGGTTATATAAATAAAGAGGCCCCACATTTCTTAAATGTTTAAATCCATTCACACTCAATATATGTTGCAAGTGTACTTAAGTGACTATACATGAATTTTTTACAATACTAAGATATTGAACTACTTTAATTCATATCTCAAATTATTATAGCTAGCTTATGTTATTCATACTAACTGATATAGCAATTTAGGATCATAAACCATATCAAATTCAAGATACCAAAAGATTTGAAAGTTTGTTAGTTGAACTTAAAACAATCAAGTTCATTCAAATTAGAAGTAAGTAGTAGTTACCATAAAAAAAAATGCAGAGGCACCCAAATACTAAGAACTCTTAGGAGCAATGTGAGATTACAGTGAGATTTATATAATGTGGACCTAAAGGAGTGAGCAAATTTAAAAAGAATGAATTTCATGACACTACTAGAGGATTAAGAGGATAAAATAGTTTAATCTATGAAATTAATCAATTATGTATTTTTTAACTTTATTTTTTTAATATATTTAAAAAAATTAATATATATTATTGCTGCTCCCAACCCTACGTTTCCTGCAAATTTGGGCGAAGCTTCTAGCTGTATCGGATACTCCTGTCCGCGTACCCGACGTATCCACGTTCCAGAAACTTGTGCAACATAGGTGAAACCATGTTATAACATGTTCGTTCATGGCATACAACACAATACCCCTATTTTCAAAAAATTGGAAAATACCTCCCAAAAATTTTTTTAAACCCCCTCCCATTATGAATTCCCAATTTAAAAAAACCCCTATTTTCACTATATATTGCATGTATCCATTTTTTCATTTACATTTTTTATACCCCTTTACATTTCTACCTAGTATATTGACATGATCCCCCACATGCATTCTACAATGCACATTGCTTCCTTCGATGTATATTGTGAATGCACATTACTTCAGCCGCGATGATCAACACCATAGAGATCACATCCCTTTCATAATAACTAAACAGGAATTCTTTCAGAGGTCTGAAAAGTTTAAACATCAACTCCAAGGTTGCATGGATCTGTGGCTACAGGGATACGGTGAGTAAGAGTGCAGTGAGTACGCAACATGATCCCCAAAAACGGGGGATGCAAGTACAAGAGTATAGCTATAGAATAATACCACATATAAATAAATGTATAAAATAAGATAGACATGCATTGCATAAAGGGGAATTTCAAGTTTTAAATATGACTCTAAAGTTTTAACTTCAAATTTTAATATTAAAAAAGTAAAATGGTAGTAGTTACTCAATTACAATTTACTATTTATTACAATTACTAATATTATAGATTAACATTTAACAATACATAAAAATTCTATAAAATAGATCTAACTTTGTAAAAAAGTATCATTCTCAAACTTTTAATCACTCCAATACAATATAAATATGGGTTAAAAATATAGAGACTTACCAAATGTCAAGATAGGAAAGAACACTTGAAAAATCAATTCCTTTGATTTGGTTATTGGTGATGAAAGTTGTCCCCACATAGAAGCCTTGATTGATCTCAGTTTTGTATTCTCCATAAAATCCTTCCAAACTAGCCTCTAGAATATGGTTTCCATCAATTGATTTCACATGGCTATTCATCTCCTCAATCCACCCATGTTTGATCATCACAACCAAATAACTACCATGTTTACTCATAATGTTCACACACAATCATTACCAAAATAATTAAGTACTAGAAAGATGAATTATAAAGAAAACACTAGAACCCTAGAAAACTATCAATATACAAGATCTTAAACTGTGTTGTTCAACAATAGAAACAATACCTTAAACAAAACATCCTTGTTTGAATCTCTAGTTACAATTGTTTTCCATTTTCCAGTTCTGATTCAAAGATACAAGATGTTAGCTGACCTGGATGGTCCTCCCAGAAGGATCAGGGTGTGTGCAAGAAGTTGAGGGTCTCTTTTGGCACGTTAGATGCAATACAAAACTGAAAAAATAAACATCCATCAACTTGCATGGATATTTTCAGACACTTACACAATGAATCTTGCGATGAGTAAAAAACAAGAAATGTAGGAAATTGAATGACCTTTCCAAGCATATAATTTTTTTCTATTGAAAATTATGTTAACTATATAAAGTTATATAGTTTTTAACGGACACTTTTTATTTTTGGGACAAACTATAAGGTATATCTTTTTGTGGGTGCAGCGTGTGAGTGTCTAAATGATGGAATAAACTTATGAAAACCGCTATACATATAGAGAACATATAGGACTAGTGCACGACTATTTTTCCAATAATAAAAATAATATTTTTAATTTTTTTTTAATTATCTAAGAGATCAAACCTCAAAAACGGTACGTCAATTGTGGGTGCTGTGTTTGAATGTCTTAATGCAATTATTTAGAAATGGGTTTTTTATAGCATGTATAGGTTGGTGTTCTTTAGTGCACCATATAAAAAAAAATTAAAATGGTTGAGAAACGAAAGAGATATGGACGGAACACTAACAGTGTGTTTTTTGAGTTAAGGAGTGATGACAGAAGATAAATAAGAAAAAAATAGAAAGAATTATGTATTCTTGTTAAAATTTACATATTTAGAATCTGCAAAAAAAACATATATGTTTCTAAAATCTCATAAAAAAATGGATGTGTGCAGCATAATCAAATGAACAGCTAAACACGAGCTTATTGAAAATTTGGATATAATGTTGAATTAGCCATGGTTTATCATACTCCAAGGCATAAGCATGTTGAATTCGAAGCAAAATACGAAGAAGAAACATAGGCATAAGAATTCCATGAAAGCATGGATGGAGGCTCCGCCTTATCATTTAGAGGGAATAGATTTTTGAATTTAAACAAAACGCGAGCACGATTTAGTAAAGAAAAACAGAATCACATTTTATATAAGCAAAACGTGAGCGCGTTTTAGCTAATAAAAATGGGGGCACATTGTGGAAATTGAACCGAAATGTTAGAACAATTACACTCACAACAATTGCCAATTACACATGCAAATTACTCAGAAAGGAGACTGAATAATGGAGCAGAACACTAATCTGTATTGAATAAGTGTACAATAGCCAACCCTGTGAAGTCATAGGCTGCCATAATAAATAATTACATGAGGGATTCGAATGCATGAATATGCCATTCAAATCTAGTCAAAAGCAGGCTTACTAAATCTAAGCAAACCCCCCATAGGTGCATAAAGCAGTTTCCAAAACTGTCTAGGAGCTCACAAATTGGCAACATCAATTAGGCAAGCTAATAGTGGATGGAAGGACAACTCATACATGATTTTCATAGGAGAAAAGAGTGGAGGATGTGGAGGACAGAAAACAAGTTAACTTCACCTAGTCAAACTTTCCCAATTGCCTTAAAACACTGAAAAAGCAGGCAATAAAGCAGAAAAAGTAGACATGCGCTAGGGAGGCCAGGAATAAAGTAGATTTGATTCCAAGGGGTTTCCCAAGTGCTCCATGACTCAAAATTAGCAAGTTTGACCACTATGGATGTGTAGATGACAACTTGCATAAGGTGGAATATGGAAACTAGGCAAATAAGACAAAAATGGATTAATTAATGTCTAAGGTAGCTAACTATGGGTTGATTATTCTAACACCCCCCCTTAAGCCTGACTTATGAGTAATATATCAGAAAATTATAGTGCCTAGAAATAAGGCTTAGTCACCCTTTACATACTGCATGTCCATTTAACCAAGGAAAGACGCAAAAACCCAGTGGGAAAATGCTCCCTTAAACATGGACTGTAAAACAAAATTTGGAAATCTTGTCATCACTCATGCTTCACAGCATGATCAACAATCCCTAGCAGCTATTTGAGATTGTTGAATGTATTCTCACAAAAAACTTTGGTGAAGATATCAGCTACTTGTTCTGAAGATGAACAAAAGAGTAGGTGAATGGTGCCATCATGCACAAGCTGTCTGATGTAGTGCATATGGATCTCAATGTGTTTGGTTCTATGCTTCTGAACTGGATCATTGCAGATTCAAATGGTACTATGATTATCACAGTATATAGTAGTTGAGTATTATGATTCGAAGCCACACTCTCCAAGTAACCCCTACAACCATAAACATTGAGTTGCTGCATTTACAACTCCTCTGTACTCTGCTTCTATAGATGAGAGTGAAATGGCACTATGTTTCTTGCTTGACCAGCTGATTGGCCCTTCTGCAAGCATGAACACATATCCTGATGTAGACTTTCGATCTGTGCTGTCACCTGCCCAATCACTGTCAGCAAACCCAATCAAATCAAGATCAGATTTAGCTTTATAGAAGATCCCATGTGTCCTTGTTCCCTGAACAGAGTTAAGGATCCTTTTGGCTTCTTTCCAATGGATCTCATGAGGTTGATCCATGTATCTAGAAGCCACACTTACTACATAATAAATATCATGTCTAGTATGTGTAATATACAACAAACATCCAATCAATTGCCTATACAGTGTATTGTTTACCATAGGTGAAGAATCAGCTTCTTCAAGCTTCACTCCTGAAAGGAAAGGAGTCTTGCTTGGCTTGCAATCCTTCATTTTGAATTTGTTCAGCAAATCCAAGGCATACTTGGACTGATGCACTTTGATTCCAGCTTTGGTTTGAGCAATCTCGAGCCCCAAGAATTGGCTCAATAGCCCTAAATATGTCATGGAGAAGGCATGGTTCATTGCATCCTTCAAGGAAGCAATTTCATCCTTTGAGCTTCCTGTAATGAGAAGGTCATAAACATATAAAACAATGATCATTAATGAACCATTAATCATCTTCAAATAGATATTTGGATCTGATTTGCATCGAACAAAATTCAGTGATAGAAGAAAGCTATCAATCTTGGCATACCAAGCCCTAGGGGCTTGCTTAAGCCCATACAATGAATTCTTTAGCCTGCATACAAGAGATGGGTTAGTAGCAAATCCTTGAGGCTGCTGCATGTATATCTCTTCAGTGAGATCTCCAATTACGAAAGCACACTTCACATCCATGTGATGTACTTCCCATTGCTTTGAAGCTACAATGGCTAAGGCTAGCCTGATGGAGTCCATCTTTTCCACTGGTGCAAAGGTCTCATTGTAGTCTATGCCATGAACCTGTGAGTAGCCCTTGGCTACCAATCTGGCCTTGTACTTCAAAGGTGAACCATCAGCAGCAAATTTGGTCTTGTACACCCACTTACATTGAACTAGCTTCCTCCCTGGGGGAATATCAACCAGCTCCCAAGTGTTGCTCTTTTGGAGTGAGCTGAACTCTTCCTTCATGGTTGCTTGCCATATCGGATCTTCTGCTGCACCTTCATATGTTTGTAGATCTGATTCAACCATCAGATAGAATTTCTCAACAAACATAGGATCTTTCATGCATAGAGCACTCTCAAATTGAGATCTAGTCCTCCTAGGGTCATTAGGATTTCTAGCTAGTTCTACAGCTGCATGAATGGTCTTGGCTACCCATTTTCGCCTTGTAGGGATATTAGGATCTACAATAAAAGAATCATTATCAGACATATCAGAATCAGCATGTTCAACTATCTCTTCACTGACATTCAGAGGTTCTGGTTGTGAAGAGGATTCTCCAACTTCCACTGTTGCTAGGGGCTCTTCTTGAAACTGAACACACCTTTCAATGAAGGCTTTGTTTGTGCTAAAATTGATTAGCTTGTACCCTTTTGAATCTTCATAGTACCCAACAAATAGACACTCTTGGCTTTGGGCCTGCAAAACCTTCCTCTTTTCTGTTGGAATTCTAGCCCAAGCCCTTGAGCCAAAAATCCTAAAATGGGTCACATATGGCTTGTTCCCACTCCATGCTTCGAAAGGAGTCATACCATCAAGTTGTTTATGAGGAACCCTATTCTGGATATAGGCTGCACAGTTTATAGCTTTGGCCCAGTACTTTGGTGGAAAAGTCTTAGCCTGCATCATGCAGGTTTCCATCTCTTTCAGTGATCTGTTCTTTCTCTCAGCAACACCATTCTGCTATGGTGTGTAAGGGATAGAATCGTGCATCTAGATACCTGCATTTGTACAATATTGAATAAAATCAGACTTGACATACTCACCACCATTGTCAGATCTGAGGACCTTGATTTTCCTCCCAGACTGGTTTTCAACCAAAGCCTTAAAGACTTTGAAGAGGCCAAAAACTTTAGACTTGTGTTTCAGGAAGTAAACCCAGAAATACCTGGAAAATTCATCTATGAAATTCAATGCATATTTGGCCTGACTCATTGACATATGAGGAAATGGGCCAGCAACATCACTGTGGATCAACTCAAGAGGTGCAGAGGTTCTCTCATGACTAGCTCTCTCAAATTTATGCTCTGGGTGTTTTCCTAGGATGCAACCTTGACAGAGAGGCCTTTGGAAAATTTAATCTTTGGTAACTCTATGACCATTTCTTTTTCACTAAGATCAGAAAGATACTTGTAATTTAGGTGGCCAAATATTTCATGCCAAATCTTGCTTGCCTCATTAGCATGAATCAGAAGATCAGAGGGGTTTGAGTAGGGTAGGAAGTGTGAGAACATGTATACTTTCGAAGTATGATTTGCAACTCCTTTTGCAATGAATTTACCACTTGAGATCTCTGTGATCTCAACTTCATCAGGGGAGAATATGACCTTCTTTGGAGACCATGTGTGGGTCATCTGATACACTGATAAGAGGTTAGAGGCAAGACCTGGAACATACAACACATTGCTGAACTTACCATGGTCAAGATCAATCCTCCCTTTGCCCAAACTTTCAGTGAGAGAGTCATCTCCCAGTACTATTGGTGGACCTTTCGACATGTCAAGTGAGGTGAATTCCTCCTTGGTCGAAACCATATGTCTTGAAGCTCCAGAATCAATGATGAAACTAGGTGAGCTTGATGTGCCAGCAACCAATGCATGAACTCTCTCTCTCTCTGTCTTCTGAAATTGATCCTCCTTCTCTCTTCTTTGAGCTATCTGGAAGGGAGATGCCATTCTTCTCCAGGAGTTGGGTCAGCATGTCTATTTGCTTCTTCATGCAGGAGCTCTCAGAATGATTTCCCTTACTGCAGTATGCACACTTGCTCATTTCTCCTTGTTCTTCTTCTTCTGGTAGTTCTTCTTGGAACCTTGAGGCTCCTCCAGAGACTTGTTCTTTTCTCTCTTTTGCTCATGTGTCTTTTTAGCTTTCTTCTTGCTTTTTGAATCCACCCTCAAATCTCCAGCAACCAGAGCTTGGTATTTGGAAGGTTTGATGGTGCCCATCATCACCAATTTATCTTGTTCTTGTGTGAGAGATTCCATGAAATCTGCAAGGCTAGGCATCTTCCAGGCTCGAGCAATCAACTTTGTGGCATAGAAGGTCGAAACAAACACTGAATAATCAGGTCCAAGCTTTGAGAGTATGGCCAAGACCAGCTGATCATCCTTCTTTTTGATCCCACATTGTTTTAGCTACAAAACAAGTGCTTTGAACTTGGAAAAATAGAGTTGCAGGGATTCAAAGCTATTGGGACTCAGGGAGATCAATTCATTTTCAATTTGATGTCCCCTCATCTCATCTGTCTTTCCAAAAATATCAACAAGCTTCTCCCATACTTCATTCGGTGATGTCAATCCATCAAGATGGAAAAGGAGGTCTCTGGATATGCTCAGACACAGGAGACCATAGGCCTCATCCCTCCTGTTGTGCCATTTTATCTTCTCTGCAGCTGCATTGGGCTCTGCTTCTGTTGCCATAGTCACTCTGTAGAGGCCTTTTTCTCTCAAAAGTATCTCCATCTCTGCTTTCCATTCAAAGAAATTAAATGGAGTCAAGATGATCTTCTGAAATTGATCCATAGCTCAGAAATTGTCCCGTCAGTCAGCAGAATGCTCCCAGTCAATGATGTCGAACCTGCAAAACAAATTGGAAGGATAGAAATCGATCTACAAAGGCTCTGATACCATGTGGAAATTGAACCCAGATGTTAGAACAATTACACTCACAACAATTGCCAATTACACATGCAAATTACTCACAAAGGAGATTGAATAATGGAGCAGAACACTAATCTGTATTGAATAAGTGTACAATAGCCAACCCTGTGAAGTCATAGGTTTCCACAATAAATAATTACATGAGGGATTCGAATGCATGAAGATGCCATTCGAATCTAGTCAAAAGCAAGCTTACTAAATCTAAGCAAATCCCCCATAGGTGCATAAAGCAGTTTCCAAAACTGTCTAGGAGCTCACGAATTGGAAAAATAAATTAGGAAAGCTAATAGTGGATGGAAGGACAAATAATACATGCTTTTCATAGGATAAAAGAGTGGAGGACGTGGAGGACAAAAAACAAGTTAACTTCACCTAGTCAAACTTTCCCAATTGCCTTAAAACACTGAAAAAGCAGGCAATAAAGTAGAAAAAACAGACATGTGCTAGGGAGGCCAGGAATAAAGTAGATTTGATTCCAGGAGGTTTTCCAAGCGCTCCATGACTCAAAATTAGCAAGTTTGACTACTATGGATGTGTAGATGACAACTTGCATAAGGTGGAATATGGAAACTAAGAAAATAAGAAAAAAATGGATTAATTAATGTCTAAGGTAGCTAACTATGGGTTGATTATTCTAACACACGTTTTAGTTAAGAAATATGGGAGCACGTTTTTAAATACTACAATGAGTGCTT